>JAOYMU010000292.1:39145493-39156040 GCA_025802295.1 Psammodynastes pulverulentus | reverse complement strand
CCTCCCTCCCTCCCTCTCTCTCTCTCTCTCTCTTTCTCTCCATCCTGTTTAGTGAGTGAAGAGTAGGGCTTACAACCCAACTGCTTCGGGATTTAAAATGCATCCCATCAACCATCTGATAGTTCAGCATTAAAGATGTCATAATCTGGTCTTGGCAGCACCTAAGTCCTATCAAAATTCATTACCGCTACCAATGTAGAGAAAATTAGATTTTTAAAATATTAATAACCTTCCTATTTATGCTGTCGCAGGATATTAGCAGTCGCAGAGACTGGACGGCGTGTTTGAAATGCAACTTTAGTGAAGTCCCTAATAGTGGAAGGAATGCCATCATTTGCTGGCATTCTTGGATGCTAGCTCCGTTCCACCTCGCCAAGAATCATTCAAGTATTATTATTATTATTATTTTAGATTTTCTTTTTGCTGATCCTTTTTCTCCCTGCCTCTCTTTTTGTTCCTGGACTCCTAGGCATCAGCAAAAAGACTGATTTATGCCAAACATCTTTACTGAAATCCCGTTCCGCGGGGAACGCTCCGTGAATTTATAGTTTAATTTGCATGACATTTATTTAAATTACCCTAAACAAAGAGTGTGTGTCACTTCTATTTATTAGCAGGGTTCAATTCATTTCTA
Organism: Psammodynastes pulverulentus; assembly: GCA_025802295.1. Classification (NCBI taxonomy): domain Eukaryota; kingdom Metazoa; phylum Chordata; class Lepidosauria; order Squamata; family Psammodynastidae; genus Psammodynastes; species Psammodynastes pulverulentus. The sequence goes on along the minus strand of JAOYMU010000292.1, from coordinate 39,155,406 downwards.
TGCTGAGAACCAGCTTATGTCTTATTAGTTTAATTCCTCGAAGTGGGGGAAACACGCCATTCCTTTTGAGATGGTAAATTAAAAAAGAAAAGAATGAATAGAAAAGGAAGGAAACTGGGCATTTCCTCTCTTCCACACACCAATATTTTTCTCTATATCCGGGGGTGTCAAACTCAATTTCATTGAGGGCCCATCGGGGTTGTGTTTGACCTCAGGGGGGCCGGGGTGGGCGTGGCCAGCTCGACATCACTCATGTCGGGGACACTTGTGGTGGCCCGAGCACTCTGCCAGTGAAAATGGCCTCCACGAGCTCCGTTTTTGGCTGCCAATGCCTCCCGCAACTCTCTGTCAGTGAAAATGGAGCTCGGGAGTGCCACAGAGGGTTTCAGGAGACCATTGCAGCTGAAAACTGAACTCATGAGGGAACCACGCGGCCCTTCCGGAGCTCCGTTTTCACCGTTCTGCCGATGTTCACTTCCAGCTGAATATTCAGTTCTGCCAATCTCTCCTGATACGTTTTGTCTCTCAGACTCTGCACTATTTTTGTTGCCTGTTTCTGGATTCACTCAATCTTATCAATATCCATTTTTTAAGCGAGGTCTCAAGAACAAAGAGTAAGACAGAGCAACATGATCATCGATAAGCTTTTTAATTTTTTTTTATTTTGAATACAAATAATACAAACATAATACATATAAATCTAGATACACGCACAAAAATAAATACAAATATTACACCCCAGAGACAATTTTTATTACATATTTCTTCTTCTATAACAACTAAAAGATATACGATATAGCAATAGCACAGACTTATATACCGCTTTATGGTGCTTTTTACAGCCCTCTCTAAGCGGTTTACAAGATCAGCCTATTGCTCCCACCAATCTGGGTCCTCATTTTACCCACCTCGGAAGGATGGAAGGGTGAGTCAACCTTGAGCCTGGTGAGATTCGATCTGCCAAATTACAGACAGCTGGCTGTAAGCAGAAGCCTGCAATTATTGCACTCTAACCTCTGCGCCACCAAGGCTCTTATGATCCACTTACGAGTGTGTTCAGGTACTGCTAGCTGCTTTAGTTTACTTAGAAGAATGTCTGGAATGATGGTATTGAATGCTGAGCTGAAGTCTACAAAGAGGACTTTGGAGATTCAAGGTGTTGTAGGATGAAGTGCAGAGCCATATTAACAGCATCATCTCTCAATCTATTCACTCGGTATGCAACTTGCAAGGGGTCTAACAGCGGATCTGTGATGGGTTTCAAGTGTGACAGCACAAGCCTTTTGAAAGGTTTTCATAACTCCAGATGTTAGAGCAACTGGTCTGCAGTCATTCAGTTCCTTGATGGAGGGCTTCTTTGGCACTGGGATGATAGTAGAGCGTTTGAAGCAAGAAGGAACATAGCACATCTCTAGTGATTTATTACTCAAGAAAGTGCATGAATCTTATACCCTACCCACAAAAATTTCACCAAAATTCTCTTTTTCTTTGGTGGAAAAAAAGGTATGACTTTTTTCATTCAATAGATATTCAGCAGAATTCAGTACTAGCACAATTCCAACAGAATTTCAATTTATTACAATGAATATTTTAATAATTTGAATTATTGTGTGGCACAACATTGGGAAGAGGCTACAGGATCATAGAATACTATTTCATTAATCATTATGGCCATCCAGGTCCATGACTCCATTTATATACACCACATGATTATGTGTTGTGGCTATGAGTGTTGCCAAACAGAATGGAAAGCGTATGGCCTCCCCCCTGTTCACACAGAGAGAAACACACAGCATCAAGGAATGGAATCTTTTGCTGCAAGACTCCTTATTTTAGCACCCTTATTTAATGAACAATGGTATTTTTAAATTTTACAATGTGGAGGGCCATGGCAGCAATTCTGAAACTTCACAGTTGCAGAATGTCATCCCAAAGAATGGGGTCCTGCTGCTGGTGTGGAGAAGAGTCAGAAACGGCAGTGAACTGAAAAAGCCAATCATGTCAAGATAATGGAAAGCAGCTGGCTTTTAAGAATTAGGTAGTAGACTCATAACTCGCTTTTCATCGTATCCAGATGGAGCAGGGACAATACTGTTGGAACTACATCTGGGAAACTCCTAAGGAAACTAACAGAAAGGAGCCAGACCTCCCCATCTTCTACTATTAGGGTCTGTAGCAGAGATGGCTAATGTCCAAAGGGGATGACAAGCAGCCTTTGCTCAAACTTAAACAAGCTCTGTCCATCTTATAATTGAAGCTTTGCTGGGATTCAAAATCTTTTCAGGGAAGTTGGCAGTAACCATCTCCTTTTGCAGCTGTGTTTCTACCACACTCCACATGCCAGTTAGCATTCTTTAGGTCTGCTTTAACTTTAAGTCAGAAAACTTGCCTTTTATATGGCTGCCTGTTAGGATCAGTGGGATTGTCATTTTGTACCCTGGAAGAACAGGGAAAATGCCAGCTCTTTAAAAAAAAACACATTATTTTATGTGAAAGCAATAATCTTATAGGGCAAGAATATCTTTCATATAAGGGGATATTTAGATCTACTATGAAAATTAATAATAACAATAAATTCCATAGCAACTTATTTTTTTATCTACTATATTATTTCTCATTATCCACCTAACTTGAACCCCCACTAGACTTTATGTAGTTTAGGAAAGCCACAGGCATTTTGGCATCACTTATTTTTCTTATTCCAATATATTCATGGATTGGCAATAGACTTACTGGCTCCAAAACTTTTTAAAAGTCTTTTAAAAGTGGGGACTTTTTTGGTTTTGATACAGGAGAGACAAACCTGAAGGTCTGCCAGATTTGAAAATATGGATTAACACAATACTTTTGTCTCAATGACATACATTTGCTTGGAGGAAGAGGAGCAAGAAAACCAATTTCCTAATTTTCTCTCTCTTAGCATTACCTAAGAGGCAGTACCTAACTTCTTCAAATGCAGAGATCATAAACCACATGGGACATTTGATGTAACTTACCACTTTTCTGTGCAGTAGTTTCCCTATGCTACAAGTTTGGAACAAAGGAAATCTGAAAATTAAGGGAAAAAACTTTGAGGATGGGAAATAGACTGTACTCAAAATTCTAAGAACAAAATCAGATATTAATTAAGGAAAAATGCCTTCCTGAATTATTTCAATATTATGTGATTGTGTCAAATCATATCAATCTCAAAAATAAAGAGACAGTCACTTTCAGAGAACTGAAGATCTGATAGAAATATAGCTTGCTGCAAAAGGCACTTTATTTTTTTGATTATTCTATGTGCCATTTGTTTTTGATCAAAAGGAATTCCAATTTTTTGCAGCAATATAATCTATCTGATCAACCAGGCAAAAAAAAACCCACGAAGAAATATGAAAGTAAAAGATTTGCACTGTATATTCAATTGTGCCATCTTTAAATCTATGGGAGAAACATCCTCTTGCTTGTCATCAGCCTTACAATACCAACTATAATAAACTATATCCATATCTAGATAGATCTATTTGAGATGCCAGTTTGTGGCCTTCATTGGAAAAGGGATTCTTTATTCAGTCAGTACTATGAAGTACCAACACTGGGAATAAACAATAAGTGGAGAATTTCAGGCATTTCTAATAAAATTTGATCAATGTAGGTTTTACATCTGACTGCTAATCCTGGATAAGCAGGAAACACTTTGAGCACCCTACATGGAAATTCTTATAGTGTCTTCCTATACTATGCTGGAGCAGACTTTATCTAGGAAAAACTAGATCCCATTTTAATGTTATTAAATTCCTTTAATAGCCACATTTTAGGATTTAACTAGAACAGCAAGTTCCTTGTTTTATGTTTACTTTAACTAGGATTTATTAACACATTTGATCAGAAACATATTTCAAACTAACCAATGTTTAGGAGATTAAATCCACCATTCATATATAACCAGAACATAGAAGGAAAAAGAAATACCACAGGATCTCCTGAGAGCTGCTAATCAGCTGATTTTGGATAGCCAATCCTGTTAATCTGCTTCTTGTTCCAAGTGCTGTTTGGCTTCATTAACTTGGCAAATTTTTGTGAAAAGATGTTTTGAGATGTTACTTGTGCTTGTTTGCTTCAATTATTTTCCAATAAGGATAACTAATCCTGCCAATTTACTTCTTCACACTGCTGATTTAAAAAAAAATATTATTCTGGTTATAAAGACATTTTGGAAAGTTTATAAAAAACAAAACACATACAATTTTCATGACCTACAAAGGCTATTTCAAGCTATTTACATAACATAGATGACCAGATTAATCCTGCCAGCAATGTTGCTCTTAAAGCGAAAGAGAAAAAACCCACAATGAATGATGCTGAAAAGCAATAGCAATATCACTTAGTTATATACTTCTTCACAGTGCTTTACAGACCTCTCTAAGTAGCTTACAGAGTCAGTGAATTGTCCCCAACAATCTAGGTGCTCATTTTACTGAACTCAGAAGGATGGAAGTCTGAGTCAACCTTGAGCTGCTCAGGATCGAACTCCTGGAGTGAACAGTGAATTAGCCTGCAGTTCTGCGTTTTAACCACTGCACCACCATCAAGACACAAAAGCTGCAGTCTGGCAGTTCTGGAGTGCTTTTGCAAGGAAGAATGGGCAAAGATTCTCCATGATATAACAAAGTAATAGTTTAAGGATGCACATCTTTATGCAGCCATATTATTTCAGGAGAATTTTTTGTTATTTTATCCCCCTAAAAGATTTCAGTTTTTTTTAATTGAATTGTACACCTTACATGTTATACTGAAGGTGTGAAAAAAATCTGAAGTGATTTATCTTGATCTGATTTTTTTTTACATCTCAAAAACAGTATTTTGATAGTGGTGTGCAAGCTTTTTATATCTACTGTATTTGTGATATTATCAGAGGTTTATAATTTATTTTATATTGCTGATTGGGTCTATATCTGGATAACAAATGTTTGGATATGTCCTTCCCAGAGGAGAAAACAGAGTATACAGTATAACGCCTCCCAATTGTATTTCAAGGGACAAGTTTCCCTTGAATAGTTATGAGGCTTCTTGCCCCTCACATTTCTATGGGAAATAGAAGTAGTTCCCATATTAAAAATCCATACAGAGATCCATTGATGTGCTTAGACAAGTCCATATGCTGCACTGATTCTTAGACTTGTAGACCCACTGCAGCCAAAGGGTACTAGATTGGATAAAGTTGCCTAGCATCAAGAAGAAACTGGAAACTATTTGTTTCACCTTGAGACATAAGACTGCCACAAATTAAGCATCTATAAGACATTTATAAGAAAGTGGGGTATTTAAGGGCTAAACTAGTAGACCCAAATTCTCAATATATTGAATTTTTGCATAGCTTTCTGACCACAGTCAGAGTTTTTGTGACGCAGGATTTAGCCAGTAGCACTCACTTTTTCCCTCTTAAGCTGACTCAATTTTCACTTAAAATCTGCCTTCCATGTCTGAGCTTTATTGTGGCATTCCAGATTTCCCAGTGATTCTTCCCAATGATCCTGGAAACTTATTTTAAATACCAATGGCTCGCTTGGCCTATAATATTAAACAGATGCATGTGTTAGTCTTTCTTTTCCAGTTCAAATAAGTTTCTTTGGTGAAAAAGATCCAAACTTATAGGAAATCGTGGAGTTGATTGCATTTTGCTGAAGCCACTGAATCTTAGAGCATGTTGCCATTTATAGCACTGCCAAAGGGTGATTCTGTTAAAACACGGAACTGTGCCTGCAAAGACAATTTACATAACTTCAAAGCTCAAACTTGCTGTTAGTGTTGGAAAGGGTTGTATACAAGTGACTGCAATAGCTAGAGGGGATCAGATAAATGTTTTCGACTCTTGTTTGATAGATAAGAAGGAATGAGTCACTCTTTGGTTGAGAAACAGTTTGCACAATTTGTTCTTCATAAGATCTTGCAAAGAAAACTAAAGTAATTTGTGCTTATGGACATGCATTGGTTTAGGCTCACAAAAAATAGCAAAACTACTGCTAAGTTCAGAAGCTCCTTAAAATTAATGAGGCCATAAAAGCATATAACTCAATATTTATTGCAAAATTCTGATTTTTTTGAATGCTTTATAATTGGAAAAACTGGATCCACTGGTCAAATTTATCCCAGTATTGTTTTTAGTCTTTGGTGGAATTATAATGGTATTTTTCTACATTGTTCTGTAAAGCTTAGAAAATGTGCAAAATGTTTAGTACTAAAATTCACCAAATGGTAGATGTTAGAAAACTACACTTGGAAATAGCAATTCATATAAGAAGATTGCAATCATAGCTACTGAATTTGAATTTTCAATCTGCAGCTTCAGAGCTACTTTTCCCATCCCCCATCTTCTGTTGTTTTTGTTGTTGTTAATACTGGAATTTCCTCATGTCTATCTCCATCCCTTCACGCCTTTCCCCAAGCTGTAACAGAAGAATCTTAGGCTCAAACATTTATTTATTCCTCTCACAAATGTAAAGAAATTACTGGTTTGATAGATCTGACCATTTTTTTTCCTTGAATATGCCAGAGGTTGCAACAATAACAGAAACAACAATGATGTCCAGGCAATAGAATGTGAAAGCTTAAGTCTGTACATCCCATCCAGAAGAATAGCCCTAAGGGCCAGTTTATAATCCTTTGGAGACGTTTAGACACATTATCCCCAAGATGTACTGTATTGTATTGTATTGTGATGTGGTGTGGTGTGGTGTGGTGTGGTGTGGTGTGGTGTGGTGTGGTGTATTAATCTCCACCATGTAGGACTATCGAAAATAATAAGGGAGCTGAGTGAGATTAGTTTTGTTAAGAAGCAATTGTTTTATATATTTTATAAATTTCTAACTTGATCCAGTAAGATGAACTCCAGCTGTAAAAAACATCACAAGATAAAAATTGTATGACACAATATAAACAAATAAAGTAAACATAGTTCATTCCCTATAATCTCCTTGAATAGTTCCTCATTCCTGTACCAACTCAGGCTGAAAGCATAATGGAATGGGCTGCTTGCTTACCAAATGCAAGGAAGGTAGTGCTGCTTGCATCTCCAAGGGAGTTATGTTCCAAAATTGGGGACTCTATTGATGATTGCACTAGAGGGACAGGTTCAATTTTAGGAAGTCCATGAGAAAAAAACCAAAGTACTTCAGTTAGGCCAAACAAAGTGCCAAAAGTGCTTTTTCCAAAAGGCATCTAGACTTTCTTGTTTTTCTTCTTTGAAAACATTTCACTTCAATCGAAGCTTCTTGAATGAGAAGTGAAATGTTTTCAAAGAAAAAAACCCCAAGAAATTACAGTTATCTTTTGGAAAAAGTACCCTTGGGTCAATCATGATCTGGATGATTGAGAATTTCCATATGTAGGCCAAATAAAGTCATACAAAATCACCATAATAATACTTGATCAGGCAAGTAGATTTCAATAAAAATGGAAAATTTTGATCAAAATGTGATTTTGGAACCATGTCTCTATTAGCTTGCATGGGAGTTAAGTCTTCAGACATGCATGCTGAGTATGAAGAGGTATAGATAAGTGTAGCAATCAAAATTCTCCCAAAATTGGCAGAGGAGTAGAAACAAACAAAAGGTTATAATTCTCTATTTTTGGAAATATAAATTCCAAGTGTGGTGAGCTCTTCAGGTCTTGTGTATGACTTGAAAGAGCCCCGAAAGACATTCTCCCATTTCCAGCAGTACAAACGTTTTCCCAGGAGTGGGATGCTACTGGCTCTACTACCGGTTCGGTGATCGTGCACTTTGTGTTGCACGCATGTACAGCTGTCACAAACACAGCTGAAAGGACAGCAAACTGCTGTGCATATGTGCAGCAAACTACTGCGCATGCCAATCAGGTAAGAGGATATATGGTCAGTATTGCGCATGAGTTGGTGGGAGGGCCCAACTATCATCAGCACCACTGGTCCCCCCGCATCGGGCCAATCTGGTAGAATCCAACCCCTGCATTTTCTGTAGTAGGCAAATTTCAGTTGTAACATGTTTACTGAAACTGGAAAGTTCAAGTATGCAGCATTTTATATACATATTCCATTTGCAACCATGGTATAGTTAATTGACGAACTATGAATGTACAATTATATTTCTGCTACTAATGTGAAGGTTGCTTAAAAAGTAATGGGGAATTATTTTCCATTAACATTCTCAACAATGTATTTAACACTAACCATTACTACAGTTGCTCTTGCCAAGAAATGCATTTGTTTGACTATTTGTGTCACAAAAAATGGCCTGAACACTGTAAAATGAAGTTCGTTTTAAAATATTAAACTAAATATTTACAGAGATGTTACAGAGGATTTATTCTACTTTGTACAATATACCATATCAAAGCTTTGAAATATACTATAATCACTAGCAAGACATTAGTATTTTAAAATGTTTCTCCTTTTTCTTCTGCTTCTTTACATAATAGGAAAGGAAAGAAGTTAATAACCTATGAAGATGAAAAGGATAGTGTGCTATTAATCCTCATTCTCTCTTCTGGCAATGTAGCCCATTCCATCAACTACCTTTTGCTGAAGTTGTGTGATCAGCCTCCACAGATTTCAAACAGATTTCAAACAGATTTCAACTTTTGAAATTCCAAGAATATTATATCATATCATATCATATATCAGTATTTCTCAACCTTAGCAACGTTAAGATATGAGGGCTTCAGCTTCCACAATTCCCCAGCCAGCAATGCTGGCTGGAGAATTCTAGGAGCTGAAGTCCACATATCTTAAAGTTGCTGAAGTTAAGAAACACTGTCATATATCATATCATGCATACATATGTGCATACATGCATACACATACATACTCAAGGGCAGAAATCCCTTTGTGAACCTGAGGAAGGGTTATCTGAAGACTGACTATAGGGATTGTTTGGCCACCAGATGGAATAGAGCAGATGTACCATAGTTGATAAATTGAAAGTGTGTAGCAAGCAGTGGTAAAGGAAAGCCAAAATAGTGTATGAATGTACTGTAGGAGTCCTTGAGAAGGACAGATAGATTTAGTAGTTATATAGGAAAATAAATTGCATATATTTGGGGATCCCATTAGTGACAGGTAAAAGAAGATATGGTGGGGGACACAACATACTATAGGTTCAGATCAGCCTGTAGTAAGACTTTGCTCAAATGTAATTGGATGGTGAATGAACAGGCAGGCTTGGTGTATACAGGTAATCCCCTTAGTAAATGTTTGAACTTATGTGATAAGTTCCCCTAGTGTTTGTGAACAAGGGCCAAAACTACAAATCTTGCAGCACCAGGGTAGTTGTTCGCCCTTACGAACAACTGCAGAAGCTCTGCAACATTCATTTGGCATGTTTCCAACTGAAATGGATCCCCCTCAGAAGCCCTGTTTGGGTATCCAGAGGCCTCCTCCAGCCCATTGCAGGCCGAAATGGAGCCTTTGGAGGAAGGCTCCATTACATTTGTAACTCGAGGACTACCTATATGTTACCTTCCAGAAAATTGCTTTCTCAGGTTTCAGGTTCACCAGGAGCTTCAGTAATATCCCTGTGAGACTTATCAATGTGAAAGTTGGACTTTAAAAAACAGACTAGAAAGAGAATTCATACCTTCGAACTTCAGTGTTGGAGAAGATTCCTGAGAATACTATGGACAGCCAAGAAAACAAATCAATGGATCAATGAACAAATCAACCCAGATTTCTCCTTGAAATGCAAATGACCAGGCTTAAATTATCTTACTTTGGATACATTACAAAGACCCAGTTCTTTGGAAAAGGCTCTAAAACTGGGAAATGTGGAAGGAGAGAGGGGGAAATGACAACTAGGAAGAAGGTGGATGGATTCCGTTATTGTCGTGTCCTCCTCTCCCCTGAAATCCAGCTTCAGCTCAGGCCGTTCGGAATATTAACTCAGACACTGAAGTTTCA
>JAOYMU010000292.1:39088746-39101880 GCA_025802295.1 Psammodynastes pulverulentus | reverse complement strand
AAGAATTATTTTTAAATAGTATAATGAATAACACATGGCTTAAATAATCCTTAATAGGCAAAGGATTGCAACTGAAGTATGACACGAAAATGAAGATATTGCAAATGAACTCTCACAGCTTCTATAATATTAAAAGATATGCAAATATTTGTATTATATATGGTATCATATGTAATTCTACCATACAAAAGATATAGATATTGTATTAGTGTACATGATTAGCACATTATGTTCTATATATTAAATATTATAATGCAAATAATATAAAATATAAATATATATCATAGCAGTTAATTTAAAATACTAAAATATCTGTATTCTTAACAGATAGTTTTAGGCATGTTACTTTCCCATCTATAATTTATTCAAAGTGTATTCATGAAGCGTGAGAGAATGCATCCTAAAGGCGCAGTTTTGAGTATTAGAGTAAAACATTTCCATTTAACACTTACATCTTTAAAAAAAATATTGAAAGTATATGGTTTAGTTGTTGCAAACATACACTTGATAGTTAGTTTGAATCAGCTTTTTATGGTCTCTTAAAAATACACTATGCGGCATTTTAAAACAGCACAAGAAAAATATTGTAGTTATCCTATCTCTGTTACAGCATGCTTTTTGCCCTTATGTGTAACATTATATGTTGTCTGGCTGCTTATAGGAGTGGTGTGTGTTTTCTAAAGTAGTAATTCTGCCTAAGATTAAAAATAACAAAAACTACAAACACATAAGTGAGATTTGCTTAGATGACTTTTATGGCACTTAAAATGCTTCATCTCTCTTGTCTTTGTTCTGTGATCATCTAGGAAATGTCAGTTCAGGTTGGGTGGAATTCTGAATTCAGATTTTTTAAGATAATATATGCCATAGCTGTAGAAGTTTTGTTTGTACTTTCAAGCAAGCAGCAGATCTTCACCTGAGATATATCACCTGCTCTTTAGAAACAAATTTTCTGTCAAGTCTGTTGTTAAATATAGATCATTTACAGGTTATTTCAAAATTTAAAAGCTAATCTACATTATATAAGCCTAAAAAGATTTTTATTTTTTTGTAGAAAAGTTTATTGTCTTGAAGGACAATACTCATTGAGAACATATTGTAGCTTATTTAGCAATATCATTTTTGTATGTGGGATTCATATTTTAAAAGACTTTATAAAGTTCATTTTTTCTGAGGCATGTATGGTTATTTTTAGATTAATTTAGATTAGTGGAGGAGGGCACAGATCGAAGGCTAGAGAATCTATGACCCAGTTAGACATGAAGAAACTTCACAGTTGATTTATAACATAGCTGTATTTACATGCTTAGCACTGACTTGAAATCTTTTAAAACTATCTGGAGTCTGAACTTTAAAACATAAATTGGGTGAAAAGATAAAAATTAACTTGCTAGGCAAAAAAGACTGTAAAGAGTTAAAGAGTGGGAGGGAGATATATTTCAGTTAGTGATAATAAAAGCTGGCTGATAGATCTTTAGAGGGTGTTGGAGTGTTAGAGCGTCTTTCCTTAAAATTGCTTGCTCTGTTAATAGCTTCCTTACCTAGGCACTTCTTCCTAAACTACTCTAGGAAGACAGCTTTACATGTTGATTGGGGGAGGGGTAATGCAGTGTGCAGCTGTCATAGACAAGTGATGAATCACTATCCCGTCATTTGGCTGCCTTCCCCATGACATGGGCAGGAGGGGGATAGACCTGCTAGAGGAAACAACAGTTGAAGCTTCAATTTAAAGACAATATGTCTTTCACCGAAGTACTGTCCCCTTCCTCTTTAGGTTAAAAAACAGCACTACGATCCCCAGGAAGATTACTTTGTTTTGTTAGATTAAGACCTGACATGAACATAGGATAACATAGATTTCTGTTTGTGTCTCTGGTTTGCAGGTGTAAAAATCCCAAGTCAGTTCAGATGTTGCTGCTTCATCCTTTCGCAGGTAAGGTTAAAGTGAAAGTCGCCTCTCTATGGAAAGAAAAGCTTAGAATGAAGTTGTGTTTGTTTACTTCAAGTGACAAATATACAAATGAAATTTGTTTCTTAATTTTAAACTGGAGAAATGTTTTTACTCTTTGGAAAATACTTTAAATATTCTGAAATGATTATTAAAAAAATACTTTTCTGAATTAAAAAAATATTCTTGCTTGGAATTTTTTAATCAGTGATACAGAGCGTTGTACATAAGTTGGAAAACTAGTGCATTTTTAAATACAAATTTGAAAAACAACCATTGTCAAAAGAATTTATTACAAGAAAGCAGTTATCTGTTGAAAACTAAAAACATAATAATGAATTTTGAAAAATATGCTTCTTTGCATGGGTTTGACAGAATATGAGGTAAGTCTGGAAAGATTCAGTTCAGTTGCATTATTGAACTTTGTCTACCTGTAAGAATAATTTCAGATAGTATTTTACAAAAAAAAAATCCATCTAGAATTGATAGCAATAATGTATCTTCATATCGTAAAAATGAATAAAATATTCTAGCACTATTTCTTTATTCAAAAACCATTTTTATTTCAGAATGTGTGTTTTGACTATTTCCCTAACATATATATTATACAAAGCACAAATGAAAATTTATTATAAAAAGTGTAACATGTGAGAATGCTAGTATTTTACTAAAGCATAGTTAAAGGAGAAAATTTTGGCAATTTTGTACTTAGCTCAGTTTTTATTTTATTTAAGTGACAGTTCAAGTACCGCTAAGTGCTAAGGTATATTATTGATAGAACCATTCATTGTGCATTGGTCTTATCCTTTTTCAGTGGGGCACTTACACTTTATGTAATCCATAAAGCAAACACGAGAACAGACAATAATATTGTAATGCTGCATTCGTTTCAATAGAAACAGAAGAACAATTAAGTAGTTTGCTAGAGTAAACACATACATCAGGAATATCTCATTCCTTGTCAGTAATGTGTAGGTTCAACTATTGCTTCAAGTGTTTTCTTTGGTTTGGAGGCCCATTAAATTGTAATTGGGTGGTAAATTATATGCAAGCAAGCAGTGTTACTTTGGGTACTCACTTTTTAATATGCTATTATTGCCTCTGACATCATAATTTATACAAATATATGGATATATTATAAGAAGTAACTTTTTTTGCTATGTTAAGATTATCATTAGACATTAATGCTTTGGATGTGGAAAGGTGCAAAACTCCTTACCTGGGAATAAAATCCATTGGATTTTATTTCTTACAGACTTTCCAAAGCTATAAATATATGTAGATTTGCACTTACAAAAATGATTATGCTTAAAATTAATTGTAGACATAGCATGTGAAAAGCCTTGAATTGTTTTTCTATAGTTAAATTTCTTTCTTTCTTTAGGTCTATGGAAATGCAGGATTTAGCCAGCCCACATAGCCGTCTGAGTGCTGGCAGTGAGTCTCCTAATGGTCCAAAACTTGATAATTCTCACCTAAATAATAATTCCATGACACCCAATGGCACAGAAGGTTAGTTCCTGATTGTATATGTTGCCTATGATCTCTATCTATCTATCTATCTATCTATCTATCTATCTATCTATAGAGAGAGAGAGAGAAACATTATTATATAATTTACAAACAATATGAAATTTTGTATTAGGCCTTACCATTTTTACATTTATATTTGGGCTTTACTATTTGAATGAGAGTAGAGAACATAATGCTGGAATGTTTCTCCAGTTCTCTACATAAAGGCTAGGGATGACTAACCTTTTCATCTAGCTGTTTGTTTATTTGCTGATTTTAAGCAGCAGCTTTGTTTTGGCATCTGAAAGTTACTATCATGACTTTCAGGTTTAGCATCTTGGAAACCAGACTTCTTGAGTAGATATGCAAGAATGCTTAACTAGATAAATTCTGCTACTGTATACATTTTTAATGAATATAAGGTGGTGCTAGAGACCAATTATAATTAGTTAATAGTTTATTTATAGATGTTTTGAAGCTTCCTGTCGGTAATATTTCAGGATTTTTTTTTATCTTACATGTTCATTTACATGGTTAATTTGCCGCTAAATAAAATATTTAATATAAATGAAAAAAAAAATAGTATGAAAATGTGCAAAATTGCAATTTTATATGTTAAAACGCATAAGCACATGATGCTATAGGGGATGCAAATGTAAAGTGCTTGTTAACATTCCAATATGCATTGAATAAGGATATTGGCACAGCAATATTTTAGGGAAACTATACATACAATATGTTGTGTAGAACAAATTAACAATTTTCTTTGAAATATTTGAAAAAGGTAATAGGCAAATTTAACTTTTTTATAAGAAAGTTTAGTATATTAAATGAAAATAGGTTTTGTTTCACTTGTACATATTCCTTTAAGAGAGAAATACCATCCACTGATCATTGTTATCCCCCTTCTGCCAACCATCTTTACTCTCAGTTTTAATTAAAAATTACTTGAAGATACATAGAAGGACATTTAAATGGGAGAGCACTACTTTAAAAAATCTTTCAGTTTGGCATATACTGTGTGTAAGTATATGTATAATGAATATAAGTACGATAATAACTTGAAGTTAACAACTTTAACTAATGAAATCCATAAGGGTTACTCTTCTTTCTAAACAAACTTATCAGGATGTTAAGTTAAAATTATTTTAATGCAACAATTCCAAGTAATTGAGAGAAAGAACAGAGCAAATGCCTTATCAATTTAAAAGGAATAAAACTTTTCTGATGGATATTATATACATGTGATTCTGTGACATATATGGAAAAACTACTAGCGTTTTATTTTCTTTGCAATTTTCCTTTAGGTGACATGACTCTGCTCAGCACTGCAGACTGGTTGTTAAATGTTAATACACAGACCACTGCAGGTTTGTGTAGCTAAGATGAATGCAAAATTGCTAGCATGCATTTTAAGATTTGCAAAGTTGTAAGATTCTGACTATTGTTTGTCAGTGATGTTAGTTAACTTTATTGAAAGGTAATTAATTCACAGTACTATGTACACGTACATGACGTAAGCTCCATTGATTGCTACAGGATTTTCATGTGTGCCTATATAGAAAAACATACAGTGGCATACAGTGAGAGTTGCTTTATCTCCTTAAAATTAATTTGATGTTTGTTAAGAGGAGTTTCTTTTCCTTTTCCTATTTTGACTAGGATTTGGAAGATACTCAGCTTTTTAAGACAGATAGTATTCATTTTTAAATAATAAGGTTGGATTTGAACAAAGTATTTGTGGAAATACAGTCCATATTTCGTTCTTACTTGCTTCATGTGAATTTATAGTTTAAGAGGTTAGAGATAAATAAATAGGGTTAAACCTATTTAGTTTATATGAAAAACAATAAAGGTAAAGTCTTCCTTGACACAAACTCAACTCTTGATGACTATATCTCCCTAATTTTTCTTATTCACACAATATTCAAATGGTTTTCCATTTCTTTCTTCCATGATATTTCTTCCAATTCTCTGCCTATCGCCTTATGAGTTCTTGGTGGTCTCCCATCCAAGTACTAGTTTGGTTCAACCATACTTAGCTTTCAGGAGTTAGCTAAAATCAGTGTTTACATTCTGCTATAGGTAAAATAAGTAAAATAACTATTGTTACCATAGTTAATGATGAGTAAATAATTTGTGTAATGTCTTAATAGAAATGCAGTAATGTTATAGTATATGGAAGAAAGAAATTTGAGTTTCTATAGGGATTTTTCTGCATGTTATAAAACCGATCTCAAAGCAAAGTTATATTACTGTTGAATATATTTGAACTGTTTTAAGTGATTTAACAATGGAATATGAAACTACTCTGTTTCAAACCTGTATTCTTTCATTCCTTTCAAATGTACTGCAAGATATTATTCTCTGTTACCCTTTTTATACCAAGGTATTGTGAGTTAGGTGGAAGAAAAAAAACTGTTATAGTTCAATTTATTCCTATAACATTCTTAGGAAACTGAAGCTACAATATATAGTATGTACTGCCTTGGGAATAAACTCACAGGACTCAATCACTTGTGCATAGGATTTTAGAAATCATAGTATCTGAATGTCATATGGCAACATGCAGAGAACATTTTCTTAGCCTGTGCATAAATATGGAGGAAGTCAAGATCATAATGATAGGACTTGACATAAATTGCTTTAGTATTACTTATGTTTGAGATAGCATTTTATGCATTTATATATTTGTAAGTTTTAACTTGAAGTAATTGAAACTCATTCATACTTTAATCACTGAAAATTTATTGTACATCAGATCTACATTCCTTGAACTTATAGCAAGAAAAGATTTATAACTTTGGTTTATTACTTGTATATTTTTCCTTCTCATATATTTTCTCAGGTTAAAATGTATTATAGAAAACTAAAGCTTAATTAAAAGTTGGTAGAAGTACGGTACTTTATTC
The DNA here is from genome assembly GCA_025802295.1 of Psammodynastes pulverulentus. Lineage (NCBI taxonomy): Eukaryota > Metazoa > Chordata > Lepidosauria > Squamata > Psammodynastidae > Psammodynastes > Psammodynastes pulverulentus. Next base: position 39,095,508 of record JAOYMU010000292.1, on the reverse strand, counting down.
AAGTGCAATTTTCTATATGTAGTGTGATGTTATGATTGGTATAGAAAACTTTTAACTATTTAAATAGTTAGAGTTTCAGTGTAGAAGTTAGTAAAAGAGATATGACTGGCAGGTTAACCTAAGTACAGTGGGAATTATGCACTCTGCATTTTGAGTCTGAATTTATAATGTAAAAGCATTTGAGGATCACAGCAGACTCCACTTCCACTGTTATGGAAGGAGAAACACACTAAAGATTTTTTTTACCCTCTTTAGAGTGTATCAATTTTCTTCAAAGGCAAACTTGTTCATGGTAAAGATTTAAATGATTATAATATTGAAGTTAACTAGTTGATATTAGACACTGATTTTGGATTACTTGAACAAAAATGATGATTTCATATGGTTTTGTATCAGTTGTAATATTTAGTGATTTAAATGTTGCAATTGCACCATAGAATTCGTATTATTCTTTTTATTGTGCATCTGCTTAAGTAGCATCATTCTTAGAAATACCCTACACAATCTAATATTGGAAGTAGATATCTTTTACAGGGCAAGTACAGTACCCCAAAAGTCTAACATTATGGATTATTTTCAGCAACAGGTGCTGTTTACAGAGGAGACAATTTCAGAAGAGGGATTTTGCTTTAGGGCAAATTATTAAAAAAAAAAAAAACAACCTAGGTGATTTTGGACATCAGTCCAAAAATATGTAATGTGCATGCGTAGATGATTTATTTTTTTTGTGGAGGAAAGATGTAATGAATGGTTATGCAGAAACATCCTTTTGGTAAGAAATAGGCTAGTGGAGAAAAGTAGCATTTTAGAACAATAACATTCTGGTTTAAGCTTATTGGATAAAGTTATAAAGGACATATTGGCAGTTTCTACAGATGAAACACCAGTTCAGTCTATTTTACAAAACATTTGCAAAGTGAGAATTGCCTAGAAGGCCTATAATGCAATTGGAAGTGGAGCAAAGAATGTATTGCAGTTATTGTTACCAGGGCTTTTTTTCTTCCGAGAAAGGTGCCGGAACGCACACCCCCCCCTTGTCGCGCTAAAAAACCCAGATAGCGCGCGATTGGTGGAGACCGACCACGTGATCCAGACTCCGAAAAGGATTCGGAACGCAGTTCCGCCCCGTTCCCACAGAAAAAAAGCCCTGATTGTTACTGTTTTTTGCATTTTTTATCTTTCTCACACTGAATACCAAAGTATTCTGTTATTAAACATTAGCAATAATTATTTACAGTGTATGTTAACTTTAAGCTACTGTGGTCCACTTTGAACCTGGGTAAATAGTTTTATTATAAGCAAGAAATGCATCTTGAATTCTTGACTAAAGGTACATGAGACTGTACTTCGTTGCATATTTTAGAAATGGAAGTATTGATGTTTGTTTTATTGATGAAAGTAGACATTTGAAATTAGTTTTTCTAAATATGGATGTATTTATTATCTTTTCTTATTTCCAATTGTCCAGTGCAGAACCATCTGCTGAAATTAAAATGGAATTACATATTTGGTCATACTATTCATATTCATAATTAGATCATCTTGATAATATAATGGCTAAATAAAACTCTATCTACTTTATTATATTTTTACTCTGCTATAACATTTTTATAGAAGAATTAATAGAAAATAAGTTGTAGCTGTGAATTATTTACAGATGAAGCATACTAATGACATTATGGCAATACAACCATCAACAAAACTTTTCAAAATTATATCCTTAAATAAAATGCAAATAATAATATTAGGAAAGTATATAGATTTTCTAATAGTAGACCAAACCAAAATTTCTGAATGTGACTTTTTTTTTTGAGAATTAGATACACTTATATATTTATGTATTAATTCAGGAAAGAAAAAATAATTTACAGAGTGTTAGATGCACTAGCAAGCTGTAATCAGTAACTTCAGACCATTATAAATAATAGGTTTATTATATCTGAAGCTTTTGATGGATCATCCATAAGAGGTTGTTGAGGGGAGGAAAAGAGAGGCAAATGGAAAAATAAGAAATGAAAATAATTATTTATAGATATGATTATAAGCAAAACTATAATTATGTGTAAAACAGATATTACTGAGTTATAGGAGTTTTAATATACATTTTTAATATAAACAATGATGACTGATGAAATCAATATGCAGGTTTTACTGAGTATTTTGAATTTGAACCCAAATCTCAAAGTTTAGTATCCATTTGGAACCTATCTGGTTTGTAACATATTGCTATTGCTTGCTGGCGGTACATTTTCTCTGGGATTTCAGAATTACATACTGTACATGGAAATAATCCTTTATTTTATCCTAATTATAATAATCGTATGAAGAAGATTGGGTTGAGAGTGAGGCTGAATGACCTCAAATCACCCAATGAGTTTCATTGGCTAGGATGACCTGTGTCTCAATTCTCCTAATCCAACACCTTAATTACCATATTACACCATTCAATACATCCAAGATATTTGTACCTACCTCATTCCATTGTCCATGTTTTGCCAACATTAGAATGTTACTCTTGGATGTATCATTCAAATATCATGTACATCTCTCTGAAAATACTACATCGCCTTTGCCTGCACAAATCAAGTAATGTTAAAATAAGGTGTCTCTGGTCCTCTTCAAGAACCTAACTGCAGAATTATAATAAAATACCCTAGAAATAAACCAAAAGAAAATTTGGAAACGTTTCTTTAGAACTTTTCAATGGATGGATGGATGGATGGATGGATGGATGGATGGATGGATGGATGGAGGAACAGAGAGAGGGGGGAATATAAATATATAGATTCACTTACATATCTAATATGATTCAGTGACAGTCTTCTGTCAGGATTCATAGGTTTTGATAAGAAAAAATATTGCCTACTTACAATAGGTATTGCCTACTTACAGATCTGTTTCTTCTGGAATGTAAAGCCATCTGCTTTAAATCTGTTCCCTAATTTAAAATTATTACAGAATGATAAGACCCCGATACTTGTTATTATCCTTTCCTCTGAAATTATTGAAATCTTGTTCTATAATTCGCAGCATTTCAATGCATTAAGTATATAGCAGATAAATAACTTGAGATGTTCCATGTCAGATATGTTACTTTTTAAAGTGCTGAAAGACCCTTTGCCTTTAATAAAAGTAATAAATGTCTGTGATATCATATTCTTTTGCTTTTACTGCTAATAAAAATGTTACTTAGGGAGGATTACAATAGCATTGAAAAAATTCTGCTAGAGTTTTAGGCTTTGTTTAGCTATTTAATGGCAAAAGCCAGAACTGCAGTTTCTCTGATTTTCTGATTTCAAAGCTGACTGAATTTTTCAGCTTCACTAAGCCTCAGCTATTTCCATCAAAAATCCTTATTTTTATAAATATTCACACACTTTGTTTTCTATATATTTAAAATATTCTAAATATACAACAAATTAAATGGATTAAAGAAATATTTGCTTTTATCTGTTAGTTTAAAATGATGAATAATTGATTCTGGAACAGACAAAAATTTACTGATGCCACCAAAACAAAATAAATGTGATATTCACATAGTGAAACAGACATTATAATAATCCATATATTTCAATCTGTATACATTAAATACTTTTTATGAAGAGTAATCTAATGGGGTTATACATGGCATACATGGTTTTGGATTGATCTTAAATTTAGAAATATAATTTACTTATTTTGATGATCTTCCCATGCCATTTTTTACTCATTCAACTCTAAAATAGCTAATTTTACTTGCCTGGTTCTTCATTATTTGCTATGCTTTGGGAGGAGGGAAGGAAAGAATACAGGCAGTAGTAAGGAGGGAGGGAGGAAAGAAAGGAAGGACCTTAATTTTGTCACTACATTACATTACATTACATTACATTACATTACATTACATTACATTACATACACACACATATTAGTACATTTACAGAATTCTGTATCATGAAATAAATGGAACAGATGTGTCTTGGGATACACTTTTCTTTTTTCATAAAATAACTTGCATAACTTTTTAGGTGACTACATATAGAACTCACCCACACACCTGCTTTAAAGACATCTGGTTGCTATCTTGGTGCTTAACTATGTGTTACATCATTATGTAGCATGTGCCCAATTTTCATTTGACTTCCATTTTTATGCATCTCTTATATACGATAGTCTAGATTTAGATTAGGCCCACACATGTATCTTAACAACAAGCAGAAATTATGCCTGACAGTTGTTCTGGGGAAGGGAGCATTTTATTTTTTTATTCAAATATCACATTCTGGAGGAAATTATGTCTGCAGTGTGTTTGCTCTGACCCTAGTCTGATTTGGGTCCTGTTTACTTAAGAAAACTGTTGAATATATAATTAGCATAAAGCATAGTTTGATCTTTATCAAATGTTTGTTTGTGTGTGTGTTTGTAAGTGTGTGAGGTAGTAACCATTGTAACAAGATCAGGATAAAAGGGATAAAATTAAGATAAAGGGAATACAATATTGTAAGAACATGTTAGATTTGGAAAGGGAAATAATTGGCAATATAGGAAAAATATAGTCAAAGCTAGGCAAAATTCCTGCAGTGATTGAATAAGGTTTCCATTTGCTCAAATAGTGGAGTTTTTTAAATGTGGTACAAGTGGTTTTTGTACACATTTGCTGCATTCCAAAGCATATTTTTCTTTAGAGTAAAGAATGCATGTTGAAATGACTTACAATATCTTTCTGTTTTCACTCTTGAGACTGCTTTGAGAATATGTCATTTTGCTGCCAATTTTAGAGAATTCTTCCAAGCTCTTACTCCTGTATCTGCTTTAATTGCAGCAATTGTTATGTGCACCAAAATATTTTTTTCTCTGTTTCTTAATGCTCGTGTATACCAAACAATCTAAAAAAGCAATAATGTATACATGTATATTGTGTTTGTTTAATTGAGTTTGATTTTTTTTTCATTTGCCTTCATGATGTTTGGTGGTTAAGACTTTCCTTAATAGTAGGAAAAGTTGAATATAAAAAAGCCCAGCTTCATATTTTACAAAGTAAAGTGTCATATTCTGTTCACTTTCTTAGCTCAGTTTGGCACTGGTAGAAATAAAGTAACTACTGTTCCTTCTACATTATATACTATCAAAAAACAGTGTAAATTGTTTAATATTTTATAGGTGCTTGAAGCCTATAAAAGAACTTTTATCATATCATGCAATGTGAGGAAGGAAAACTCTTCCAAATAAGTTAAATTCTTATGGTGATTGGCTTCATTTGTCAGTTCCTATAAGCATTTGGGTCCTTGACAGTCAATAAAGCTATAAAAACAATTCCTCGGGATTGAATAAAACACTTTCTAACCAGCCAGTAGAAATAGGAGATTTCATTCTAAGGGAAAGTGCAATGTATACTTTAGTAATTCAAAAAGAGAGAAAGGTAACTATAGTTAACACTACATATGTACAGAGAAAGTAGCTACAGCTTTTTTCTTTAAAAAAGGCATCTTTAGAAATTCTTACCTTTATACTGATTTATTATATTCCACCTATATAATATATCCTACGTTAACTATCGAATTGGCTTTTTTGTATATTTTCGTTATATATGCAACAACTTTCAATGTCAGATAGTGACAACATCTATTTTTTAATGTATTTTAGTTTTAATAAGTAAATAAATGAGCTTGTCTCGTCACAATATAAACAACACTACAATTAGGAGAAGAGCTTTAAAACAGGAATAAAGAACAGAACAGAACAGAACAGAATAGAGTAACAATTGGAAGGGATTTAGGAGGTCTTCTAGTCCTTCAAGGTCCCTTCTTTAACTATGCCATCACCTCATAGAATAGGGAAGGTTCTTGTCTGAAATCCTTAAAAGCACCTGTTGATCAGTGTAGATAATATTGAATAGACAAATGGTGTCAAATTGCTTGTATTAGACGAAGCCTGCAACATATAAGGAATTAAAGTAGTCTGGTTTCTAATTACAATGTAATTTATGTTCAATATGGTAAAAACATGGCAAAGAGATTAGAAGGTGAAAAATAAAATTATACAACTGGATGGATTCATTAATATTGTTCAGATTTGAGAATATTGACTATCTTCTATGTTCATCACTTTTGATATTTCTCTAGAAAAATAATATATGATTTAACTAATTATTAATAAATTATTTACTCATTTTTAACTTAAGCACTTCTGGAGTCTGTATTCTATAAATGCACTTGTTGTGATTTGTGATGTGTTGCATTTTTGTATGTCATCCCATTGGGTGCTTACAGTATATACGTGTTTTGCATGTATGCATGGGTTTGTGCACAAATAATAGGATATATAGAACACATGTTATTTGTGGATTTTTTTTAGTTAAAACAGAGCCAATGAGCAGCAGTGAAATTGCTACTACTACTACAACAGACGGGTCTTTAGAAAATTTCTCAGGATCAGGTAAGAAATAAAATATTTTAACTGTATCTAAATGTCTGAATCATAAATAAAAAAATAATGGTTTTGATACTTACTTAACAACTTGTTTCCATGGCAGAAGATTATATAGCAATAGTAATAGCACTTAAACGTATACTGTATATCACTCCGTAGTGCATTACAGCATTCTCTGAGTGGTTTAGAGTTAACATATTGCCCCCAACAATCTGGTTCCTCATTTTACCAACTTCAAAGGATGGAAGTCTAAGTCAACTAGGATCAAACTCCAGGCTGTGGGTAGAGTTAGCCTGCAATACTGCATTCTAGCCTCTGTGTGTGTGTGTGTGTGTGTGTGTGTGTGTGTGTGTGTGT
>JAOYMU010000292.1:39039999-39053268 GCA_025802295.1 Psammodynastes pulverulentus | reverse complement strand
AAAAAAAGCCTTTCCTTTCTCCATTCCTGGAGAAGAAAGAGTTAATAGCCGCTTCGTCCGAGGGGGATATAAACTCCTCTCTCCAATCTACATTTAAAGCTGATTGAATTAGCACTTACGGTACGATGATTTATTGCCATCCTTATCAGCACTTCAAAAGATTAGGGGAATTCCATCATCCGGAAAGTCAGCCAAACTTCTCATTCTGCATACCTCCCGATTCCAGAAAGCAAGGAGGAGTTGCCCCCCCCCTCCGCATGCACGTTAATGCCCGAGCGAGGCTGGGGGGTGGGCCCGACTGCTGCCAGGTGGAGGGACCTCCAGCAAGCCACTATTAACGGCAGAAATCCCCTCCAGGGATCTCTGTGCTTCCAAGGAAGCCGCTATTAACGGCAGAAATCCCCTCCAGACGAAACCAGATTCCGCCTGTGCTCCCTGAAAGCGGAAGTGACGTCCTCGGTCAGGAAGAATTATAATGGAGCTACAGCTTTATTTTCTGCCTAAGTACCATTGAAAACATTTTCTTGTCTCTATGATACAGAATACTGGATTAGAGAGACTTTTTATTTGATCTAGAGGGTTTCTTTTGTATTGTATTTCATCCCTCCCTCAAAAACAACCTATCCCTATTCCATAATTTTGAACATAAATAGGTCAGAGTAAATAATTTGTCTATGCTATCTACTTACCTTGCGTTGAAAACAGGGAAAATATGTGAGACTTTTTTTGCACCTACTCTTTAGTTTTGGAAAACAGCACTCAGCAATAAATATTGAAATTGCAGGCATGTTATGCTAGTGAAATCATCAGTTTTATTCATGATAGATCATAGATAGATAGATGTTAGATAGATGGATTAATAGGCAAAGGGACTCTATTAGAGATGTTAGTTCTAATGAAAATATATGCAGATGTTTTAAATTTAGGGATTTTATTTCTGCTTACAAGATTACCTGTGTTTCCTGCTTCTTGCTGAGCTATGATAACACTCTTTATTAAAATATTTTGGCACATCTGGTCTCAGGCAGAACCAGGAAGTGTAGATCTATGAAAAAATGTAAAACAATGGCAGGACAGTTATCTGAGACTTTCAAACCTTTAAAAAGATTTGTTTCCTTCTGCATTGAGCTTTGAGTCTCTTTTTATTTAATTGGCAATAGATGAACCTTTGTAAGTTTAATAGTATGATGCCTTTGGCTCTGGATCTTCCTGATTTCTGGCACCTACTTTTTTTCTCTGAGGTAGATCAGTGGTAAGGTCATAGGTTTCTTTCATTATAGATAAACTGAACAACAAGCAGCAATGAATAAACACTGTAGCTCCTGTGGTGTTTTCAGCATCAGCTTATTTGGCTATCTGAAAGCAGTGAATTATGTATGGGCTTGCAATACAATATATTTGACCTTTTGGTTTGTTATATCTATTGGGTAAGAACAGTATCTATCAATATACATCTATGCTTGTTTCAACTATTACCTGTACATAGCATTTTAGTTTGTATGGTATGACATGAGCTGAAATGCTTCTTATCCTAAAAATAATTTGTTCCTTTCCTTTACCTCTTTTCTTCGCTAGCCAGCTTGTAAATGGTTCTAATTTGATCTCACACAGTTGGTGTGTGATGCCTGCAGGTTTGTGGAAATTGAAAACAAACTTACTAAGTATGCACATCTACACTCTCGAATAGTGACAGCAAGTTGATGCAAGCATAGGGCTTTAGAGTTATATCTGTCCAAAAATAATTGTAATAATTATTTCTGAAAGAAATAGTGTGACACTATGCAATTGCAGCAATATCATTTTCAATTTTTTCATCTAAATGATTTTTCTGTAATGTCCTACAGTCTTGAAAAAAACACTGTGGTATCTATGAGGTTTCTAACGCCAGTGTTTATGTTTTATTTATGACTGAACAGACAGATGCTGAATACAATGGTACCAGTAAACACTTCCTTACTGAGTTAAGTTTTAAAGTAATATGACTTATTCCTTAAAATTCTGTGCCTGTATGCACATGCCTTTCAGTTATTCTGAACTTCTAGCAACTGTTAGAGAAGTCCATGCAGTTTTCTTGGCAACCTTTTGGAAGTAGTTTGCCATAGATAACATTCTAGGGTTCAATTTTAAGTGAAAGTGTATTTAAGATTAATTGAAATAGCATGTACCTTTTAGGTCTGATGTGCATTTTAATGCTGAAAAAGAATTCAACAATTTGGAAATTCTTTTAAAATTATCAGTTTAATTAGAGAATCTCAAAATGATAATTTTTGTAGAACAATTGTACATTGATACTGATTATAATTTACGAAGAAATCATATATATTCTATCCAGAAGTTTAAATTTATGGAGTTTCTTATTTTTATGAACCTATTAGTATGCAAGGTAGTGTTGTTGACATTAGGATTTCAATTGCAGTGTCTTATTGATAAAGGTATAATTACCTTAACTGTAACTTTTTCAATGTAGATTAAAAAATAAACAGTGTTGTGGTTTATGATTTAAGAACTGGTCATAATAACTGCTAACATTAAAAAAAATATTTAGCAAAGTTTATCATTAAATTAGAACTGAGGCATTTACTTATGTTCCTTAAATTGTTTCTGATTTATTTTTCTACTGTGAAAAATACATTAAATTAATCCCTGTGTTGCTTGAAAGGAATAGTGTGGTGGTAAGCCATATAAATATAAAAATATAATATGCATTGTGTTATAGAAATATAAGACATTATGATTCATTTTATAATTTATTTCAAAGAAAAATATTTTCTTATTTCTTCAATTTCTGTGCCTTTTGCAATCTTTGCAATATTTTAAGAAAACTCTGCAAAAAGTTTCTGTAATTATCTTAAAATGCTTGGTGAAGTAATATAGAATTTAGAGGGGAAGATAAAATACAAATTCATCAGTTTATTCGTTGAATATTCACAAATCATCATTTTGTATTTTAATGCATAGTTTGTTAGTTTGGTTACATCATCCTAAAAAAAGTAGTTTCTGAAAATAGTGACTCATACTATAATTAATTGTTGTTATTGAGGTGTCCAACTTTTTCAGTATGGTTTCCTTATGTGCTTTTTCCCCTCTGTGTCTTAATCAAGTAACCTTGGTATTTAGGGAATAGTTTCATTATCATAACAGCAACTCTGTTCTTTCTATGCTGAACTTTTTGAAGTTGAACTGATAAGAATTTGGAATGTAATCCAGAAAGCAGAGAGGTGCCCCGGACTGATAAAACTACTGATTCTGACATAAATATTTAACTTCCCTTGTATTAGGTATTAGCATATTAACGCAAAGTTATAGCATAATACAGTATTGCTCCAGGACATAATTCTGAATCTGAGTTATAAACATTCAGGCAGCAGCTATGGCCAAAAGTGAAGCTTTATCCAATTTCATTTTATACACGAGCTTTTACCTTTTTTGTTAGAGTGGCATATAAAACTCAGTGTTTTCAGTTATCTGAAAACCTAACTTCAAGGTGGCCAGGTGGTGCAGTTACATCATAATTGTAATGCTGCCAAGTTCTCTGCATGGTACTGTTCTTGACAGGTGTCTGAAAATTCACCTGCTCCGAAAGATTTTTCTAAGCTGTTGACAGAAACTGGATATTGGGAGCTTATAAAAGCTCCACTGACTTCAATTCATTTTCAGATCAGATAAAATGGTTCTATACAACTTTTAAAGCATGAGGCATCTTTAAAACTGAAAAAGCTAAAATGCTTATTTCAAGTAAAACTGTTTGCATGATTAAGGATTTCTTCATGGACTTTCTTTTACATCCATCAGCATATAGGCTACATTGTTAATGACGAAGGGGCAGAATTTCTGTAGATCTTACTCTCTCTTCGAGCCATAAATATTATTTAGATTATTTTTCCTCTCACCTCAACTCCCAGAAATTTAGGGAGGTACAGAAAACTCCCTTTTCAGAATCAGATCTGAATAAATGTATTACACAGATACATTTCATACTCTACACAACTGTGAGTAAAATAAAAGGTTTATTTAAAAGTATTTTATTTTTAAAACTCCAAAATAATTCTTAATACATATCACCATAACGGTATTATTTGAACCCTCTGTTTTGTCTTTTCTGACCTCCAGTGGCAAACTATAAATCTTTAAAAGTCCTACTTTACTCTGAAATATTTATTAATTTTGTCCTCCCCATCTCCCCTTTATCATTATTCCATTAGGTAATAATACTATTTCTATTTTGTTATTGGACTTTAAGCCACCCTGAACATTTTGATGAAAAAGTCAAGTAAACTTTTGAAAAGTAAATGTAAACGTAGAGGAAATAACGTAGCATTCGCCACAAATAATAACAAACAAACAAAAATGATACAGACATGGTGATATTATCAGTCAAATGCTGTCTTTGCAAGTCACAGGATGAAAATCATAGTATTTGCATGATCATATAGTTAGGCTCCTGTCCCCTTTTATGCTTCTTATATCTAAACACATTTTTAAATCGGCAAAACATATCATTGTAATGCTTTTAAAAACCATCAAGCCCAAATAATCTAGTTAGGATAAACTAAATAAGAAAACTAGAAGGAGTATTTAATTACACTTCTTAGTCAAATGTTCTTCTAGAGATAGATTTGGATGTGTGAACAACCTATTGTTTAAATTTACTCTGTGATTATATGTCCTGAGTAGACTCTTAATAAATGGTCAAAAGTCACAATCCTTTCATTACCTTGAACTATAATAAAGATAAGGAGGGGGGGAATCCAGTCTGAACATCTGGTTGACTGTGTGACAAACCATAATAATAAAGATAAGCCTGCTGAATTTTTCCAATAGATAATGATTGTTTGTTGTTGCAAAAAAATGAAAAATTAAGTTTTTGTATAGTTTACAATTATGAGACCTTCAAAAATATATGCTTGGTTGCACAATCTTGTCAACTTGTATGAATATTCTTAGTGCAAAATGAAAGGTACAAGACTTTAAATAGCTAGTATGTTATAGCTTTCTCGGTTACATGTTTTTAAAATTTATATTATCTCTATAATTCTTAGAATATTTTTTTAGTTTGTCAGGAACCATCTTAAACCACATTGCTTCTGGAAAAAGTTATTATTTTTCTAACCTGGAGCTATTGTTAATATAAAATGAGATCACAAAAATTGTTATGGTATAACTGCAACAACTTGTTCAGAAGAATGACATTCTTCCAAGTTTGTTGTTATTCAATAAAGATTGTTATTTTGGTCATTTTAATGTGTGAAACACTTGTTCCTCCTGGAATCAGACCTTATTTATTATTATAATTGTTCACCCATTTCAGCAGGCCGTAGTATTCATCATGTTTGTGTAAATACAGTTTCTTCCATGATCCTCTCTGGGAATGTTATTTGCATATGAACATTCCCATAGTTGGAAGAATAACGATGCATACTAAAATGATGAAAAAAAGGTAGATTTTTTTTAAAAGACGTGAGGTTTGTAAAATAATTTACTAGATATTTACGTTTGAGTGATTTGTTCTCATCCCTAATGGATCATAGACCATCTTATAAAGATTAGTAAAACAACTTCTGTCCTTCTGAAAGCTGCAACATAAAAGGAAAAGAACAGAAAGGATCAAAGAACAGACTAAGGTACTGGTTCTTAAGGACGTTTGTTTCTAGGATAAATTGGCTTCCTTACAGGTGCTCCTATTCCACCTTATCCAGAAAGTGGAAAAAGTGTCCACAGTGCATTCTCAGCTAGGGAGGCCAGATTTTTTACAGTCCAGTTGAATGAAGGGATAATTGCAAGTCTGAAGTCCCACATAACCTCCTCCCACTTACCTGGCTCTGACTAGCAGAGATTCATAAGGTGACATTAGCATAATAATGAAAGAGGTAGATAAGCAATTATTTGTTCTGTATTCCCAGAAGACAGTAACGCTAGAAAGAAACAGCTATACAAGGACTACTATATAAAGCTACCATAGTTATTAGTGCCCCATAACCACACAAAAGTCTAGTATTTAAGGAGATGCTACTGCCTGGACTTGTTATCTGATAGTTACATTGATCAGATTTAGCAGCAGTTTGCTTTTGATTTATCACTGTTGCTGAATAAGATAATCTAGTAAACATCTGCTGTAGAGTTCTATCGACAGGTAAATAGGCAGACTGCAGGATAAATTATTAGATCTGAGGCAATTATTCGACATTACCAGATTTCAATTAGAAATTTCAAGCCAGCAGTATGAAGAGGGAAGGAACTTGAGTAGGGATCAGCATTCTCAGGACAAAGACTTCAAATACTGCAAAACATTTAATATTTGTAGTGGGATTTTCTATTTCATTCAATTTCTACATCAGAATGTTTAGAAGTATTATTCTAATACTTTTTAAGTATTAAGGAACATTCTTAATAGAGAACAAAAAAATTAAAACCTTTTACTAGATGACGATGAAATCTGCATTTTATAATAGGGTGAAGGTGGCATAGAGACAGTGTTTTGCAATTATTCATGTTTATTCAGAGATTCCTTTGTTCTGTATTTTTCTAATTTTTAAGTGTGCTAAGTTTAAATATATAGATACATTGCTTTATATGAAAAACTTTTACAACTTATTTATATATATTTATATATTTTAAAATATGTTAACATTGAAAGTAGTGATTAAATATTTTGGCCTTAGTTTCTTAAAAGAAAAGTCTACAGCCAGCTTAATGACTGTCCAAGTTAGTGCCGTTCAAAGTTATGATGTTACTGAAAAAGTAACTTTCCAACTTTCCATGCACTTACGGCTACTGCAGTGTCCCTGCAATCACATGATTAAGATTCAGGCATTTCACAACCAGAAGGCATTTATTATCATTGCAGCATCTCATGGGCATGTGGTCATCTGCATGCTTCACAGCCAGTTTCCTAAAGTCAGTCAATAGAGAAGCCAGTAGTAAAATGGAAGTTGCATTCATGTGATGCCTTACTTAATGACCATGGAAGTGAGGCTATAAGCCTGTTGCAATCACATAAAATTTCAACAACTGCTTCATTTATCAACAGGTTTGCTAATCCCAATTTTGGTTATTAAGCAAAGACATGACTTTATCCTGCTTAGTTTCCCAGCATTGCATCTAGGATAATTCTTACTATATGGTTGTCCACAACCATATAATAACTTCTCTGTGACCTGCCAAGAATTTTGTAATTGGTATTTTGCAATTATACTAAATGCAGGAATTGTATAGAATTAAAGAACGTGCACTCTGAAATATTGTTACCTGTAATTAAACGTATTTAAAACTGTTAGCTATTTTTTTCCAATTTATACTCATTTTTATCTTCTTTTAAAAAAACCCATGTGATGATTAGTTCTATATATTATTTTGAAATACATTTTATTCAGTGTGACTATTTATGCGGATTAGAATATATAAGGTTATTATCAATATCTATTTACATTGACAAAAATATGTTTATTGTCTAGAAGAAATTGGAGAGGCTAATTTTAATGTACATATTGGTTGCATTTGATTTTTTTCCCCTTGAACATTTTCATTAAAAAAATATTCTTTTCAAAAATGTGTTTGTCCAAATTAATTTGGCTTCTTCTGGGTAATAAATAACATGTGATTTCTGATTCACAATTTAAGACTATTGTTAAAACATGCTGCATATACCACTAAGAGTTTAAAAGTTCTGAAATATTGATCAATTCAGTGGAAGTATTCACTCACTGCTAAAGTACAATTCTGAAGAATTATGGAAGACCAGGAATGGCCATCCTACTGGTGTTCCTTTGGGTCTACTTAGGATCTTTGACTGGTGAGCAAAGCAAAGCTTACAAATTCAGGTATTTGTCAGAATTGTCTTATTATGAGGTGTCTTTGCTTTTTGTCTCAGAATAAGAATAAAAGGGCAAGAATCATTACTTCTGACTTCTGATATATTTTTTAGTCACACATTACAATGTACATGGACAGAGCCATCTGGCTTGTTGGCAGTGTTTACTGACAGGAGGAGCTAAGCTGTATTGACAGACTGCTGTGTTTCAGAATGCCCTCATTGTTACATAAGCATGAATAATTCTTATTTACCAGTGCATCTTAATTTTTATTTTTGTTCATATAGTTTTCTTATTTGAGCAGAACTAAATTTTAGTGCATAAAATTCATCAATATATACACAAAATATTAGCTTAATATTTAATATATAGGATAAAGAAATTAGGTTTCTAAGTGATATTCTAAATATCTTCTATATTATATGAAGAAATTATGTGCACAAGTGTACACATTCAGTTTTCAGAAGCAGAAAATCAAGCATTTTCCTGTACTTTAATTTCCACTTTCAGGATTTTCACCTTAGTCTTTGTCCACACAGTGTTTGCTGTTGTCTTTTCTTTTCTTTTCTTTTTGGTAGGAATTTAAGTCCATTCCATTTTTTTAAAAGGAAATTGTTCAAGGTCAGTTTTTAATTCTTCGACTGTTAATCCACAAATTGTCAAATTCAGTGAATTGGATTTCAAGAGCTGTCTTTGTTCTCTATATCTGTGCCTATCCACAGGTAATCTGTACCTTTTCTCTACTCTCTGAACAGAATAATTATTGTGGGAAAATGGTTGCAAAGTACAGACCAGACAAAGTTGACAGGTTCACCTTTTTCACATGGTTTTAGGTTGTATTTTAAAAAGATTTTTGTGATGATAGGTTATGCAGTTCACAACATATCAAGCTTTATTGTTCTCAACTGAGAGACAATGGGCACAGGTCTGAAAAAAATGTGTTTTTTTCTGATATTTTTTCACACATCAGAATTATAGTTGCATAAATAGATATATTTTTGCAAATGTATGTTTTATGACTTTATAAGAACTGATTTTTTTACTTTTGCTTGGGGTTTGAACTTGCACATACAGATAATCCTTGACTTATGACAATTATGAATTTTTATCATAAATGTCTTGAAAAACAGGCCCCACATGACCAGACCCAATTTGATGACAGTCTTTAAGCAAATTACATAGTCGTAAGTCCGAATCCATTCTCCCAAATTCATGATTTTGTTGAAAATCAACAAAAAACATTGCAAATCATGATTGTGGAATGTTGCAACCACTCATAACTATGAGCTGGTTGTTAAGTACCTCAAAGGGAGTCATATGACTATGGGGAAGAGGGCAGCATAACATTTTACAATGGCTGGAAGTCTTATGGGCCATTGTAAACAACCAGTTTAAGGCAGGAACTACCTTACATAAAAATATATAGAAGGTGCAATAAAATACATTTAATTCCTGCAAAAATAACCAAAAGTATATTATAAATAGTTCACTTTTGAAATGCAATTAATATTTAATAGCATGAAAATAGAAACCAGAATATTTTGTAATAATTTTTATGGATGAAAATAATAGCTATGTTGGCCTTGAGAAAAAGAGTCCAACATGGCTACAATTACGATTCAATGTCAATATTCTATTTAGAAAGAAATTTTAAATCATTATTGTGAGATAATATTTAATAGAGGCACATTCCTTCTCACTTACATAATTTAGTTTTAATTTATCTAGCAAAGCAGCTGAAATAATTTCTAATCATGTTCATATGATTGTCTATGTTGATATCTCTCCTGGTTTCCACAAGGGATCTATGTTAGGTACTATAGAAACACATTGACTCTAAACACTAGAATTTATATCTGCAAAATGTGACAAGAGAAATGTTAAAATGTTTGTTTGTTTGTTTTCGAGCAAGTTTTGGAACATATTTTAGCTTTAGTCTCAGGATTGTGTTCTAACGGTATCCAAACTGAATTGGATATTTTAACTATAAAAGTAAATAATAGCTGTAATCAGATCTGCTCTTTTTTTTTTTTTTTACTTTCAACTTTCAAGAACTCTTTAGGATTTGCTAATTTGCAAACTGTTTTTTTTAAATTAGAGTCAGTTTTAGGCAGATCTTCATACATAGTGACAGTTCTGAACGTTTTCAAAAGTGGGGGGTAATGAATCCAGTGATATTGTTTATCTGGCCATTTTGCAAAGAGAAATATGACTTCATTTTTTATTTAGTAATATGTACCATTTTGCGTTTTGATAACTTGTGAACTCTTTAGATGTCTCACCAAGATTGAAGAATCAAAATTAAAAGGTATTAATCCTGAGAAGTTTTATTATGAATCTATTATGAACACAAAACTATTCATTACACATTTTTTTCATTCCAATATTATAATTTAGGACATTTGCTGCTGCTGTTAAACTATTGGAAATGAAAAATCCTTGTCAATCTACTGCATTCTATCAAGATATCTATAGATAGATCCATGTCTATCTTCTGCCCACCACTACCAACCATACATGTTGCTCAACTGCAAATTTCACTAAGTTTGGATTTTATGTCCAGACTAATAAGTATAGCCTAAATGTACTGTGCTAAGGATATTATGCAACTTAGAAATCTATGCTCTTGAGTATTTGAAAATTGATTCAATTTAACACATTTCATGTTTGTGTGAATATTATTGTCCTTTTTCTAGTATGAAGAAAGTTGTGTGTTTCAAAATACTACCAATTAATTGTGTTTCAATAAATAGGTATTATACAAAATTGAATGTGATTTCTGGAGCAGGAACAGTTTTTGTCAGATAAAAACCCCATGCAATTTAGAAAACAAATATTAACAACACACATCTTTCAAATAGGTCAGAAGGTAAGACAACAAGGAAAAAGAAAAACTGGAAAGAAATGGAGTAAACTGTACATCATTTCACATATCTGGTATTGTTTCAGTTGGAAACAATCCATTTACTTTAGTAGGTTTAATAAATGATTATGGTATATTCATATTTTGGAAACAAAAATGGAGCTCTTTCTTTGAAATACGTGTTCTGAATTTAAGGCTCTTTTCTTTCTGTGAAATATGTGGTCCGAATTTAAGGTGCTGGTTTTTTTTGTTTTTACTAAGCAGAGCTTTTTGCAGATATGTAAGTTTTGCAGTTTTAAACATTTTGTTCTCACACATACTTGGACCAAATTTCTCTACTGTTCGTTCAGTAGAGAAAAATGAAACAGGAGGATAATTGCATAATGACAGATAGGAGGGAAACAGAGAATCCACTGATCATTTCCTATGAGTTGGCCAATGTCCAGCAAGTCTCAAAGGACACTGTGATGTGTAAAGGATAGAGGAAAAGAGCTAGTTTTGATGGAGCATTTCCCTGTCAGCTCGTTTTACTTTGTAAAGCAAATCACTGAAACAATTAGTTGACAGCATGGTGTTAGTTTTCTCATGGTAAATTAGGAAGATTAAGCAAACACAGGACTGCATTTTAACTATGATCAGCATGTTTGGATCTGTAGTCTGTAATGATTTCCAATCCTCAGAAGAGGTTACATTAGTAATATTATTTGTATTGTCCTTTTTAATCAAGTATAAAGTTTTTTTAGTGACTTTCTATGTCCTTCATTTCATTTTGTCTGAGAATGTCTTTGCTTTACATTTATTTTATTTATTTATTTGAAGCACATGTTATCATTTAATCAAATCAGATAACATAATTTTGGATATTACAAGATTTGTTGTTACAATTTTATTACATTGCTTTTCCTAAAATTCAATGAAGAATAAAATAGTGTTTGTATTCCTGTGTCACTAGACATTTGAAGAACATATAAAATAATAAAATGATATAGATATATGTACAATATGATCCTGCTTCATGAGAAAGTCAGCTATGAATTTCCACTTCTTATTTTGTATATAGTTATATATTTATAAGCAAATAGTGAGATAATGTTTAATTTTTATTTTAAATTTGTACAAATGAAGGACCTGTAAACTAATTGTTTTGTATAATTAGTTTCTTGCAAAAGTAAGCCTCAGTCTTTCCTATCTAATGAACTTTTTCTCTTACCTTCATTCCATATAACATAATTTAGACATAAATACTATCTAGTTACTAAAGAACTAAATGTAGTATATGAAGGAAATATGGTTTCTGGAGACCAACTTGTACATACACTTATTGCTGCTTATTGACACATTTTGCATTTATTTTTGCACATTTCTAATTTATGGACCTTCTATCAGCATCTTTATCTTTTATTTGTTCAGGGACATCAGTTTGTCACATCAATTAGTAATATCTTTTATTCATTTAAATTAGTTTTCTAGCACTCTTTGCAAAGTGTCCCTGTATCAGTTTGGGTACTCTCTATCTCTTATTGTAGCTTAGTTTTAGTGGACTGTTATAGTTTGTTTACGTTTAACAAATTATAGTTAAATGACATAACTTGGTATAATATATTGACATTTCAATAAAAGAATATTTATAGCAGAGGATTGAAATGTGGCATTCTTGTATTGACATAGTTTAAATTCAGAATATTGATTCTATCTACAAAAGTTTCACATTTTTCTTTTTCTCTCTTTAGAATTCTAGATAGAATCTAAGACATTTATGTTAAATAGTAGCTATTTGCTTTAATTATAAATATGCACAGAACTTTATTGTTACTTAATTCCTTTTACAAATGTGTTTGGCAATTTAAAATGCATCAGAACTTTCTGACAGCCTTTGAAATTGACAGTCAGTCAATTTCCAAAAGTATACTGATAAAAATAAAAGTATGGTCTAGTTGTCAGCCTGTGAATTTGATTTGAATCAAATCTCAATTGTCCCAGTTTGGTAAATTAAGGTTTGCAGAAATTAAGTCTTGAAACCTATTGAAAGTGAAAATTATACTTAACCTAGGTACTGAATAATACTACAAATACCTCTTTCTATTTAAAAAATAATCCAAGCACAGGATGTTTAGAAAATAGATACAATAGATACATGAAGAATTAAATGGATTCTGTTAGTTCAATGTGTTGTGCGATTATTTCTGTGTTTATTTATTCATCATTCCCAGAGTAAAAAAAGCTTTGTTTCTTTTTCTACCTGTCTTTTGTAGTGGATACTAAACATCATTCCTGCTGACTAATTTTCCTGCTTTGGTTTTTCCCTTTGTCTTCTTAATTGAGAATGGCTTCTCTTTACTTTTTCTCTGCTCTTCTCTCACGGTCATGCTTCTTTCGGCCCTTTTATGTATGTTTGTTTTGAATTGTTTTCCGTACTATTTCTTTTCCTGCCATCAAGATAACTCGATACTTGCATGCGCAAGATGGCGGGTCCCTGAGCTCGGCTGAGTTGGGGTCCGCAGCGCGATGGGGTACAGCGCTGCCGTATTGGCCCCCACGGAGGTTCGTGATGGTGGGGGCTGTGAGGGTACCTCCCCAGCCGCCGTCTGAGATGTGCGG
>JAOYMU010000292.1:39025154-39039899 GCA_025802295.1 Psammodynastes pulverulentus | reverse complement strand
ACCCGCCCCGAGTCCTGCGTGGAGATGGGGCGGGATAGAAATCCAATAAAATAAAATAAATAAAATAAATACTCAAAGCAGTGTTCCAATAATGCATCTCACTTGTTTCTTTAACACCTAAAATTTAGTCAAAGGACATTTCTAACAATCTCACACTGATTAATAGCAAATAATGTAATAGATATTGCCTAGAATTTTAGGTATACCTTTTAAAATCTAGTTAGCTACTATAAAGAGGTAGATAGATATATCATTTGCTGCTATTAGTTTCACTCGTTTAAAAAAAGATAAGAACTATAATAGCATTATCAATAATTTAAACAACAGAAGTGATTATTATAATAAAGGTTATAATATAGGTAGGAACAATCTTTTAAAATATCAATCCTCTTTCTTAAAGCTATTTTTTTAAATTTCTGTGAGAAAGGAAGAGAAAAAGAAAAATCAACTGAATCCATAGTTCTTGAGTCACCTTCTTTCATTTGATTCAGTGTAAAGAACCTTTCCTTTGAGACTTTGAGACCTGTCCAAAACAGTGCAGGATATAATCCAGAAGCTCCAAGGATAAGGAACAGGCCAATAAAAATGTGCCCTATCCATTTTCTTTCCCTGCTTCCCTTACGCTACTTTTTACAGAAGGAATTTTTGAATTTAATGTTTCTTTTCTTTAAAAAGCTGATTATGTTGTAATATAATATAATTATTTTCTTCTTCACTTGCAAGATCCTGAAACTATCAACAAAAGAAACTTTATTCTTGAACTTTTTATGTTGTTCTAAAATAACTTGCAAATTTGAATGTAAACTAGGATGAATAAGCAAAGTGAGTATGTTTGTTTGGGCACACGCTCAAAAATGTAAATGTACAGATGGGCCTTTACTTACAACCACAACTGGGACCAGAATTTCAATCATTAGTCACTGCAGTCATAAGTTGAATCAGATCTGATTTTATGACAATTTTATGATGCTAATTAAGCGAATCCAGCTTACCTTATGGCTGTTAGTTTGCCCGAAATCAGCAAAAAAAGTTGAAATCATGATTACATGACCACTGGTAAATGCAAACTGGTTGCCAAGCAACCGAATTACTATTACATGACAATAGGGATGATGGCACAGGCACGAGTTCAAGTGCAGGTCATATGTCAGTTTGTCCAAGGCCATTATAACTGAAATATTGTTAATCGAATAGTCATAAATTAAGGCTTACCTGTAAAGAGCAAACAATTGTACTTTTGCTAATTGTATTGGTGATGGAAATATCTTTTTGCATTAAATACCCTGTTAGTTCAATGCAGAGTTGTTGGTGTGAAACTGAGAAATATGTCTTAGAGAGTGGAAGTTTTGTTCTACTTTGTTTCTTTTTTTTTCTGTTCCAACAATGGGAAAGAATTTTAATCAGAATAAATGTATGGAATGTTGGAAGCAAACTTTGTATGAAAAATGTATAATTTTTGAAATAATTGTTTTTATTTTATATTTATTAAGTTTGTGAGTTTGATTTTACTAAACTTCTGATAGATTGTAGCAGTTTTGTTTTGTTTTATCTCTCTTTTCTCATCCTACCTATTCAGTATTTAAGTCCTAATGCTGTTTCAGCTATTCTAAAGGTATCCTGTGTTTTCTCTATTTAAAAGACTTTTAGACGCATAGTCATCATGTGAGGCCATTCTTTTTTTTTTCTTATCTGAGGTTGTTGACCTCAGGAGAGGTGAAAAAGGTTATGGGGTCAAAGTCTTTTCCTTCTTGGAACTCACTGCTTGCTGGGAGAGGGTTGGCTGAGAAATAGATGTTTTTTAAAACAAAGGTTAAGGGTCATGATTTTAATTCTGTTAGAGAACAGCTGTTTTGAGTTTCTTTTCACTTCTAGCTCCCCTCCCTCCCTTCAAGCCCATAGAGAGATAGAAAAAATTGGTCAGAGAGAACCAGTAACACAGAAATATGCAGCTCTGGAATATTACAGCTTTACAAATGGATCATCTTTGCTATTGGTATTCACATTAGGACTTTTAAAACAAAGAAGCAATAGACTTTGGAGTTAGATTAAACATAATTCTGAAAGGTATTTTATTTATAAATAAAACAGCAGCAAAATATCAGTACTAACAATAGTAGTGATTCTGTTGTTCAATGTTGAGATAATAATATATATTCATTTTCCCAATTATTGGCAGATAAATCAATATTATACATATGAAGGACTTGTTCTATGCAGTGGCTTTAAGAAGTAAATTAGAGCATTCTGTAAATCTTCAAAGTGGTTCTATTTTACTCTGGGTTTGCGCTTTTCAGAAAATGCAGAAATAGTGGAAAACAAATAACTTTTTCTTTTTTGTCTGCACTCTTTTAAAATGTTAGCCCCAGGCTGTGTTAGTGTGTGGCTCAACAGCAATCAGAGGTCATAGTTTCATTGGTGGTTAGCATCAGATTTAATTTTTCTAATAAGTTACATTTACCAAAAAATCTGGTTTGAGTTATACACACGCACTGCCTGAAAACCCTTTGGAATAACTTAAAACTTGAGGGTTGCTGAAAATGTATAAGAATGTACATAATTATTTTAACAACTTTCTTTCCATACGCAGTTTTTTTCCTAAATTGTAAGAATAGTGTCTTAAATTACTTTTATCAATTCAGGTATAGCAATATTAAAAGTAAATATGATTGTTGATTTGCACATCTTTAAAAATTGTTAGTATTTCTTGTATTGCAATTACAAATTAAAGTAAATATAGTGGATTTTCCCTCCATTATAGGAATGTGACCAAGTTCATATTGATGATGTTTCATCAGATGATAATGGCCAGGATTTAAGGTAAATTTAAACTAATATAAGACGGTGATTGAAAAAGTAGAAGTTTTTGTTTGTTTGTTTGCTTGCTTGTTTGCTGCTTGTTTATAATAATTTCCAAATACTGTTATTTGTATTCTTTTTCAAGTTATCTAAATTGCCAGTATAACATTCAGTTATCTTGAACCATCTGATAATTTTAAAAACTTTCTTATATCTAAAACAGCACCTATAACTTTGGGACAGATGGGTTTCCTGCAGCAGCTACCAGTGCTAATCTATGCTTAGCAACGGGGGTGCGTGGAGGAGTGGACTGGATGAGAAAGCTAGCTTTCCGATACAGACGAGTAAAAGAAATCTATAACACCTATAAAAATAATGTTGGAGGCAAGTACCCATCATATCCTTGTCCGTGTAATTACTGTCTCATTGCTGTTTGAAGTTTTTGAATCTTGTGGTTATGTTTTCCCACCTATTTACAGCTGTAAATTCTATAGAACTGTAAAACATGGTAAGGGATTATAGTTGACATGTAAACGCTACAGTGCTTGTTCTCCCTCACTCATCCCCTGGCAGGTCTTCTGGGCCCAGCAAAGAGAGAAGCTTGGTTGCAGCTTAGAGCAGAAATTGAAGCCCTTACGGATTCATGGTTAACACTTGCACTGAAAGCACTCACACTAATTCACTCTAGGTAAGTAGATTTCACATAGCTAGTAACGCAAACTAACTGGAGCTATAATGTAAACATACATTTTACAATCCTGTAAGTTACAATTAATACATTATGCACTGCTAGGAATAGCTGGTTTAATTAAAATTATAGCTTTCTAAATATAGCATTTTAAAAATTGGTGAACTGATGTGCAGTGTTGTTATAAACGTAGACTTGAATTGTTTCATTTTCCCCCTATTATAGCATTATGCTGTAGTTGATTAGTTGATAGATTTAACTGATTATATAGAATCATTTAACTGATTATATAGAATCATTTCTACATATCCCAGGCAAGATAGCAATAAAATTTAACTCTTTAATTTATTAAATTTATTCTTAGGTTCATAGCTTGTCTTTTCCAGAAAAGCCAAGAAAGTATACAGAGTACTTCCCCACATACAACAGTTTTACCTCACAGTAATAGCTCTATAAGGTAGATTTGGCCAATTACTATCTTTTTATCCATACATTTCATAAATTTTCACTCTTTTCCTATTGTACTACATCCTATAACTGTTTAGTTTCTGTCTTATGATGCATACAGAATAGTTCTAAACTATAATTATATAATGTCAGAAAAACACCATTGCTTTACTAATAGCATGATGATCATCCAGTATAACTTTCTTCAAGGGACAAAAGAGAGGAAAATATGAGTTGTACTTTCCATGCATTTGAAACATCGGGCATAAGGACATGATTTCTCTGCTATGGTTATATTATATCCCATCAAGCAATCCACTAAAGGTTTCATCCTTTTTTCAAAGGATCTATATGACTACAACACAAAAAGCTTATTAGAACACCAAAAGCTTCTCTTCTATTAAGCCCTATATAATTTTTTTAAAACCCTTCTTTCCACTGCGTGCCAAGATGGGAAAAGGGACAAGCTAGGAATGTATGCAGACTTTCAAGCTTTCCTCCCACCAGTCTATTCACCCATTAATAGTTGGAAGAATCTGCTGGAATTCAAGTTTTCGAATTTCACAGTAGGTAGGAGGTAGCCCTTGTCATTTTCCTCCTCCTTTCGCATAAGGAATGTATGACTCCACTCTTACCCCTCTGCTCAAGTCACATAGCCCCTTCCTAGTCTGATCCCCAGTTCCAGGTAGCACTACATCTGCATTCCACAAGTGTCCAACTTGTGATATGTCCAACCAACTACAAAATGTTCACTATTGGGACACAGCATTTCAGTGCTATGAAAAATTGGGATTTCCAGAACAGCTAGCAAGAATACCAGGACTCCAACTAAACTCCTGCAGTTTACCAGCATTACCAAATCAAACTCTCTCTCCTAGGTCATTATGGGAAATATGACTCTATATTGAAGTAGAATAAACCTTCTTATGGTATTTTTTGAGAGGGAGGAGCAATGCTATAATAAACATATAGAATCTGCATTAATACTGTAGGGACTTAGTCTTCTCTATCAATTCTTGAGAATAATCCCTACCTTTAAATATCCATCACTGATGGTCTACTTTATACCTCCTAGGATCAGCCCTGTTAAGAACCGAGAGCCAGAAAAAGAACAGAAACTAGAGAATTTGTAGTAATTGTATATTGGATTCCATATGAATACCATTTCTCTATCTAGGAATCCTTTCTAGGCTTAATTGTAGAGTAAATTTTCCTTCCAGGTTTTTAAATGAAACTAATAATTTTCTTATGGTGTTGCAGTATTTATTTGATTATTATAACATACTTCTTTATATTCTAGGACAAATTGTGTCAATATTTTAGTAACGACTACTCAGCTTATCCCGGCTCTTGCCAAAGTCTTGCTATATGGTTTGGGTGTGGTATTTCCAATAGAAAATATTTACAGTGCAACAAAAATAGGTGAGTGTTTACAATGAACAGAATCTGTTATTCATGTTCAAGTTCATATTCTTCAAGTTCCAAATCCAAAATTGAGCAGTTAGAACAGATCATATAATTATTTAGAACTAATTATTATTGATAATTCTGATCTGGATCATTAAATGGTTTGTTATTCTTTCATTTATTATCTGTGATTTTGTTATTTGAACATTTATTTTAATTGCCCATTTATAACTTAATGATCTAAGTTTCAAGTTAAATGAATTTTATCTACTACACAGAAGAACTATTTTACACTATAAAGCAAATGTGTCATCCATTTTATTGCTTCCTAAACTGAAACTATACTATTCTTTCATTTTCCAGGAAAAGAAAGCTGTTTTGAGCGCATAATTCAAAGATTTGGAAGAAAAGTAGTTTATGTTGTCATAGGAGATGGTGTGGAAGAAGAACAAGGATCAAAGAAGGTAATGGCACAAGATTTTTTAAAAAAATATATAATTTAGTCAAATAAATTATACTTTATTTTAATTGAAGTCTTCGGTGTTTCCCCCCAAGTATGAGCATAGGGACTGGGGCTGATTGGAAGGAGAGTCTAAGACATCTGGAGGCTATCAAGTCAGAGAAAGTTGCTATGAATGCTTCCTCAGAAGGAGATCCTGTGGTGCTCAGAATAGCTTAACCTTTTATTCATAATTACTGATTTTAAGTTCCTTCAACTTATAAACATAGTAAATAAACAAACCTTGTAAATAAAATAAGACTGTTTCACACTTACAAGCTAAAAATAGAAAATAAAGTCACCAGCTCCAGCGCCCTGCCAAATTAATATGTTGCCTCAAACAATATTTGGCCACTTAGAGGACTTAGTGGCCAAAGTCTTCTAAGTTGTGCCTTTAAAAAAAGTCCCAGAACTTGTGAACTAGTTATAGTTCAACAAATAACATAAATTGTATGTTAACAACCAACCTCAAGATCAAATAAAAACCTTTATCAAACACAAACATTACCTGCTTTTGGCTTCAGGCTTGTTCCAAGGACTATGCATTTGTAGTGTGTACTAGTATGCACTCTATTATTCTTTCCTCCTTCGAAATTAATGATCTTTTAGTCACACTGCACTGAACATTTTTTCATTCTCTCTTAGGACCAAGCTATCTCCAGTAATATACATATTTGTCTTCACTGATACTTTTTCTCTAATTTTCCTGAAAAGCAACCATAAAGGCTGGTGCCTGGATTGAGGAGGAAAGGTTTCTTTATTACACATTTGAACAAAATGGGAAACATATTTTTCTATGAGGATGCCTGGCTTTTTTTTAATGTAGCTTGTCTAGCAGATAGCAGTCAGCTTAGATTACTACATGTACATATTCATGTGTGCAAACATAAAAAGTTCAAAAACATGTTTGATTTTGCAGCCTGCACAGTTACAGGCAAAATATACACAAAAGCTTTCATACAGCACCTTTTGTGACAGTTTGCATATTACAGCTGCAAAAATTCTAATGTTGACGTTCTACTCACTTTATAACTTTATAGTAGTGCTCCAAAAGTTGAAAACAAGCTCCAGCACCCAAGGCTGATTAAAATCTGCATTTAACGACACCATAGAGCTCAAGAGGATAAGAACACAAGAGCGTGCTGTCTATATACCAAAGCTCAACAAATCAGTTCAAAACCAGCAAAAAACTCAAAAAATTAAATGTTAAACCATCCTTAAATTCAACTACATTAGGACATAATATAATTCAAAGAATAGAAACATACCCAGGCAATCATTTATAGTATTAGATGTTCTATTTACATATATAACACTCAACCCGTATTCTTGTAATCCCTGCCTTCATGCATGGTATTTACTGAAATCAACTTTGATTTCTCCATAACAGATTTTTGAAATTGCAGAATTGTATCAAGCAGTGTTTTTGTCTTTGCCCAGAAGAAGCAGCAGATGCTGTACCATCAATATGCTGATACCCAATTATACCTCAGGTTGACTAAGCGAGGAAACTAAAGACTTGTACCAGTGCCTGGGGGCTGAATAGGCCTGAATGTGGGGACTAACCAATTCCAACTCAACCCTACCAACATTGATATTGGACTGTAGATATTAGGCCCCTGGATCTGAGAGCTTTCCCTCCATATCCTTAGATGGAAGTCCATTTGGATTCACAACTTCTGCTTAAAAAGCAAGTGGCAACTGTAGCCAGGCAGCCTTAACAGAGCAACCTCAGTGCACCAACTGTGCCTTTACTGTACTTGGTGGTTCTTCAGACAGTCATTCATGTCCTAGTCAGACTCAACTACTGCAAATTGTTGTCCTTCAGCTGGTCTAGAACATATAGGCATGGGACACCTCTATTCTCCAAACGTCAGTGTTTGCTGCTTTGCTTCCAGGTGCAATTCCAGTTGCTGATTATTAGCTATAAATTCCTGCAGTTATTTGAGGGACAGCCCATAGTTGCATACTTGGTTGGTTATGTTCAACAGGCTTTGAACGAGAGCCCTACTAAAATCCATGTTTCTCCCACAATTAAAACAATGCCATTTGAAAGAAAATGTTTGTTATAATATAATAAAGAACATACATGCTTTCGTTCAAGCTTAGAATAGTCAAAATATTGAGTCATTACAGGCTTTAAATTCTTTCCATAGCTTGTAATTCTTCTTAATCTAGCACTTCTAGTTCTTAAATGCATTCCCATGCTGTTTTCTATCTGTCAGATTTAATAAATACTTAGATCTTTGTTCTCATTAGATTAAGTTGGTTGGGTAATTTTAACTAAGAAAACTTTGATGAAGAAAGAAGTAAGTTCTTAAAGCAATACTTGATATCTTTGCCTTTGGGTTTTAACTGCTATAGTTACTGTTTAAGGAAAAATGTTGGAGAAGAACTGGGAAATAAAATTATTTTAACCCTTAATGATAAATTTTAAAATCAAATATTGTAATGAAATCTAGGAAAGATCTTTGGCAAAGGTGGGAGGGATTATACTTTCAGTACAGCAAGATTAATGTTGGCCTCATGGGGTAAGTTTAGTTTACTTTATTGTCATTGCGTCTCATACAACGAGGTAGGTAAGACTCACAATTAAATGAGCTAATTCTACTTTATTGTAATGCTACAGCAGGGGTGTGAAATTCAAGGCCTGTGGGCCAGATCCAGCCCATGGGGTGCTTAGATCTGGCCCACGGGACTTCCCTAGAAAAAGCAAAGCATCGGCCTGCAGTGCCTCTGCATGGCCCTCCCAAGCTCCGTTTTTGGCTGCAACAGCCTCCTGAAATCCTATGTCAGCCAAAAACGGAGCTCAGAGAGGCCGTGCATGGCTACCTGGGCTCTGTTTTCACTGGCAAATTGCTGCAGGAAGTTGTCACAGCCGAAAACGGAGCCCATTTTCTGGCAGAGAGCTGCAGGAGTCTGTTGAAGGAAAAAATGGAACCCGTTTACTGTCAGAGGGCTGCAGGAAGCCATCACAGCCAAAAACAGAGTCTTGATGAGTGACAGCATGCTGGCTATGCCCACCCTCGCCATGCCCATCCCCGGCCCACCATGGTCAAACACAACCCTGATGCAACATTAAATGAAATCGAGTTTCAGTGTTTCAGTGACAGACCCTTGCAAGTCTGAAAGTACATTCCATCCCGCCCATCTCCTTTAACACCTGAGAAACTGAACCTCTTGCTTCACCCACTCTCCATCTGCATGCTATGCTGTCTCTTATCTGACCATTTCCTTGGCAGTGTCTCTTTGTCCTATCCCCCAAGGTCTTTCCATTGCAAATATTTACCTTGCAATCTATTTCTATATTTACACAGTATTTCTTTTGTGTTGGGATAATTGAAAAGTATACTGTACTTGGTAAAAGAATTGCGCACTTAAATTTGTGCAAACATTTAATAAGCAGTTTTTAAAATGTAAAGTACAACTTACAGTGCAATCCTGATCATGTTTTCTCATAAATTTGGCGAAGATTTTTCTCATATAATTGGATGCAGGATTGTAAGCTAAGGAAGCTACTATGCTTGTGCAATAAATAAATGAATATGAACCATCCTCAGGAGGCATTGCTTTCATGTGTTCTTTGTTGCCGGAAGGAATTTCCAGCCTAGGACACAAGGCAGCAGCCACATTTTCTCCTGGCAAAACAACAGTGAATTAAATGGGATTATATCAACAATGAATTTGGTAACCATATGTATTCATGCCTAAGAAAAACATCCTCCTGAGTCTACGACCATTCAGATTCTGACCTCACCTCAAAAACACTGCTTTTCAAGCTGTCTGTGACTATATTTATATGCCTTCAACGTAAAGGTCTCAATTGTGGTTTTTCCTGAAGCCAGAATAATAAAGGAAACCCTGTGGATCTCTTGCTGCCAATGTTGCCAGCAGAGAGATTTTTCCTCCCGTTCAGCCTGATCTTTTGGGGAAGGAACAAACTGTGCTGGCTCTTTGCCCATCATAGCAAATGCACCTTCTCTATTCTTTTGGCCTAAGCTTGGATAAATTGCAGGAAGATGTGAGCTGGAGCCAGGGCAGAACTCTTCATAACACATGTACAGCACACGGGTGTTGTTATATAACCAAAGAATTGCAAATGTTCCTTCCGTTGCTGTATGGATAGTCAGGACACAAACTAAAATAAGAGGATTTAAGTTAGGTACTCTTACATACCACACAAACTAATTTTATTCAATCCCAGTTGCTATTTCTCTCAAGTGGTCAAGTCAGAGTTCCACCCTGACTACCAGCTGACAGTCAAAAAACAAGCTGCTATCTTGCCAGCTGCTCTTCAGCTGGATGTGTCTAGTCATCGCTGCTGCCAATAAACTAATTCAAGTATGCTGTTAAAATATTATGGCTTAGAGCCTAGAATATTCTGTATTGGAGAATATTCGAATGGTATTCAGAATCAGTATTGTACGCAAGGCTAATATATGGCAGTTGGATGATTAAAATATTTGTCCATGTAATAATAATTAAGAAAAACTATCTGGACTAATTCACAGAATAACTGATGCAAATAAGGATCATGGTGTATGAACTTTTTTATCTATGTATATGAACATACTCACCATACTAGAAAATATCTCCATATGAATAGTACCACTATTTATCATAATGCTTGGTTATTTACCTCACCTTTCCCAAATTGCCACACTGAGATTTTTCATTCATGAAACTAAAAGGATTTTTTTTCCCCAGTTTGAGCTTGTAGTATTAAGATCAGTATGTTTCCAATACTGGAGTGTAAGGTACTATAGAAAATCAGGCGATAATTACCCCCTAAATAAAGGGGGTTAAAACCTTTTTAAAGTCTCAGGAAACAAGATAATATTTAGAAGCAGTTTAACAAGTTCTGGTTTGATTGCTGGAGATGAGGAGAAGGAGGAAAGCACTTGCAAGATTCCATTATTGCAACTTATGACTGATCTTCCAGTAGAGTTCATTTTTTGGCCTGATTTAGCCTAATGGGTCTGATGAAGAGTTGTTTTACATTCATTCCTAATTTTCCTTTCAAATTAATTGCTGCAGCTAAAAATGTAGTAATCTTAATAATATTAAAATATGTATTGATATGTATAAGTTGTAGCTTGTGTTGTGGTGTTTCTTATTTCGAACAATTTTGCTGATACCATATAAAGAAAAATATTAAAAAACAGTCCCTTGAATAAAATCTGTAATAAAAAAAATGTATAAGAACTTGTTGAGAAGATATCTGTACAGTCACTGACAGTATTAGCATTATTTACAAATATGTTTACATTTTATATTCATATTTTCTTGCATATTGAATTTTCTTGTTGGAAGGTCAACATTACCAATGCCAATATGCTATGAAGCAATACGAAAGGATTAAGTTAAACAATGATATTATAGGATTTTTACTTAGACTACTTATGTGTCGACAAGAAGGTTGAAAGAAAATGTTTGGTAATGAACAGTTCATTAATCATCATACCAAACATATGACAAAATTAATCATTTTATACTGTTTCTCTTTATTTTGTTTCTGTCTGTCCTAACCGTAACCTTATCAAACTGGCCTCCTTCACTTTTGTGAAAAAGAGTTTCCAAAATGCTTCTCAAATTAAACTATTTGCATACAGGTTGATGGGGATTTTTAAAAATTACAGTCTAAGAAATTAATAGTTTAGATAAAGAAACAGCAAGCTGCACGTTAGGAATTTTATGGGATTTTATGAATCCTTTGCTAGGACATTGGCAATCCTTCACGTACACACTGTAAATAGCAACACTTAGTAATTTATTCTTTGGATTCCAACTATGAATATTATTTTGTTGTTTTTTAAATTGGTACAAATGACAAAAATCAGTGCATCTAAAGATATTGTTGACATATTGTATTATCTTTATGAAGCTCCCCTTAAGAAGCTCTTTGTAAATCCCCAACCTAAATCGGTTCAGCATTTTTTAATCAAAACACTTTGTTTTATTTTGAGATTGCTATATTTTGAAATATAAGAGATATGCTAGGCTGACTTGGAGTCACTTGGCAAAATAATCTCAGAACATTCAGCCTGAATTTGAATACATAAAGAAGTATGTATTAGACAATAGCAAATTGTCTCAAAGGTGGGGTTTTTTTTCAAAAGATAATTGGAATTTCTTTGTTTTCCTTGAAGATGTTTTGCTTCTCATCCAAGAAGCTTCTTCAGATACATAGCAAATTAGTATTCTAGTATGATACTGCATTCGTGGGATAGTTCATTATATTTCACACTTCGAAGTAAACACATAATCATTTATTATTTTTTCAAATGTTACTAGGTTAGAGAATAAAGTGATGGCTTTAGGCATTACAGCTTCTGAGTATAGGCCACAGGGACACCTGGCTCTAGCATCTTTGTTTGTGAAAAGCTAGAATTCTTAGTGGAAAGCATTATCCTGAATAGAATCCATTGTGAGATATATTTGTAGTAATACTTGCAAAAAAAGTAAAATAGACAGGCCTTTAACACAATAAGTTTGCATTCATTTAACATACTTAAATACATGCTTTCAGTGTGGTCTGCCTTTTTATGTTTTTCTTTGCTTACATTTAAATATGAATTTCTTATGGGGTTGATGAATTTTGACTGTTGCATTCTTGTTGACTCGGTTTGCAATGTGGAATAGCTAAATACTACTGTGTTAATAAAACAACATGTAACATTGTCTCCCTATAATGTGTTTGTATTGCTCACAGCATGCCATGCCATTCTGGAGGATCTCAAGTCATTCTGACCTTATGGCACTTCATCATGCCTTGGAACTGGAGTACTTATAGTAGCACTTTGTAACTTCGGAACCTCCCTCACATCCGTGGACGGTGTTCCTGAGTCTTGTTTCAGCACTGGCCTACAGAATTTTTTCAGTTCATCATGTTGATGTGCAGCTGCAGATGGTCTTAACCCTTGCCCTTTCAATAAATGGACGAGCACATCTTTTTCTTCAGAAACAGCTGTTCATTCTAGTACTGTGAATCGAATGAGAACAAGCCATGATGAGAATGTTTTAGCAATGTCTTCTTACCATATTCACTACATTTAAAAGTCCATACCTGTGAAGAGACTGGGAAGTGCTTTGTGATTTCTAGAATCTCCAGTGTGGTATGAACACATCTTAAATACAGCAAACCTGATTGCACAACTAAGACTGAACTTTAAAAAAAATGGACACATTTTAAAAGGTTTACTTTTTCTTGCTTTTTTCCTCAGATCCAGGGTACTCTGTAAATCTTTACTTATTTATGAACAGATTCTGTTTTGACATCATTTAAATGTGGATATGTACAATATGTGGGAAGGCTATAACTCGTCATTGCCTTCTGCTCACAAAAAGATTTTGGTTTTAGCACATTGCAAAGTAGAAATATTTCTAATTTAAACAAATAAGTACATCACTGAGACAATCGTGTACAGGAAGAATGTTTTTGTGTAAATTTCTAATGGATAATGTTTTACATATTGTTTAGGCAAATATTATTGAATAGTAGTAATGGATTTTTGGTGAACAATGAGGCAGTATGTGCACAAACTATTGTGCTGTGCCTTATAAAAGAATTGTGTATAATGTGTAAATTGAAATTTTTAAGATCAGTTTGTCAAGACCAAAACCATGGTTGTCAAGTGTCAATGAGGAATCACTTTTTATTCATTCTTTTAGTTTTCTTCTTTGCAAAACTATTATATCACAATATCAACTCCCTAATTTTACCTTGCCTATAATAGGCTATCCTATCATTTATACTTTGTACTTGAATGTGTAAGTTCAAGTGTAAAATATACTTCATTCAAATCAGATGAGAAAAAATTGCATGGTTAAATTGTTACTTTTCTTTTAAAGTGCATATAGAGGCCTGATTTAGCATTGTTTATGTGTACTTTGCCAAGAAAAGTAGCAGTTTACACATGAACATGTATTCCTAATTGATATGAAGCATATGTAATAGTACTGCTTGCAAACTGAGCACAGTGTTCTGTTCCTTTATTTAACTGTTTTTAATCATAAACTGAACAGCTTCTGTACATGGAAGGATGTTGATACAATAGAAGAATCTTCCTAATGGATAAAATCAATTTTAATGATTATTTGTCACCCAGGAATCCCCAGAAATATGTTGCAAAGAAATGGGATATGTTCCAAAACAGGATTTTAGGAGAAAGGAGATAGTGACAAAAATTGCCACTCCCTACTTCTATTTTTACTTTCAGGAGCAATATTACTGGAATTCTGCCAATGAAAAAATATTTGCATTCAAGTCATTGTCTTCTCATGCAAATATTGAATGTGGAATCTATTCTTTTTGTCAGAAATATAGAGAACTTTTTAAAAAGAAAACCTTGTGTAATGTATCATGATTTAATAAAGTAAAAAAGATGTTTTGCACTCAAAACCTAAATATGAAATATACCACCCTATCTTAAAATAAAACAGGGAATGCTTTGGGGGATTCAGTCAATACATACTGACTATGAAAATTAGTCTTGCTCTTTTAAAAATAACCAATTCGTTGAAAAACAAATTACACTTATATACCTTGTCAGTACCAAATTCAGTGAGCTTAATTCAAAAATAAGCATGTCTATGATTACGGTCTAAGCCTCATTAACACCTGCTATGGAAAAGGCCAGGCACAGTAGAAGTTAAGAGTTTTAATATGGGTAATTCAGAAACAGAAACCCCAAATCTTTTCTAACTCTACACGAGAGCAAATTATGTCCCTAACCATGTGATGTTTACTTAAAATAAGAAGTTATAGCACAGATGTCAAACTCAAGGCCCGTGGCCAAATGTGGCCCACCACGTCATTTTATGTGGCCTGCGACAGCTGCAAATTTCCGATTGTGTTTAGGACATTTGGTTACATTTATACTGTCTTACAGTTACATGTGGCCCTTTG
>JAOYMU010000292.1:38998908-39014860 GCA_025802295.1 Psammodynastes pulverulentus | reverse complement strand
AATTTTCCCAGAGTGGTTTGCACCATTGTAAAAATATAATTTAAAATTAAATTTTACTTACACCAAAAGAGCATACCATAAGAAAAAGATAAATGTCCTCTTCAAAGCAAATTTTAAGATATTGTAGTATCATCTCAAGTTATTTTACTGAGTGCCAAAAATAAATGCCAGGTATACTTGTTTAAAGGCAGTTTTTCAGAAATGGAGGGGACACTACTCAGAAATTTCCTTTTACATATTATGTCTATGAATGTAATACCCATCACTTCATGATGAATGAGAAAATGCCATTTTCCATAGTGCCTTGAGCACTAATCTTTTATGTATAGGCCCTTTACATTAATGATTTGTATTAGGAATGATGGGTGCCTTGAGTTATTTATAAAGATAATAAAGGCAGGATAACAATAAATAAAATGATGTATCACAGAGGTTTGTATTTGGGTCCAAAACACCTAAAAACCATGAGGTTACTTATTTCTTTTTCTGCAATGCTATATCAATATTTTTACTAATTTGTTGTGAGCAAATCATAATTCACATAATCAACTGATTTCATAAATACACTCTCCTTTTTATATTGACATTGTTCCCAAAAAACTATACTATTTTTTTTATACGTTTATTTAATAGAACTTCTAAGAGTGTCTTATCCCTTTCAATTCAATGAATTTGCGCAAAAATCCACTCAAAGATTCAGTTTTGCATAACCCTATACATTAGACAAGGCAATATAAATACTGGAAATTCATAGGTATCACGAAATAGAGTAATGTCCTGCATTTTTCTGAGTTTGCTTCTGTGACTTATATCCTCATCTGATGATAGAGTAATTTTGCAGCTAATGGAACAGGTATGGGTACTATATGTGATAGTTCTACTTTTATACATGCTACATGTGTTAAGAGTGACATAGCTACAAAAACAATTCAGAAATATAACTAACTTTTCAGATAGAAGTGCCACCAATAAGGATGCATTTTGATATTTGCAACAAAATAATCTCTGAGACTAGCTGATTCAGGTTATGCAAATCAGTTGAATTCATGCAATGAAGTAGCATGAGTAGTGTAATGAATTGTAGCATCTGGTTTCCCAAAGGTGTTTAAAACTATAGAAAACTAAAGAGATTCCTCATTATACAATATTATCTTCATTATGGTAAAAAAATGCAACTAATGTTCTTCATTAGGGGAATTAGGATAATATTTAAAAATCTATTAATTATAGAATTACATCATATCCATAAATACATATTCAAAAAGAGGCTATCATAATGAGAAATAGGTTTCACTATTAATTCTACTATTAAGTGGAATTTAATACCAAAATTGTTGCTATGGCTACCATAATCAGAAATTTATTGCTGGGCATATTACCAAGCATTTCTTCCTTCATGAACAGAAAAGTATACATTTTAAAAATCAATAACTCTTTTATCATTTCCTCTTTCACTCAAACCAGAGGTGGTACTCAGCAGGCTCTGACCAGTTCTGGAGAACCGGTAGCAGAAAATTTGAGTAGTTCTGGAGAACCGGCAAATACTACCTCTGACTGGCCCCGCCTCCATCTATTCTCTGTCTCCCAAGTCCCAGCTGATTGGCTGGATCCTTTTTGTTGTCCTGCACAGGAGAGAGGAGCTGGAAAGCAGGTTAGTGGGGTGGGAAGGGAATGGGGATTTTGCAGTATCCTTCCCCTGCCACGCCCACCAAGCCACACCACGCCCATCAAGCCACACCCACAGAACCAGTAGTAAAAAATGTTGAATCCCACCACTGACTCAAACACCTAACATCATATTCCTTTTTATGATCCTATAATCCCATGTGATGTACACAATGGCTTAGGATGTGACCATTTTTAGATCAAAAATTATACTGATCCAAGAGACACAATGTTTTTAAAAGTGAAGCAGCCTCACTCTAGTTGCACAAAAAGTAAGACACCCGACATGGTAAGTGAAAAGCAGCAATGAAAATAGCATTCTGATCTACAGTATTCTATTCGATAAAACTGTTTCAATCCACGAATTCTTGTGCATGTGTGCACACCTATGCGCATCCACAAATAAACACACACACACACAGAGATAAAGTGGCTAACTCTTCTTTTCTTGAAAATGATGGGGATGTGCTAATCAAGCACTCCTGAAACCTGATCTCAGCATGTGGTCTGATTCCCTCCTTTTAAATTTCCAGCAATGATGAAATGGTTTTACTCTTTGCTTTTGTTTGTGAAAATTGCTGCTTCCTTGCCAAAATATGTTTAAGGATTAAGCAACCTAATAATTTAAATCAGTTTTTCCCCATTCAGCCTTGGTCTCTGTAGCCATCCACTTCTAGATAGAATAGCTTGATTGAGCCACCAGTATTCATGATTGAGAACTAGTAACCCATACAGAGGCTTAACCTTGAAAAGCTATTAGCTTCTGAACAGGAACAAGAATGCTTTGCCTCTAAATCCAATCTGAGATTATAGCAAAATCTGACAGATCAGACTGCATAACCTCCCAACAATCTGAAATTCCAAAAACATTCACTTTAGAAATAAAGTTGGATTGCTGTCTCCTTCTCCTTTCTTACAATAAATAAAATAAACAACAACATGCTAAGCATAAATCCTATTGGCAAAGTCTTCTGTGATGTCTGTTATGTTGCTTTTCTTTTTCATTCTGGACTGTTTGTTATATTTTTGATTTTTAAAATTGAACATGACCTTGTCAGTTTGGAGCAGATGTTCAAGCTACATACAACAAATACTTGGATAGTGAATGACCAGCACGTACAGCAGAATTCCTACATGTAGCATATTCTGCAAGAGAGTTTCCCAAAGTTTACAGATGAGTGAGACATACTCAGAGATGCAGTTTATTCACAAATTATCCTCCATTGCAGAATTCCAAGTGAATTTGATTGAAAAGATTTTGCTGCCATGTACTTCCTTTCCCCTTCTTCTTATAGGTGATCTAATTGCTTAAATAGTGTTTATCAGTTATTTGGTATCCTTCCTTAAGTGGCTTTCTACTTCTCTTTTTTTGTGGCAATATTCAACAGGTTGAAGTACTGGCACAGCAACTCCCAGAAGTCTCAGCCAGCACTTTCAAAAGAAGGGCACAGACTAAAGTCCCATCGTTCAGATTTATTGCTGGCTCAGGACGCATTCTCTACATTCCAAAGGGTTCACTGTGGTCCCAATTCAACACCTTCTCTTATTAAAAAGGGATTTGCAAAGCAACTAATGATATAAGACAAGTCTCCTAAGCAATTAGGAGCAGAGGAAGATAAACTGTTTATCAAGTTACATCTCCAGAACTGTGATTGGTTTTCTCCAACCAAGAGTTGTAAGGACTGACTAATCACTCTACACAACCAATGACCCCTTTAGAGTTTCCAAGCAGTAAACTTCTCGCATAAGGAATTTGTTATTGCACCTTGAGACAGCAAATCATTTTGAGGTGTTGAAACAAGTAAAGATTTATTACAGAACAAAGACAACTGTGAATTAAACAATTCCTGAGATAGCAGAAGCAACATTGTGTTTAAGGCTTAAAAAAAATAGCATTTTTATTCTGTAATGACTACATCAAAAGGTGAATAATACAAGTTGAACATTTTGTGTTTTTAGCTAAAATTAGTCTTTCACACTACAGTATAGTAAGATATATGTTTCTTTTTAAAACAGTAATTTTGTTCAATTTCACATCCACCGGTACATATATATAAATTAGTATATGTGCATTGTAGATAGTCTCTTTTTAAAAAATAGTATGAAGTAATTGGCAATGATAACTGAGAACTATGAAAGTGTTTGTCAACAAAATTTCCTTAGAGCTCCTAAGTGACGAAAATATTGTTGCACAAGAAAACTTTTTTGGAAAAATAATAAACAGTGAGCAAAATACTTCTCCCAAATCTTTCTGTACTAGAGAGCATTCTGTCTTCCTTCTGCAGGAGGAGATGGTGTATTTTGGGTGTTCCACAGGTGCTTTTTCAGGAGGTAACTGGGCTTTCTTGTTTTTCTTTGAAGATGTTTTGCTTCTCATCCAAGAAGCTTCTTCAGCTCGGACAGGATAGTGGGGAATGGAAGGATTTATATTCCTTGGAGACAGTTGGCCATTTGCATCCTTTTAGAACATGAGAAGTGAATTGTCTTCAAACAAAAAACAAGAGAGTCCAGTTGCCTCCTGAAAAAGCACCTTTGGACCAACCATGACCTGGATGACTGAGAATCTCTACAGACTATTTTTGGTCTGGGATTTGATGGCATTTTGAGAAAGCTAAGGTTGCAGTTTGATGGAATAAAAATATAAAGTGATTTTTCCATTTCTTTTGTTGATAGATGTTCATTATTTTTAAAATTATACTAAGCATTGTATACAGTAATGTATATAATACATTACTGAGGTTTTCTACCTCAGTATTTTGTCTCTAATGTCTCTAATTTTCATCAAGTCTCAGAATGGTCTTGAAGACTACTTTGAGGGTCATGGGTCTGTCTGCATCCATGGGTTGCCCATCTCTGTTTTAGATCTTGCTTGAGCTCATTATTTAGGAGCACCTGGCCAATTTTATCTAGCCTTGGAAGCTAAAATATTCAGATGTATGTGGTATTTTGCTGGGAGAGTACCAAAAATATATCACTTTCCGGGTTTTTGGGATAACTTTTCACAATAAATATATGACAAGGGGAAAAAAATAAGAAGAATACTTGAGGGGTCAGGAAAAGTTTCATAACCAGCAATGCCATGGGTACATTTATAGCATTTTTTGTTCAAAAAGGGTAAGTTAGCAGTTCGTGTGGAAAACTTATGCTTGCAAAAAAAGAATTGCAGTCATTCAGAAAAAGACAGCCTTCTTTAGCTTGGTTCCTCCCTGTGTGGAACCATAGCTACTCAATTCCAAATTAACATGGCAAATGAGTATGTTGGCTCTGCATTATAAGAGTTTAAATCTCACATGTTTTAGTGGCACCAGATATGGAAAATTGGAACAGACAATAGACGTTTCGGATATTTTATTACCGGTACCTCTAATATGCAGCTTCCTGACCATCCTAAAATGCTGGATAAATAAGATCTATTGTTATTATAGGAAAGTAAGCATTGTTGACCAATGAGAATCATAAGAGAAGTAATGTCATGTTCCATTTCATATTCCTCATGGTTTCAGAACTATTCAGATTTTGTTCCCATCATAGGGATTGGATTTTTTAAAATTCACATACTCTGACACTATTTTTCCACTATGTGATTGAACAGTAATCTTGTCAACATGCCTTTTGCATTTTACTAATGGTGCTTGATTTCCAAAGCTACATATGTAAAAACCACATGAGTTGGGCTGGAAAATAAAAATATAAAAAAGTCTCCTTATTTTGATATAGTAAAATCAAAACCATTTTGTACAAATGAGTGTCAGATGTTTGCATTTTGTTTATACTATCAGATACGCTTCTTGTCAGAGTTGGTACTTTTCAGTAAATATCATTTGTTTAGACTAGGAAAAGTTTTAGAGGGAAAACATTTTCTAAAGCCGTCTTTCAAAAGAAAAAAAATCCAGTCGTCTCATGCTTGTAAATATTGAGAAACTACAAATGCCTTAGAATGCATCAAATTTAGTTCATGGAATAATTTCATTATATATACTTAAAATGCTAAAGGCCAGTATTTAATATTAGGCACATGTAAAACCCACAGGTGGAATTCTGCTTTCAGATCAGTTTTCTTGACCACAACCAACAAATTCCCACAGAAAATCCACTAGCCTACTCAAATTTCAGAGCTGATTTGTTTCTTCTGCCATCCTTCAATGTTGCCAAATTGCTTGATTTAGTTAGGCAGCAATCTTACCCATACCTTCCTGGAAATAAGCCTCACTAACATAAAGAACCTTACTTCTGAGTAAACATGTATAGAACTGCACTGTTAAGATCCCCACATATTCTTATGTATTGTCAGTGCAGATACAGGTAGTCTTTGACTTACAACCATTCATTTAATAACCATTCAAAGTTGCACCAGTACTAAAAAAAAAAAGCTACTTAGAACTGGTCTTAGTACATGTAACTATTGCAATATACCCGCAGTCATGGGATCAAAATTCAGGTGCCTAGCAACCGGCATAGATTAACAACAATAGAGTGTCCTGGACTCATGTCATCACCATTTGTAACCTTCCCAGGGGCCTTTCAATTAGCAAAGTCAATGGGAAAAGCCAAATTTGCTTAACAACAGATTTGCTTCATGACCTCAGCAAAACAGTCATAAAATCAGACAAGATTCACTTAACAACTGCTTTATTTACTGATGGAAGAGCCAGTTGAGGACCACCTGTATTATCATTCATAGGGCTCTGTAAGATGTGTTATTTTGCCATACAAAGTTTGTTTTATTTGTGAGAATGAAAAATCTTGGTATACAAAAACTAAATTGTCACAACTCGCTGGTGTGAAAATAAAATGTGAAGTTTGGATGAAGGCACAACAGCTTTAAGAAAGGGTATCATTTTTTCTTTCTGTATCTAAAAGAACACTCAGTAGACAAATGGGTTCAATTCTGACTTTGTGTGGTGGTCTTTTTAACACAAGAATATCAGAGCACTGGAGTCTCTGGAGTGACAAAAGAACATATATCTGTCAGCTTCCCATGTAGGTCCTCGTTGGGACATCCCTTTTTTTCCTGTTGGATACTTGCACACCCAAAGCAAATGTCAACCATGTAAGCTTTGTATCCCACTTCAGCTTCTTCTTAAAGCCACAAAATCATGCAATGTGCCAGTGTGTACTGCAGGAAATGCATGCCTGAACAATTCTGATTATAGGGCAGAGGAAAGGACTTGGAGAAAAATGAGTAGAAAAATGGATTTCAAGTTAAGTAGCCTGTTGAAGACTTCAGGCCTTCAAGCTCAATAAGAAATGTCCAACCTACACATTTTGATGCTGTAAAGTATGCATTCCCATAAGTTACTTATCAGTGGGGATTGGTCATCCCTGAATAATCTAAAACTCATTTCTTCATAGTATTATGATCAGGGCTTTTTTTCTGCCGGAACTCAGCGGTACTGCGTTCCGGCACCTTTTCCGAGTCCGCGTCACGTGGTCCGTCTCGACCAATCGCGCGCTATTATTTCCGGGGTTTTTTAGCGCGACGACGGGGGTGCGTTCCGGCACCTTTCTTCAGAGAAGAAAAGCCCTGATTATGATAATTCTAAATTCTGATTTCTCAACTAATAGTATCTCAGCACTAAGTAATAAAATCCCAAACCAATTTGTTTCATGAATGAAGGCAATAGGTGTCTGAGGATAATGTTGCAAGATCCAATATGGATCAATCATTGGAACCAGGGATTTAGTCTTCTGAACTTTTGGACTTGTGTGGAGATGAGGCCTTGTCAACACAAGAAACAAACAGCCAATAGCCAGCCATCAACCCACCAATCAACCAATAGGAAGGTATTGCATAAATAGATGCATAGAATAGCCCAAAGCACACATTCTGGTAGAGGGAAGTTCCCTCAGGCTGGGCTCCAGCAGCAGTTTGAAAGCTCAAAAGCCTAACTCTCTGGTCACGGTGACCGACCCAGATTAGATCCTGCAATTTATTTCAGATGACTTTTAAAAAGGATAAGTTACCCCATCCCTGTTGGAGCTGTGTTAGACTAATGTGATTCTGTCATTGCTTGAGTTTTAATGCACTCTTCTGGAAGGTAATCTGATTCTTCTTCCCATTTGTTCTCCATTCAGCCTCCAAACCTCCAAGCTTCCAGGGAGTTGTCTCACAAGCTGCCTTGCCAAACATCCATCAACATTTTAGGCAGTGTCAGAAATAGATAACAGAACAGGTGCACATAGTAAGGTACCTTAACATCTAATGATTACATATGCCTTTTTTAAAAATACACAAAGCAATCCAAATTTAATGCTTAGAGGACTGAACAAGCTTCCTTCTGCAGTTAATTGAAGCTGAACTAAACAGTAGCCACTTGTGACCGGTAAAAAGAAAAAAAGGCAACAAAGCAAAATGCCAAAAAGAGAGGGAGAAAACAGTGTACACAGACAACACAAATTTAGAAATAATTACTGCAATTTAAACATTGTAGGAGGAGAGTCGTGTTAGTGCTAAGTATTGACTAGTATCCTTTCAGCAGATTTTTCAAGTGAACTGTGGATTCACCTAATGGATTGCCACTAAACCTGTAT
This sequence comes from Psammodynastes pulverulentus, assembly GCA_025802295.1. Lineage (NCBI taxonomy): Eukaryota > Metazoa > Chordata > Lepidosauria > Squamata > Psammodynastidae > Psammodynastes > Psammodynastes pulverulentus. The sequence goes on along the minus strand of JAOYMU010000292.1, from coordinate 39,006,664 downwards.
TTAACTGTGCTGATCAAAATGGATATTCTGCCACATGGTTATTGAAAATCCACAAAATTCCTATAGTTGACTATCCAGTCAAGAATTGAAACAGATTAGTCTGGCAAGTCCTGTTCATGGCAGTCCAGCAAGTCTTTTTGAAACATTGAAAGGGTAATTTAATTTCACTAAAGCTATAATCTGGTTGCCTCTGAGTTTTCTCACTATGGATACTATCAGAGGCCATTTTGTTGGCCCTGTTTTGATATTCTATGCTTGTTTCCATCAGAATATCCTTTGAAGTAAAACAGGCAGACCAGTGGCATCCTATTTGAATGCCTCCATTGGAAGCTCTGAGGTACAGTCCTTTATTATTTGGACTTGAAGTACTTCTTTGAAATGGACCTCTACAATGATGGATGAGGTGAAGTAGTGTCCCTTCACCCCAATCTAACCAGTAAATTTTTGTGCTGCCACAAAATGCAGTCCATGCACTTGGGGAACCTAAATTTATTAAAAATCAGATGTACTCCTTGATTATGAGCCTTGGTGGCGCAGACAATAGAGTGCAGTAATTGCAAGCTACTTCTGCTTACAGCCAGCTGCCTGCAATTTGGCAGATCGAATGTCACCAAGCTCAAGGTTGACTCAGCCTTCCTCTCTTCCGAGGTGGGTAAAATGAGGACCAAGATTGTGGGGGCAATATGCTGATCCTGTAAATCGCTTAGAAAGGGGTGTAAAAAACACTATAAAGCGGTATATAAATCTGTGCTATTGCTATTATGTTGCTGTTGAAGTCAGATCTTGCTCATTTTGCCAGTTCTTCACAATTGTCAATATCATCTCAAAGAAAATGTAATTATCATTATAATTCTTCCTTTTCCTTGCTATTGCTAATGTGTTTACCATCTTAACTGGGCTGCTGGTGTCCTATTTCTTTTTTCTTCCTTTTGTTTTGAATTGATGCATAACATTCCATTTTGTGGTTCTTAATATCCCAGAAACTTCAGTACCATTCCTACAATTGAAAGTTACTTTTACCTGCCCTTCTTTCAGAAGCAGGCGAAAATAAAAATGCCAGCTTATGCTAGTTAATTTCAGCAAAAAAAGAGAGAAAGAGATTTTAAGCATTGTTCTCACTGTCAGCCTTCCAATGAAATTCTCCCATAATCCTTCACCACTCAGACACATAGTTCATCCAAATAACCATTTATTAGAGAAATCATATTGGGAAAACTGAATCTGAGGGTTCCAGTTTTTCCCTACATAAGTAAAAATCCAAAACCCATCCCCTGCACCCATCGGTCCATCACATGGACCAATCAGCATTCGTCCCAACTGGTGACAACGCTCCATCTACTCACTTCCCAAGTGCAGGATGGTTTGTCCTTCACATAACAAAAGAATGTTGTTGTGTCTAAACTTCCACATCTCTGCAATATTCCCCCTCCCAATTCCCAGGCACTAAAATGTGGCAGTGTGGAAGTTTCTAAGAGAAATATGGCTTCCAAAGCTGACACTCACAATATAGTACATTTTATACAATGTAGTTTTGAGTAAGTATTCACATGAATACTGAGTGTTGTCCCCAACCTATCACATCATTCTTACCCCAACAGAAATCTCTCAATCTGAATTAGGTAGGAGATGCCAAATTAATAAATATGAACAATATCGCATATTTGGGCAGGAGTCTGCTCTTCGAGCTTACTGTTCAGTTCCCAGATGTTTTGTTACCAAACTAGGTAACCTCTTCAGCGGGGTTTGAAGATATTATCTAGTTTGGTAACAAAATGTCCGGGACTTAAATAGCAAACTAGACAACAGATATCTGCCAAAACGTACAACCTGAGCTACAAATATTCTCAACAATTGCTAATATCACCTATTATTATTCAAACTTGACAATTTTATGATGTGTGAACTTATATATTACATGTCCACACATCTTAAAGTTACCAATTTTGAAAAACACTCTTTTAGCTCTACATTAAAAGGTCACAATGCAAACACACAAATAATTGGACAGGGAATGGGGAATCATTGGACAGGGAATGGGGCATCATCATATGAAGAATTCCTTTATTATGGCTATCCCAAATGCCTACACACACAAAATGAACAAATACCTACATACAAAAAATGAAAAAAAATTGGTGCTAATCGTAAATAGCAGCTGTTTATCAGGTTTCTTACATCACTATAATTATTGCCAATAATGTTGGAAAATGCATTTTTACATGCAAAACAGCTGCTTTGTTTCGGTCAGATATCCCCATGAAATCAAAACCAAAGCTTTCATAAGTATAACCTGTAGCATAAAACCACAAAAACCGCTATTTTTCTGAATAGATTCATAGGCTATCTCTGTATATAGAAGTTATAACTAGGAAAAATTCTATTGCCTATAGCTGGGAATAAAAAGAGCAACATGTAATTTAGAATGGCAACCTCAGCCAATTTCATTAAGTGCCATCTTAATTGGGCAGGCCTCTAATCATTACACCAATGGTAATTGGTGGTTCTACCAAATCTAAATATGTGTTTATGAATGAAGAATGCTAGCAACCACTAATAAAAGTACATAATTCACCACATCAAGGACTGATGCCTTTCTCCCCTAAATTAGAACTCTTCCCAAGGCTAAGCCATAACAGACTGATTTGCAATGCCCCACTCTTGAAGGCAGCCTATTGAAGGAGAGTCAATTATTTATTTTTAAGACTTTTATAAATAACACAAGGCAGCAAACATATCTAATACTATTTCCCTGTCCTATTTTCTCCATAACAGTCTTGTGAGATGAGCTGGGCTGAGAGAGAGTAACTGGCCCAAGGTCTAATAGCTGGCTTCAAGCCTATGGCAGGAATAGAACTCACAGTCTCCTGGTTTCTAGATTGGACTCTTCAACATAAGACCAAACTAGTCTATTTACTTACTTATAAGAAGTTCTGTTCCTTGTATGGGAATTCCTTGAATTGAGTTAATAAACTCTGCTATCCATACTTTTTATGGTACAGAGAGGCAGCCCAGTTGGTAGTTTTATATCAGAGAGATCCCTACAATCAGAAGTAGCAAGTCCAATATTCTCTCCAAAAGAACTTGATCTCCTTATTCCACCTCATGGTTTCCAAAAGAATCTTACTACTCTGACTAACCCAAGAAAGTTCTAGATCTCCTTCAATGAGAAGTCTGTGATAGCATTCTGGTTTTAGCCCTTACACTTTATATTCTTTAAAAGAAAACTGGGCCGTGAAAATCCTGAGAACCACTAAACAGAAGCAAAAAGTTTTCTATATCACTGGATGTCCAAATTTTTGCTATTTCTACAAAATTCTTATTAACTTTGTGAAATTCTGGGGATTATTTTGGAGATAGATGATAGATAGATAGATAGATAGATAGATAGATAGATAGATAGATAGATAGATAGATAGATAGATAGATAGACAGACAGACAGACAGACAGACAGACAGACAGACAGACAGACAGACAGACAGACAGACAGACACATATAAATGTGGAAGATTATTTTTAAATAGTTTGGGTAGATACATGTAATAAGTTGCAATAAGTTGTGTCAGAAAACTTCCAAATTCAATTCAAGGTGCTAGCTGTCACCTTTAAAGATATATTTAATTGGGTATCTCCCAATTATTAATAATTATGAATTTTCTCATTTGAAGAAATAGGATGAAATAAATACTGTCAGAACAGGTTGCCTTATTTACTTTAGGTAACAGAACTGGAGCTAAACCAGGACCAGTAAAAAACAAAGCAAATTATCAAAATGTTTTTAAGGAATCCTGAAAGTTGTAGTACTAAATTAAAAAGTGGGGGGAGCGGAGACTAACCCACTCATGCTTCAAATCAGCCTAAAGGTCAACATGTACATTAGCCAAAGAATGTTGCATATCAGTTCAGTTAGAAAATATTAAAATAATGGAAAATTAGAAATGACCTGAAAAAATATTTGGCTAAGTGCCGTATCCAGGCCTTTTGTGTGGAATAGGACACAACTCAAGTAGGCATAGAGGATGGGTTAGGAAATATTATTATTATTAAAATTATTTGCTGCCTGTTTCACCATGGGGCTACTCTGCTGTGGTTTTTACCACAAACTAGTAATTTTACCACTTTGCCAATGATAGCAATATCCATGTGGTATCACCACTATCAAGCTTTTGTGGTTCCATAATAGCACTCAGAACCAGGCTGATGGTTCAAACTTCACACAGGATTGTGTCACTAGATTCAGTTGTTTAAATGTAAAGACAGAAATGTGGAAATGTAAAATGTCAAACAGATACTGGGACAAATGATAGCCATTTACCACATGCTGTTGTGTATGTGCCTGTGTACGTGTGTGTGTGTTTGTGTGTGGGTTTCCTTTCCTTCTCTGTGTTGCAAATGTGTCATTAATATCCAAACATTTCAAATGTACAGATTGTATAAATGTATGGGCATTTGTGCCATGTATTCTGGAATTCACCTATTATGGAATGTGCATGTAACCATAATTATAAACACTGGAATGCCAGCCATGTGCTTGCCCACAGAAAATTGTTGTACCTATGCCAAAAAGACAGCAAATCTATCACAGCAAAGCTGAATGATGTGAAAATGATTATCACTTGTAATTTTATACACTACTGCAGCTTATTAGTTTTCATTCAGCTGCATGAAATCATTTTACTTATTTCAAATCAGTATTAGTAACACTGAGTTTCATGCAAGTTTATTGAAGTTGTGAGAAGGGGATGAAACCATAGAAAGAAAAGAAACATTCAATCCTAGCCAATAACTAACGTAGATCAGTAACTCCAGAAGCTGTTACTTTAATGTCTTTATATACAGAGAACAAATGTCAGGGATCTAAAAAGAGCATTCAGTTACAATAATTATATTCACAAGAATCGTAGAATCAGAGTTGGAGGGAACTTTGCAGATCCAACTCCTGCCCAGGATAGAAATCTTGCCAAACAAATGTCTCTCCAACCTGCAAGATCTGATAAATGAAAAGACTTATTCCATACTAAGCTTTTATAGGATTATGTTTTTACTATTACAGGGAGCCTCCTAAACTCTAGTAGAAGAATTCAACTATGGACAGTGATTTACTGCATTTATCAACTATTCTCAAAGCAACAAATCAAAGCCAGGCATATAGATAATTTAATCATTGAAACTTTAGAACAAGGAAATAAAAAGCAAACCCCAATGCAGAAAATGCTAATATATTTATGTGAAAGATAAAACTGAATTCAAATATTATAACCCTTAATGCAACAAAATTTATAACGCCAAAGACGTTTTTGTTTTGTCTTATTTAAATTCTCTTTGGAAAAATAAATAAATGTGTCTGGTGTCAAGAAGATGTGTATATAACAGAGGGGAAATTGTACAAGGAGAGCCAAATTGGCCTCTGATTATAAAAATCAGGAGTTCATAGCATTATTTCTAATACATTTTTATCAAAAAGTCTGAACTTTTGTGAATGTAAATCACTTCATTGGATGCTTGTAGTGAATTGAGCTACAGTTCATGAAAGCTTATATGTCTCTTAATAACATTTGCTAGTCCTAATTAGACCAGCTGATCACAGGAAAGGTACAGGTAGTTCTTGTTTAGTGATCTTTACAGTTACAATGATGAAAAAATAAAGAAAAGGGATAGAATCAAGATCATGTGAAGCATTAATACCACTCTATAATGCCTTGGTAAGGCCATACTTGTAATACTGCATCCCGTTTTGATCACTATGATTTTAAAAAGATATTGAGACTCTAGAAAGAGTGCAGAGAAGAGCAACAAAGATAATTAGGGAACTGGAGGCTAAAACATATAAAGAATGGTTGCCGGAATTGGCTATGTTTCAGTTTAATGAAAAGAAGGACTCGGGGTAACATGATAGCAGCTTTCCAATAAAACAGCAGTGTTCCAGGAGCTGCCACAAAGAAGGGGAAGTCAAGCTATTCTCCAAAGCACCTGAGGGCAGGACAAGAAGCAATGGATGGGAATCAAGAAGAGGAGCAACCAAAAACTAAGGAGAAATTTCCTGACAGTTGGAACAATCACTTGTAAATTCTGAAACACTGGAAGTTTTCAAGAAGAGATTGGATAACCATTTGTCTGAAATGGTATAGGGTTTGCTGCCTAAGCAAGGGATTAGACTAGAAGACATCTAAGTTCCTTTCCAACTCATTCTATTCTATTTCTATTCTATTCTTTAAAAAGGTAATTTTATGACCCATTCTCATATTTACAACATTTCAAGTCTGTAAGGAAACTGAAGTAAGTTGATAAGCATAGTCACTGTTTCTCTTAGCAACTACTTTTCTTAACAGCCAATTTGCTGGTCCCAATTGTGGTTGCTAAATGAGGATGACCTATATTCTATAACAGGGCTGTCAAATCTCTGACCCGCAGGCTGGATGTGTCACACGCTGGCCACACCTGGTTTAGCGAAGGGGGAAAAGTCTTGATACATCACGTGACGCCGCTGTGACGACATGAGTTTGACACCCCTGTTCTATAACCCCTGTTCAAAAGAAAAGTCAGCTTCACTTTTTCTCATAGCTACTTGCCAAACTTTCAGTCAAGGGAACACTTGGAGTAGGATTCATGTTGATTATCTGCAGTTATCAAAAGTATCTAATTAAATTAAGAATTTAATTCTTAAATTCCCACTCTCTTCTTTTGTTTCTTACAGGTATTTGAGATGTATCTTTCTGACCAGGACATTCAAACAAGTGGGATAGTAAACTTGCTATATTTATTTTCTTTCATTGCAGCCCCACATCTCCCATCTTGCATATACTGACATTCAGCCTTGCAGATGCCCTTGTCAAGAGAGTTTGCAGCTTGAGGTGGACCAGGAAGTGATAATCTGAAAACAGGTGCCTAGCTGTGCAGGCGCAGTGGTTACGACGCAGTACTGCAGGCTACTACTGCTGACTGCCAGCTGTCTGCAATTTGGCAGTTCGAATTCCACCAGGCTCAAGGTTGACTCAGCCTTCCACCCTTCTGAGGTGGATAAAATGAGGACTCAAGATTGTTGGGGGCAATATGCTGACTCTGTAAATCTCTTAGAGAGGGCTATAAAGCATGGTGAAGTGGTACATAAGTCTAAGTGCTATTGCTATTGCTAATTATTCTCAAGGTATAACTTGCGCTTAAGGCAGAAAATGCCAAAGGTCTCTCAATCTCTGAAAATAAAAATACAGTGAAAATAAGACATTTGCTGATCCAGATACCCCAAATCAGCTATCTGCAATTGCTGCTTCCCTAAATTGAATGAGAGGCATAGATCTCTATGATTATTCACAATTTATGAACCTGGCCAATTCTAGATTAGATTTTTCTGTTTCTGAAATCTTGCCTTGCCATCCAGAATCACCTTATTGGTGAAAGAGGTGACACATAAATTTAATAAATGATACTAATCTTGATATAAGCAGCAACATGCACATTTAGTTAGAAAATGTGGTTGTTAATTCTTTCACTAAACAAAATAGGAAACAAGACACACATTGATGTTCTCAGAAAAATGAGCACATTTTAAACTTAAGGGTTTTATTTTATGACAATATTAACAATTTTTTAAAATCCTACATTTACAGGATATTTGTCCTATAAGAGCCTTGGGGGCTCAGAGGATAGAGTGCAGTAATTGCAGGCTAGTTCTGCTTACAGCCAGTGCCTGCAATTTGGCAATCTGGCAGATCGAATCTCACCAGGCTCAAGGTTGACTCAGCCTTCCATCCTTCCAAGGTG
>JAOYMU010000292.1:38929035-38941651 GCA_025802295.1 Psammodynastes pulverulentus | reverse complement strand
TTTCCAGTATCTTCCCAAGTATTGAGGTTAGGTTGTTTGGTCTGTAGTTTCCTAGGTCTGTTCCCCCCCCACACACACACACATTTTTGAAGATGGGAAGTTCAGTATTTCATTACCAACTGTTTCCATCATCTGCAAAACATGTCTTGGTACTTTCCATAATGGTTGAGAGCACTTTGATAATTCTTTTAGAAATTTTCCCAAGGTCACATGTATTACATGCACAAAAGGTGGAAGGTAGACAAGTTCTCAGAATAACTCAAAACCTATTTACCAACATGCAGAGATTTTCCGAAAATCTGGCCATCGGCATTAAGGCAGCAGTTCCTGTCTATTCAGGACCTAGAAAAATTATTATAATGTTCAATTATTTCTGTAACAAATACACACTTGCTGCAGAACACAACCTCCAGAGGGCCTGGAGTTTCAGCTATCATGCAAAGAAATGAAATATAAATATAGCCATTTATTGCTACCTCTGCACTTTTCTTGTTTAAAAGCCTAAACTTTACTGTAACCTTTTGAGTTTGTTGAACCTTATTAGTGGAATGCTCTAACTTCTCATCTCCAGCTGGCTCATCCTGTTATTGCATTTAAGCACCTAATAAAAACTCATTTGTTCTCCCGCCAAGCCCTTCTGCATTCTCTCCTGTTTCCTTTCCCTGGTATGTCCTACCTTTCTCCAAGTTTATAAAGCTGAAACCAAAGACTGGCATTTTATTCTTAATTTATAGCACATATGGTCATTGCAAGCTCCTTAAGCTAGCCTGAAAATTGGTGCCTTCCTGATGAATTTAATGTGTCTTCTATCATTCCAAGGCTAGCCATTGAATAACCAGGCTGAGAATTAATAACAACAACAACAACAACAACAACAACAACAATAATGATAGCAACAGACAGTAAGTGCTGCCTATGCAAAGAAACTGAAGAAACAATGGACCACCTGTAAGCGGCTGCAAGAAGATTGCATAAACTGACTACAAGCAGCGGCATGACAAAGTAGCAACAATGGTGCATTGGAAGATCTGCAAGAAATATTATTTGCCTGTAAGCAAGAACTGTTGGGACCATAAAATAGAAAAAGTCATAGAAAATGGAAAAGTTAAATTGCTTTGGGACTTCAGAATCCAGACAGACAGGCACCTGCCACATAACACCCCGGATTTAACAATTGTCGATAAGAAAAACAAAAAGTCTGGATAGTGGATATGGCAGTACCTGGAGACAGCAGAATAGAAGAGAAAGAACTGGAGAAGATAACAAAATACAAAGACCTAAAATAGAAATAGAACTATTATGGCAAAGGCAAGCAAGGGTAGTACCAATAGTAATAGACACCTTGGGTGCAGTCCCAAAACAACTGGAGCACCACTTGAACACCATAGGCATTGACAAATTTGCCATCACTCAATTGCAGAAGGCTTTACTTGGAACTGAATTTACCTGGATCTGAATTCTAGCTACTTTGTGTAAAAATTCTGCAATGACAAAATGCTAGAAAGACTCATGACAAACATATGTGATCCATTGTAAAATGTACATATTTTCCCTCCTGTTTCTTGGCTTGTTTTGGTCATTTAAAATAACTACATCATTGTTTTACAAGATGTTTAGAAGCTACCACATCTGGCATCATACCCCACTGGAAACTGTACTGTAGGATCCAGTCTGGGTCAGGACCAGCGGTTTAGTATTCCAAGCTTTCGGATTTATGCTGGAGCTCATCCTCAGAAGCTGTATTCTTTGGCTGCTTGGTCTACAGTTCCTGATTCTGAAAATGTTTTTCTATTTTCTGTTCCCCTGCCAAAAGTGCTTGTCAAGCATAACAAGAGGATTTTTCAACAGAAGACAATATATGTAGCTCAGGGTTGAATTATGGGGTCCTTGGTTGTTTGCTTGCAAACATTTCATTAGCCAGCTAGATAATATTATCAATGCTGTTGCTGCATTGCAAACACTGATGATGTTACCTAGTTCAGGGGTCCCCAACTCCCGGGCCACGACCCACCACCATGTGAGTGATGGGCAAGCGCATGTGCATGCAAAACTCCACTCAAGCAAGTGGAGGGCACTCATATGTGAAGCTCCATTCATGAGCAGTCTCTGCTCACGTGAGTGGACCTTTGTGCGTGACCACAAGCACCCTCCACTCAAACACCCTCCGTTTGTGTGAGTGGAGCTTCACACGTGAGTGTAAACATCCTCCGCTTATGCGACAAGTTCCATTTGTATGAATGGAGACATGCATGCCTGTCATTTGCACCAGTGGAGCAGTGTGCACGTGCATGCACCTGCCACTCATCCCCCCCCCATGCCAGGCCAGCCCGCCAAGCTGGAAAGGTTGGGGACCACAACCAAGTTGGTAATGAAATGTCTGCAAGCAAACAACCAAGCTCAGAGAACACCAAGAGCTCCACAAGAGCCTTCAATCCTTCTTTCCACTGGGTTTCTGTCGGTTTCAATATTCTGTTGCTCCCATCCGTTGTGTTCTTGCTATCCCAATCATAGTCCATTTTCTTCCTGCACCTCCTGACTTTCAACTAACTTGTTTAGCATCTTCTTCTTCCTCCTCCTCTATCACATGCAGTCCTTATTGATTTAAACTTCCATGGATTATTTTTTTCCAGAGAATTTCCAATTTTCTGCCCTTTTCCTCAATACAAACCCATCCAAACTTCATAAATTACAGACTTACTGATGGTTTTTAGACCAGATTTTGGCTGCTACAGACTCCACTAATGTCAGCCTATCTAATTTGAAATAATGGAGTTGCAAAATAATTCTGATCTCTTGTACATACATATCCATTTATCTGTTTTTTGTTTTTTTGAAATAATTCACATTATTCAAAGAAACAAACAAAAATGAAAGACCAGATTAGAAAAATGAAAAATATAGAGCTAAATCCAGTTAACATGGTTTGCTATTTCTCTCCATATCTTTCTATGCTTGCAACCATCCTTGCTTCCACCATATCATCCAACTCTTCATATGTTGCCTTTTGTTCTTTAAGCTTCTCATGTCTCTTGTTTTCAGAATAACACCAACCACAAGAGTCTTCTTCCTTTTCATGCAATCACTCTTTCTTTATGTATTTCTCTTTCAATTCAGTCCTCATACATTCTCTCTATAGGCTAGAGCACACCCACATGTGATTTATTTTGTACTGATCATTCACACTGGTGTTCAATCTACTTCAGTCTTTACCTCTTCTTGTTTGTTACCCATATTTTTAAGTAAGCCATTCCCCTCTGGTTTCAATTTACTTTTATATTTCTCCTGACACATCCAATTCTCCCTTCCAAGTAACAAGGTGGGCAAAAGCTTGCTCTTGTACACAAAACATTTCCTCTTCTTTCAGCAAACATTCATTTCTCATAACAGATTACCCACTACCAGCATTTGTACGTCTTAAAAATCTCTCCATTCACTTTCCCATTTTAGTCAATACTCTGTCAAGACCCCAAACTGTTATAGTTTATAGCATATTTATATGTGCTATAGTTTTTCACAATGTTTGTATAACTTTCAATCATGCATTCCATTTTCCTTGTCAAACTCAATTATTTGATCTTTGCTACATTTTCAGACTGTGGTATTAAACACTCTATTAACTGAAAACAATTTAAGTTCTCTTCACTGACAACAAGGCACTTTCTACATACAAAAGTGCATACACATTCACAACCCAGCCAACACATCTGCAAATTATCCATGAATACGTTAAACAAACAAGGGGATCTCACATGTTCCTGTCATACTCCTTGATCAACTGGTAAACATGTCCCTTGGCTTAATTTCATTGGGGCTTTCTTGCCAAGCATTAACCTTCCCTTATGTTCTTCTGTTTTAAGATATCTTGCTCTGCCCTCATGGTATCAATCCTGTCAATATTCTCAAAGCTTGAAATATTAATTGTTGGAGTATTTGCAAATATGTACTTGCCCAATTTTCTCAGCCCCAAATACCAGAAATATCATTGTTTATAAATATAATATGGTATGGATTCCTTTATCATACAAATCCAGGTAAACATTTTGTTCACTTAAAAAACTTCTCTGATTGTGCGCTATACTAAAAATATTGAAACAAGAAATGAAGAGATTACTTCATAATAACCTATTTCTTATTTTAAAAATGATATCAGAACTGGTGAATCTAAATCAAATATTCAAGAAGCATATGATCAACTAAAGTTCTCTGCCCCTTTAAAATAAAGTTGCTCTCAAATTGAGCTCAGTCTCTGGTGACTATCTGGACATGTTGGGATAGTTTCATTGGCAATAATATGGAAATGGTTTGCTATTGCCGAGTTCTTCTCAACTTCTCTATCAGATCTGAAAATTTTATACTTCGGTCTGACTTAAGTGTAGTACATAAAATTATCTATTGTAATATCCTACCCATCAATAACTACTTCAGCTTCAACCACAACAATACAAGAGCACACAATAGATATAAACTCAAAGTAAACCGTACCAAACTTGATTGCAGGAAATATGACTTCAGCAATAGAGTGGTCAATGTCTGGAATGCACTACCTGACTCTGTGGTTTCTTTCCCAAAGCCCAAAAACTTTAACCTAAGACTGTCTACTATTGACTTCACCCCATTCCCAAGAAGTCTGTAAGGGGCATGGATAAGCTCACCAACGTGCCTACCATCCCTGTCCTAATGTTATCTCTTATTGGTATTCATTTCATGTATTCATAATTATGTTTATACTTATATCTGTTATCCAATGCATGCTTGACAAATAAATAAAATAAAAATAAATAAAAACTGATAGCTAAATGCGTGAGACCAAGAGCAGGTATAGCCAGCTATAGGTTTTGGATGATAAGAAGTCTTCTTGTAGGCCCTACATTACTACACTACAAGGACAAAACACATCCATAAAATCACTTCATGCTACATTAAATATGTAAGTATAAAGGTATAAATAATTATAAGCATATCTGGGAGATATTATGGGTTTGGGTCTAGACCACCACAATAAAGTGACTACTGCAATAAAGTCAGTTACATTGTTTTTTTTAGTTTCCATTGCTTATAAAAGTTATGTTTCTTCTGTGGTCTATTAACCCTGTGATTGTATTATGTCTAAAAGTCAATATAAATACCTTAAGTAAAAAATATATATTTTATTGCTAGTGAGCAAATGCATCGGAAAAAATGACACCAATAGACTTGCTTGATGCAGGATTGACACAAACCTTCAATTTGTAAAAACTGCAATGTCTGCAAAGCACAATAAAGCAAAGCACAATAAAATGAGGTAATTTAATCATCACAATAGAAAAAAAAACTTGAATTGGTGTCTTGCTTAGTTTGCTATTCATCCAAATACTAGAGAGTGCAAGAAAGTAGCAAGGTACAAACTGGATCTGGATCCCACTAGCACAAGGCAAGATTTCAAACAACCACTCATGGCAACATCTAGAACTTTCAACTGACAATTTTCATCCCAGAAGCTGCAAAGTTGAGTTGCATAACTTCATTCTACAGAATGCAGACTTATTTAGAAGCTGTTCCAATTGCTGAATAAACCTGTATTGCCAAGGATTTGCAGTTGTTTGCTTTGACATATAGCAATAGCACTTAGACTTGTATACCGCTTCATAGTGCTTTACAGCCCTTTCTCTAAGTAGTTTACAGAATCAGAATATTGCCCCCAATGATCTGGGTCCTCATTTTACCTACCTAGGAAGGATGGAAGGCTGTGTCAACCCTGAGACAGTCAGAATTGAACTGATGGCAGTTGGCAGAATTAGCCTGCAATACCGCATTGTAACCACTTCATCACCACAGCTCTTATCTTGGTTTTTTGAGTAAATATCTAGGGATCTGACATTCTCATAGTTGAAAAAGTATCATAAGACTTCACATGAACATCAGAAGTTCCAATGTTGTGCTGGAGGCATTCTCACTGTCTTCAGAAGCGTTCTCAGAAGGGGGGGGGTTGCCTAAGAGGATGACTCCCCTGAGACAATGACAATCCATGCTAATTATCAAAAAGCAATTTCAAGATCTCTTTTTTAAACTTAATTTTCACCACACTAAAATTAAAAAGAATCCTATGATGAATCTTATGTATGTCACACCCAGCAAATCTATGAGGGGATAATGCTGCAGCTAGTCCTTGTGAGGCTACAACTCACAAGTTGCTAAACAGAAAATCACATGACCACAATGGGTTAGATCCTTACTTCCCATTTGGTCATTAAACAAAGTGCCATATTGCTAAGCAAAACGTTGTGTGACCAATTTTACTTCTGTATTTTCTATTAACTCTGTTTGTCATAAACCAGTTGCAAAGCATGAGAATAAGATTCTCTGCAGAAAACACCAGGCTAATATGACTACGGAAATATTACAGTTTAGAATACTTCTTGTTGTAAAAGATAATAAATATGACAAAGTAGCACATGCTGTTTCAGTTCTTTATTTTGTGCAGCTTACCTTATTGATTGTAAACTTCCTAGGTTTCTGGGAAAATATGAATAAAGTTGAAGAAAAATATGTCTGCTAGCAATATCTTAGGTCATTTCAGACATTCAAATGAAGATTATCATACCTTGTTGCTATCATAAGGATGTTATTTTAGTTTGACAAAGTCTTCAATTTGTGAATTTAAAATTATTTCCTTTGTTTGGTAGAGAGATTGCAAGAACTAAACATTAATTGTGTATATGTTTTTACACGTGACTGTTTTGCATGTAACTACATTCAGATACATGAAAACTAGAATGTATGCCTCGCCTTGCATACAAATCTTAACAGGGACCAGATGATGGAGGTAACAAAGCAGTAAGAAAGGTAGTGAACCACATATCACACAAAACAGAAGCAAATTAGTCTCCAGTACAGGCAAAGCTATGGCTCATAAAGGAACAAAACAAGATCTCCAGAGTTTAGAGTACTGAAAATAGAGAGTTTAATGAGTGTGCTGTTGAAATGGACCATCAGGCACTGATGAAGCTGACAAGGTAAAGCAAGGGTCATCTCCAATTCAATCTGCCTCACCTTAAGTGCTTCTGAAGGCCATGGCAGTATTGTGCCAAAAACACTGCACAAGAAGCCTAATGCATAAACAATTTAACGGTAATCATCCTAGACTTCTCTAGTTCCATGGGCAATCTGTTTGATTTTCATTATTCCAAAAACATGTGAAATGTAACTTTCTCAAATGGTCAGAGGGGCCTCACAGCAAATACCCTTTGTAGTTTTAACTCAACATGGTAAGCCAATATAGACAGAGCCTCTCAAAGATCTGTAGAATCCAGGATTCTTTGTATACTTGATACCCCTTTGTTATAATGAAAGTGTAAAACGATGGCATGCAAACAGAATAAGGCAACAAAACAAACAAGAGGTAAATTGCACATTAAACAAAATAGCAAGTATCTAAATCTGAGTTGTCATTTGAGGCCAGGCCAAATTATTCCACTATTCCCTATACTGGCAGAATAGAGATTGCCATATACAGTTTAAGATAGATAAGCTCTAACTGAAACTAATTTGTAAGCAACATTTAATCTCTTCAAGTTTTAGAATAGCTATATAGGGCAAGTATTTGAACCTAGTTTTTTACTGATTCTATACTTCATTAGCACTTTCTTGGCTTGGCAACTCCTAAGACATTTCTTTGAGAAAGAGAAAAATAAAGCTTACCATTTTTCTTAATATGGCAAAAACATAACCTAGTTAAAAATTTGTATTATGTAATATACAATGCAATATAAAACACAAATGTGTATATATCATTTACAGATTTTTCTAAATGAAGTAGATGTTTGATCATTTCTAGTAGATAAATATTCATTTATATACTGCAAAAGAATCTTTTTTGAAGACACATTGGCTTGTCAGATTATGCTGGAGAGAGGCCTATCCTTTCTTACTCCCCAAATATGAAATAAATGCCTCCACCCTGGGACTTAGGTCTCCCCATATCATTTACTTTTTGTTGTTAAGGTACATTGCTTTAAACTTATTTAGAATGTTTTAATGATTTTTTTTTAATTTTAATGTCATTGTTAAAAAGCAAAGGTAAAAGTTTGCCCTGTCCAGTTGTGTCCCAGTGCTGCTCATTTCCATTTCTTAGCCAAGGGAACCAGCATTGTCTGAAGACATTTCCGTGGTCATGTGGCCAGCATGACTATATGCTGAACACTTGAACACTATTACCTTCCCACTGAAGTGGTACCTATTTATCTACTTGCACTAGAATTGATATTTGCTTGTGTTGCCTTAAAATGAATGTTGGCAAGTTTACATTTTAGAAATGATTTAATGCTCTCAGCCTTACCTTGGAACCCATATGTTGATGAACTATTACTTCCATCAACTTAGGCAAAAATAGACAAATGACAGGGGTGCTGAGAACCATAGTTTGAAAACATCCAGAGAGCTTTGTATTTTCCAGCCCTAGATTACAGGTGGGGGAAAAAAGAGTTCTAAATTCCTATTCCTTGTATACTATAATCATTATTCAGATGATTCACACTTATTTCTGATTGTTGGGATCTCTGGTGAAGCCATTGCAACCAGTGATGGTTTCCTACCAGTGTTGCCACTGGTTTGCTGACTGCGTGCATGTTTCCCCTCTGGGCGTGCATGCTAAAAAAGTGCCGATTCGGCTGAACCGGTAGCTAAAAACAGTGTGCCGATCATCTGAGAGGACTCTTTAATCCTTTCAGATGATTGGTGCACATTTTTTAACTACCGGTTTGGCCAAACCGGCACTTTTTTAAGCTAAAAAAGTGCCAATTCGGCTGAACCAGTAGCTAAAAAAAGTGCGCTGATCAGCTGAGAGGATCAAAGACCCCTCTCAGATGATTGGCATGCACATGCACAGAAGAGAGGGGAGAGTGCGTGCATGCAGAGGGGTTTTTTAGCTACAGGTTCAGCCAAACCAGTAGCCATTTTTTTGCTACTGGTTCGCCCAAGCAGCAGGGTTTTTTGCTACCGGTTCGGTTGAACCGGTGCGAACCGTTAGAATACCACCTCTGATTGCAATTCTATTCTTTAAAGTGTCATTGTGGCATACTGTTTATTGAAATATGCATAATATTTTATTGGGTGTTAGATCAATATAGAACATTCTGATGCTTACTGAAGTTGCAGATATGACCATGCTATATGACAGCATGCTAAGCATTTGGTTGTACCAAGTCTGAATGCCTACAAACAACTTTGTATATATTACTATTGTGTCCTTTCTTGCAGTAAAAATTCAACAAGCATTTAGGTGTTTATGAAAAGAGTGCTGTGAATACCTAAATACCTAGAGAAATGGAAGCATTCTCCTAGACATGCTAAAATGTCTTTCTGCTCCATTTGGCTTCAGATTGAACTCATTTTCCATATATTTTATTAAATTAAAATATAAATTAAGTGCTCCTAAGGGCATTTATATGTTTTATACAGCAGTAAAAGCATACCATGCAACACACAAGCACATATGTTTTTGAAATTATTTCTGCATTGAGACAGTCCTGTAGACTCATTCACCATTATGAATGGAACTGTGTGTAATACATTCAAATGGAAAAATAAGAAAGTTTATTTGAACTTATCTTTTATTTTTATGACAATAATACAATAAATGTGCATTAAGTTTTATCCGACAAATGATGCTAAGGAGTCAGTCCTTTGAAGATTGGAGGGGGGCTAAATATTCTTCTAAATCAATATGTAAGCATGGAAATAAACTAGAATTAATACTTTAAAAATACATGTGCATATACGATGAGATGTTAGATTTCAATGAATTATATTCAGTATATTTATCTCAGAACATGAACCTCTAGAGATTTACTTCCAAGTAAACATGTAAAGAAATGAGCTATATTGTGGATTAGAACTAAAATAAAATACTTAATGAATCCACAGTTCACATCAAATTAAACTACATGCTAATTACTGCTCAATAAAATGCTACCTAGAAACTAGAAATAATCTTCTGCCCATTAATTGTATCTACTAATCACAAATTTGGTTTTCCAATTGTTATTCATGTATTGCCAAAACCCCATTCACGTACTGAAGAATTTTCACAAGTTTAGGCAAACTTCATTACACAAGTTTAGGGAAACTTCAGGTTCTTCTGGAAAAATCATTAGGAAAAATCCAGTGGGTAATGAGAACTGAACCTGTGGAACAGGAAAAAGAATGTAAAACTGGAATACAGTAAAAAATTGAATGGATTATCCTGCAAAAGGCCCTAATTTATTTAGTTATTTATTCAGCACACATATCCTACATTTCTTCTAACAGGAAAACTGATGTACATGGCTTTAACTCTTTCCTATCTTATCTTCACAAAAATTATTATAGTAGTAAATTATTCCACAGCAAGGGGACCAAACAGAAAAAAAAAACTTTTTATATTCTTGGCTCTTCTACTTTCCTGGATAGGAGGGGGCCTTAACACTTTTCCTTGAGTTTCTTTAATCAGATGGGTTGATTCTGGTTGAAAGAAGAGATGGTCCTGCAGGTTTTTGGCATTAAGCCACATAGGACTTTTTAGGTTAAAATCTGTGCTTTATATTGCCACCCAGAAGTTTGCTGTAGGCCTGCTTGTTCTCTTCCATCCCAAATATTTTACCTATTTCAGAAGATCAGAAGTATATTTTATTTCATATTGCTTTGCCAAAACTGTCTTATTTAAAGCTATGGTAACCAATTTGTTTTTTGTCATAAATTTAACATGTGATGTTTGAGCACTTTTTCAAGCAGTAATTGTTCTAAGTTTGATATTACGGACTTTTTGCAAATTTAAGTAGGCTAATGTAAAAGTCTTAAATCTACAAACTCAGGATGGATTTAGGTGACTATTTCTTTACAGGTGCTTTGATCGCACCAATTCTTACCTATGCATTTAGGTGAAGATGACTTCTTGCTTAGGACCACCAGGTACGAGGCTGCAAAAGTCCATAAAACACAGATAGAGAGAGAG
Source organism: Psammodynastes pulverulentus (assembly GCA_025802295.1). Taxonomy (NCBI): domain Eukaryota; kingdom Metazoa; phylum Chordata; class Lepidosauria; order Squamata; family Psammodynastidae; genus Psammodynastes; species Psammodynastes pulverulentus. Next base: position 38,930,685 of record JAOYMU010000292.1, on the reverse strand, counting down.
AGTGGGGGGGAGGGAAGAGAGGGACAAATGTGATTTTTAAATAAAGTGGATTTTCATTATTTAGAATAGAATTAATGTAGGGAGAGGAGAAGTATCCAACCCATTGGAACCTTGTTTCTTAACAATGATCTCAATTTGTAAAACTTTCAAACTGCTTTCAGAGCAGAAAATAATGGGGAAAGGGGTGTTCTGAAAACAGAACGAAAACTTCTGCAGCCCCAGGCTGGAATCCTGCTTTCAAGAGACAGCATTAAAGGGAAACCTCAACCAAATCTTCATCTCTCAGGTGACAAGATATAAAAGTCATTTCTGCACTGTTTGATGTGGAGTCTTGGAATAAGTTTAATAAGGGAGGTTGTACTTGTGAATCACATGTTACCATCCCCACCACCTCCTTCTGCTCTCATGCTGAGCCTTGTCAATGCAAAGGAAGGTAGAGTCTATACTATATGTCACTCGTCAACTATTAACAGTGGAAAGAGCTGATTAAAAGCCTCTGGGGTTTGCTATGTTGCTGATCTCACAGAGTGCTCATAAACTTATACATCTTTGGAAAACTATCATGTGTTTTTAACTTCCTGAAGAATTCTTGTAAAATATAACTTAACCACATTAGCCTTTGTCCTGTGCTTTTATTCCACTAATGGACAAATTGGGAGGAGACTGAGAACAAATGTGCTATTAATTACCCAGATGGCTTTTTAATAGAACCTTGGATTATTGCTCAGCCACGAAACATTGTCCAGAAATTTCTTAATAATGCTGGTGAGTGCTGCATTCCTTCCAAGAGAATAAAGCTGCCATTGACCAGGAGGCTAAGCTATGTCAGGTTAGTTTAAGAGATAGCAGACAAAGACTGAGTATTGTGTAGGTGGAATGACAAGCCATATCCTAGCTGTCCAGCTTCTTCAGCAATGACAGATTTTCTAATTTGCTACAGATTCTCAGAAAAGTGGGTGGTCAGCTTAGGGGAAAATCAACAGTGCTGCTATTGATAGTGGGTGGGAGAGACATAATTCTGAATTAACCTGAATTGATTTAATGCAACACAGAGCCTTAGTATCAAGATAAAATTAGTATTAGTGTATTAAATGGTAGGTCAGAATGTTAAGTTTTACTGCTGAAAGATCTACATGCACTAAGTCAGAGCATAATGAAAACAGGTAATTCACATTAAGTTAATTAGGGATGCTTCTTTATTCCAAACAAAAACAAATACTAAAAATGCCTCTTTTCAAGAGAAAAAATAAACATGAAAAGATATGTTTATGACTATTACAAACTGCAGCTTAGCTGGCTGTTTCATGTTTTATTTTGGGTTTATTATTTTGTAGATACCATGGTGGCAAAAATAATTGATAGTTCCTTTTTTGTTTGTTTGTTTGTTTGTTTGTTTCATTTTCTTGAATGTTTCTGCCAGACGGGAAATTTCATTTGAAATTTTATTCCAGATCATTTGTTGGCTATAAAATTTTCCAAATTTCATCTTAACTAGGATGGACATTATAGTCTAGAGGAAGGAACTTTCGGGAGGATGAGTGGCTAGAAACACGCAGCACAGCAGCAGCCTAGTGAGGCCAAAGCCAAGAACTGGGCAAGCCTTAGAAGCAGGGGGCGACTACCATCACTCTGCTGCTGAGTGTCAGCACA
>JAOYMU010000292.1:38842929-38859074 GCA_025802295.1 Psammodynastes pulverulentus | reverse complement strand
CTTATATTACAGCCCGTCCTGATAATCAAGATAGGGCTTATTTTCGGGGTAGGGCTTATTTTTGGGGAAACAGGGTAGCAATATAATATTCAATCTAATTTTAAATACAGTTGAATAAAAGTATGAAATGTTTAGATCTGAGCTATGTTTGTCTGAAAATTTCCAAATTTGAATGTATTATAGTAATCATAAAATTCTGTGCATCTTCAAAAAAAACATAAACAGCATGGTTGCTGGATACAGGCAAAGATAAAATCATCCAATTATATATTCTATAGATTATATAAAGAAAGAATAAATGACATTAAAAGAAGAATGACAGAAGAATTAAATTTATATTCCTAACTAGAATTTTTGACATTTCTTCAGATCAGCCTCCCCTGAAGCATCTTTTTTCCTGTTTCAATTTTCCTGTATTCCTCTTTTTGGAAACTTCAAGTTTTAATCAAAGGGTACAGTGGAGCACTGTTAAAGCCCTGACTTTTATATCTTCATGACAGTAGCCTCTGCTCCCATTTTTAAAAGAATCAAACCTTTTGTTATATCTAGCAGAGCAAGGGCTAGATATCTGGAAAACATCCTTTGCCTTATGAATGTGAACTGTCTGTCTGAGCTTGTTTGGCCTACAGTCTAATAAACTGTTGAATGCCTGAACTTGCAGCCTTTACATTCAATGGCATTTTTTTTAACCAATGTGGAAAAATGTGTCTGTGAAGTGTTGATCTATAATGTTCAGCATTCCTTGGTAATAAGAAATGCTGAAAATTGTAGCTCAATAACATTTGGTAAATGCTTTAGGAAAAGCCTGTAAAGCATTAGAACAAGCTGTGTGGCCTTTATATAAGCTATGTGGCGTGGCAGACATAAATGCTTTGAATAATGACGTTTTATACTACTGAACATTGTGAAAGGTTGACATTGATTACACCAAGCATCTCATCTGAGCCCTAAAGGAGAGCTAAATGCTTACACTGCTGACAGCAAATCAGCAATATTGTGTCAATTAGAAAATAAAATAAAATATATGGTATCTTGTGAAATAAAAAAAAAGCTATGAAAAAATAGAATACTAAACGATCTAAGTGAAAAATGCATTCTATTTTGAGTTTAGAGTTAATAGTCATGTTTATAACATTCTATCAAGGTATCCAAAGTTACTACATGTTCTTTGAAACCCAAGAGCCACAGATGTGGATTGAATGGCAATCCATGGTAACATGCTGTCAATATTTTAGAAAAATTGACCTAAGAGACCATTTTAAAACAGTTTTGAAAAAGTTATTATAAATTATGGAACTTAATATATACAGTATATGTAGCCACTAAGACACAGATGTCAAACTCGATCACGTCACATGACATCACACAATGTATCATGACTTTTTTGCCTTTGCAGAGCTGGGGTGGGCGTGGCCTGCACATTACGTATCTGGCCCGCAGCCCGCCAGTTTGACATCCCTGCGACTAAGGCAGCGGTTCCCAATCTATGCGCCGCGGCTCCCTGGGGAGCCGCGGCACCATCGTAAGGGCGCCGCGCCATTTCACAAAGCCTAGTGCGCATGCACAGTTACACGTAAAAAATGTAAAAAAAACCGGATGTACCCATTAAGGGAGCCGCGGAAAAAATCCGAAAATTTGAAGGGAGCCGCGGAAAAAACCGGAAGCAGGTAAGGGAGCCGCAACCCGAAAAAGATTGGGAACCACTGGACTAAGGCATTCTTTGCCTTGGGAGAATGCTAACTGAAAGAAAATGAAGAGATATTAGGCATTGTGGTCATTTTCAAAGAACAGATTTCCCTCATTTCTTTAATTGATAATCAGGCATTGCCGTAAAATTAATCTCCCTGTGCTAGATTATCCTGACCTGTTATTGGAGTGAAACTTCCAAAACAGATCAATGCTTATAATCTGAAAGAAAGAACAAGCAAGAAAGAGATACAGGGAAAAGGTGAGAGAGAAACGTCAATATTGTCCTCTAAAGTCACCTCTAATCAGAGCTCTCCAAATAAGTATACGTCAGCTCCCAAGCTAGTAGTTATTGAGGACAATTCTGCAGATTGAAGTCCACATATTTGGAGGGCAATGAAAGCTACTATAAAGCTGCTTTCAAGTTGGGCCTCTGCTGAGAAACTGAACAACCCAAACTGTTTTGCTTCACAAATTCTAAGTTTAAACTTTTGCACAGTAAGGATACTAGTCTAGTCTACTCATGTGTTTTCAGTTGGATTCCTATACAAATGAGATTTATCCTGAATCTTAACAATATTTACTTTCCAATGATAGTCATCTCTGCAATGACTTTTTGCATATTTTCTGAAACCCAAAGTAAGACAGTCTGGAATTTTTATTTGAAATTCTGCCTGTGAGATTCACTTCCAAACAATACCAGGTTGACAGAAAGTTAAGAAAAGAATTGTAGACATTTGTAGTTGTAAAACCTTGCTCAATAAAAGGAAAAGAGAAGAACAGATTTGTGTTAGAGCCGGATTCCTCTACTAGATGTGTTCAGACTACAACTCCCAAAAATCAACGGTCTAGATTAGAATTCCTGTTTGGACAGCACCCAACTGGTGAACGACAACTGGGGAGACTGCAGCTTCAGCAGACAACACACAATCAAAACCACTCCGGAGGCGCGCGCTTCTCCGCAGGACAGCCTTTTTGTGATTGGCTAACGTCCCTCCTGAACGTTGAAGTGACGCGCTAGGGGACTGGCCAAAGGACCTCCCCCTTTCTCTTACCGTTTACGCCCCAAGCTGTCTCAGCTGCCTCGTAGAATCTTTGCCCCCCGCCAATCAGCTGCGAGTTCCGGATTTCATCCGCCTATCCGAAAGGGGGTGCTGTCGCACCTTTCCTGCGACTACCCACAGGGAACGAGGTCCCTCCGTTCGAGTTGAGAGGCAGGAAACGACGAGTGGCGGGTTTTTGCCCGAATCTGGGGCTAGAGAGTCACCCGAAAAGGCGGAGGCGAAGTTGGGCGGAGCGGCTGCCTGAGCTTTCTTCTTTTCGGGCCCCGCAGCAGACACACGAGGGGACGGAGGGAGAGGCCACCGAGCAGGGGCCGAGGAGGGTCTCGCCATGGCGATCCGCAAGAAGAGTAACAAGAACCCTCCCGTACTCAGCCATGAGTTCGTCGTGCAGAACCACGCGGACATCGTCTCCTGCATGGCCATGGTCTTCCTGCTGGGGCTCATGTTCGAGGTGAGAGGCGGGAGAAGGCAAGGTGCTGCAAGACCTCAGTGGGGCTGCCGGATACCCGATAGGAAGGGCCGGGCGGGGGTTAGCGGGGGAGATGTTTCCGAATGACACGGACGAGGGGAAACCAAATGGGAATGGTTAACACCAGGAAAGCCAGATGTGATTTCTAGTCGCAGGGCGTGAGCCTTTAATGCCTCAGTTGCCGTGGTGGGTAGGGTGTGGGGTAAATGCGGTACCTGACTCGGTATACGCGTTAAAGATACCTAAATGTGTGAGCATATGGATCCCCCGTACCACAAACGGGCTTGTCTGATTAGGAGGAGGAAAGCGATCGTCTCTTACTCGCAAATCTTTACCGGAATTACCTAGTCGCTAGTATAGAGGAAAAGAGGAGGGGAAATAAACAAGTGAAGAGCGGGTCCTGCACTGTGGAAGGGCAGCTTCGCTTGTCTGTCCTCCGGGTCATATCTGGTCATCTCGGTCTTTCCTTGTATTATTGCCTGGTCTTGCCTGAAAAGAAGGGGGCGGGTAGGGCTGCATATAGTCTCAGCAATGTCAGTAGCGAGCAACTCAAAGGTGCAACCACCTGCCGGCGGGAGCGGTGGTCCCTTCTCCACGGATACGGCCGGTCGGGTGCTTGTCCTTGTAGGTTCATCAGACCGTTAGACCCTAGTCGAAGAGAGTTTCCCACCCATTGCAGGTCTGTCTCTGGTCTCAGTGGAGCTTCTTCGGGCAGCTGCAGTGTCCTGGCGCAACCGGGCTTAAATGCAACGCCGAAAGCCCCCTTTCAACTCATTTGTATGTTAACGCTTCTTTCCTGGGAAATTGATTTGAACGGGTTTCGAAGCAAGTGTGTGCAGCAGCAGCAACGACTAACGACCTTTAGCTTCCCGAAACTGGCAGAGGATGAGAGGAAAAGAGTTGCATGTTTTTGCAAGAAGAGCTGTGCCCTGCATGCTTCATTCCAGCGCGGGAGTTCCTGGTCTCGGATAGGTTACGTGGCACTCGGAGCGCTAGCTCGGTGTCCGGGCGGGGGTGTGGGGGAGTTGGCCGCCGCTGCGATTTCGGAGCGGGAAGGGCCGGCAGGGTTGGGGAGAGTGTAGGGGGGAGAGGCTGCAAGGCGAGGCGTCTCCCATTGCCGAAGCTGGCGGGAGAAGAAGGAGGGGGGGGAGAGAAGACGAGCTGCCTTTTGTGTGCAGCCGGAGAACTACAAACCCCATGGGGCGTTGCGGCAAGCGACTCCTCCCCTCCGCTTCGGAAAAGGTGAAATGGCTGGTGACGTGTACAGAGAGCCGTCCGCGATGCACATCAGAAGGGGCGGGGTTGGTTCACGCCCCTGAGGATGGTATGACACGTATCCAGTTTTGCCTGTTACGGCTGTAGTATAGAAACATACCGGAAGAAGGGCTGCAGCATGCCCCAGTTCCATAACTTGCTTTTCGGCGGGGGGGGGGGGGGGAGGCACGCAAAAGCCTGGGAGCTTCATCCACCGTTAGAAAATTTGCTCCAGAAGATAAAGGATTGAAATGTAACTTTCACATTTCTAATTCAGATCACTTTTAGCATGGAGAAAATATATGCCTTCTCGAAAGGTGTGGAATTAGAATTTCAAGGAAGAATAGCAATCTGTCTTTTGTGCTGAATAATCATCGGCTGGGGTCCCAAATTTCGTAGGCTGAATATCCTCTGGATTATGGATTGGCTTTCAATTCAGAATTTTTTTCCTGAATGCAACCAGTATCATTAATTTAGGGTTCAGTGTTGTGCAAGGCCAGGAAATTCTTAATGATGGTTCAGTATAAACTCAGCCACCACTGTGTAAAATGTATTTGATCAGTATAATACTAATTTAGTTCTTCATTGTATGTAGAAGAGAATACAGAAGATGAAGTCTGTTCAGTATTATTTGGCCAATCTGTCATGTCCTAATAGGTTTATCCTGAATAAATTTCTAATGGACTAATTACCACTTTAAATAAGGCTTGTGTGGTTAAAAATAATTTGATAGCAGAATTAACAATTAATATAATTACATTATTTGGACAGCAGTGGTTTATACATGATAGTTCATTTGCCATGCTGTAGATATAGTTTCTTCCAAGTAACTGGCCAAGGAAATTTACATTCAGTTTTTCCCACTGAGCTTCAAACAAACAACAATAGTAAGCAGACTAATTTTAAAAATTGCCAGAATGCTTATTTGCAATTAGCCAGTCATCGTTTATTTTTTATTCAGTCTGGTTCATTATTTTTAGTCTGTTAAATTATTTTTTCAGATACATGAAAGAATATAGATATTCCTATGATTTATCGTGCAATCACACAGTTTTATTCAGACAGATTGTTTTATTGCAGGTTACAGCCAAAGCAGCTGTTGTCTTTGTTACACTTCAGTACAATATTACCATTCCTGTTACAGGTAATCTTCTAATAAATGTTTGGGTATTTGTCTGCAATATTATTGTACACCAGAAACATAATTATATCTTAAGATATAATTATAAGAGAATGATAACCAAATGTGAATAACATACAGAAGCACCAGTAGAAATGTTTAGTGGGTGTTAATAATGCTGCTCCAGTTGTGGTTTGAGACCACAGAAGTGGTTTAGATATATAATCGTACTGGTTCAATTCTGTATCAGTGCTGTTTGAAAGGCTCTGAGATTTGTAATCTTCCAGTCTTTGCTAATCCCTCTTCTCATGGATGGAGGTTTCTTCTTTTGTTTGTAGAAAATCAGAATTAGTTCTTTCATCAAATAAAATATGATTTGTCTAATTCTTTACCTTGTGGTAAGATGGGCAGCCGATAGATAGATAGATAGATAGATAGATAGATAGATAGATAGATAGATAGATAGATAGATAGATAGATAGAATAAAGCTCAAAGCCACACGTTGATCCTATTTTCTAATTTTGATTTGCACTTAATGTACAAGCAAATCTTTGCCAGTTCCAACAAAATGACATATCTTTGCATATTGCAAATCTAGAAAGTAATCATTTTTTAGAAGAGGAAATAAATTTTACAAAGCTTGTTTACATGGTTTGAAACTGTGGCTAGCATCTGCTTTGCATCCCCTAAAGGAGTATTACTTGAACTTTCTATAACACAAACTGCTAAATGTTCCAAAAACACACAGGCTTCCTTTCTCCTTCTTATGTCAAAAGAAATCCCATGATGAGTTAGTTTATAATACAGTCATATCCTCCCATTTTAAAATAAATTCTTAAACTAACTTTTGTATCAAAAAAAGTATGTCAAAATGAAAAGTTTACTTGTTTACTTGAGCTAAGAGGTGAACAGACTGGCCAGCTGACTGTTAGAGACCTGGTTAAGTGCACCATCAGCCAGCTGGCCAAGCCAGAGCCTACTTTCAGCTTTCAGTCAGCCTCCCTCTTGCATCAGTGGTCAGCCAGCCAGCTAATTGCCAATGAAAAGAGAAGGGCAGATCTAAGGCAGAGGACGGGCGTTGGCAAATTAACTTGGGGGTCCCTATGAACCAAAAGTGATCTGCAGATCACAATTTAGGAATCACAGCTTAAATTAAATATATTTGTTTGCTAATGAACTTTGAATTTAAAATTTGGACAAGAAGATAGTGAAAATCTTATCAATGTCAATATTTTAAACTGTTGCCTGGGTTTTTCTTCCTGTACTACTACTGTTTTCTACTTGGCCTGGAATATAGAAATAAAATTAGATATATTTTTGATTTCTGATATAAATTGGGTGAGGCTGGTTAAAACAAATGTATTCTTAAATATTGTTCTTTTTTCCTCTCAGAAAACCAGCCTACAGAAACAGTGACATTATATCATTATGGCATCAAAGATCTGGCTACTGTTTTCTTTTACATGCTAGTGGCAATAATCATACATGCTGTTATTCAAGAATATGTGTTAGATGTAAGTATTGTTTGTTAGAATAATAACGGGTATTACCACAGTAGTTTATTGACTGCATTGTGGACTTGCATTATGGACGTTTGATATATGACAAATAACTTACGGTCTAAATTATCATAACTATTAATAATGAGTTAACTTTTTTCTTTAGAAAATTAACAGGCGAATGCACTTTTCCAAAACAAAACACAGTAAATTCAATGAATCTGGACAACTCAGTGCATTTTACCTTTTCTCTTGTGTCTGGGGAACAAGCATCCTTGTGTCGGTAAGTAAGTCAAAGGAAGATATATAATGGAGAGTAAAACAGCTGACTATGATCACACAATTATGTTGCCTTGAAAATAGTCATCACATCAAAAATATTTTTCATTTTCTTTATATTCCCTTTGAGTCATTAGTACTGTTTTATGGTAATTGAATGCTCAAAGTATCAATGTTATGTTTTCCAGAAGAGTTTTAAGTACACAGATAGTGCCATTCATTTTATTGCTTGAAGGGAAAGCCAGCGATAAATAATATATTAATAATGGCTCCTCTTGGCTGCAGTATACAAGTGAAAAGATCCAAGGAGGATCAATACTTTCCTGGGACATTAGATACCGAAGTTTAAAGTGCTAAACCTAGAATACAAAAAAAAAATATAAAATATGCTGCTAAATGAAATGATTAAGTGGGAGTGGGAGTTGGGGTTTATAAGTTACCAACTTATTTGTTAATGAGGGCTTGCCAGCTAAGATACATTTGTGTCTAGGAAAGATTCTCAGATAGTTTTTATGGTACAAGAAGGTGTTCGCATTTTGTTGAAGTTGTCTTATATGCATCTGGCATTAATTTGCGCTCTATGAAATATATAGCTCATGTAAAGCTGTTGCTTCTCTTTCTTGCACTTTGTTTAAAACGAGAAATCACAGTTCAGTTTGAGGCTTGTAAGTCATTTAACTCAGATTTCCATGTCAGCCTTCCATGCTATTGACCATGCTTAGAAAGAGGTGAAGCAGCTTCACAGGGCATTGGATTAATATTTCCTGTGTCTTATTTTTCAGGAAAACTATGTATCAGATCCAACATCACTCTGGAGAGACTATCCACACACATCAATGCCGTGAGTTATTTTAATTAAGAATTTAATTAATTAAGAATTTCTTCTATTTATCCAACCTGACTTCTGTAGTTATTCAAATAATCATCCACTTAATTATGTATAAATATATCTCAGGGGTCAGCAACCCATGGCTCTGAAGCTGCATGTGGCTCTTTCATCTTTCTGCAGCGGCTCCCTGTCACTAGTCGGCTCCACACTTGATACAGCTTTCGGTTAGGACAGATAGAGGAAAAAGGATGCCACACTAGAAGGAGACTATGGTGGGGGAAGCAGACTTCTGGTTGGCTCCAGAATTTAACAGAGGGGCTTCCGGTTTGGACCTTTGTGGCTCTTTGAGTGTTTAAGGTTGCCGGACCCTGATATATCTAGTATTTTCAGGCAAATAACAGAAGATATTTCTGTTATTTCAATGCATCTACAGTAACCTTGTGTCATTAGTTTTTAGATGCTCCAAAATATTTCAAGTATTACTCCATTGTAAAAACTTAAACCTAATAAAAAATTTTGTAGGAAATAATCAGTACATTTTAATTTTGATTTTTACATGTTGTATGTTGCAGGTTTCAAATGAAGTTCTTTTATATCTCACAGATGGCATACTGGTTTCATGCCTTTCCAGAATTCTATTTTCAGAAGATAAAAAAAGTAAGATTGCATGTAATACTTTGTCCATAAGCTTACAAATTAAATACATAAATGATAAATATGGTTATCTTGACAAGAAGAAGTAGAATTTTGTCGATGGGATTTGCAAACAAAGGTACCTTTGAAATGGAGTTTGCTTGTAATCTGAGAAAATGTGAGAGAGAATGTAAGGTTTAGATATGTAACTTCAGGCTCTTGTCTTCTTGTTCTACTTGCATATATGGAAGGTTTTGCTTCCTGTTTCAGCCAATCCAAATCTGCTTCTCTTTTTCCTGCTCTTGAAACCAGTTTGAGCAGCTTCTAAAATTGAGAAACAATTTCTTGATTAATTTTAAAGAACCAAGAAATGACCCTTCTGTAATTTCTTCTAAGATTCTGGTTTAACATTATGTCTGTTCCCCCACTCTCAAATATTCCCATATTCAGTTTTGAACTGTTGCGGTAAGAGCTGTTACAGTATGGGACTGTAAGCTATAAATTGACCTATTTTGGAACTTTTGTGAGTGGGCAACATAATCATTTATTTTAATAAAGCATTTTGGCTGATTTTATACAGTACACTGAGACATGAATAAATAAACTATTACAGCTTAGCATGTTATATACCCTGTCATAGTGTCCTTTTTTTAAGACCACTACGTACATTAAATGGATTATTTTAGGCAGTAATTGAATAATTAAGTGTTTTATACCACTAACAAATATGGTATTTTCCATTAAAGACAAAAGTAAGTAAGAAAGAGAGGATTTATTGATCAGACAATTTTGCAGTAAATTGATGGGTTTAATATTTTTTCTAAGTATTCTTAGATGATGGACAACGATTCCTATAATTCCCAGACAGCACATTCTGCAACCTTTGGGGCTGACAGTTAGAGAGGGATATAGATGAGAAACACGGTTATGAAAGCTAATTGAATATGATAAGAATTCTTGGAAAATTCATAAGCTTGCATCTCTTTCATAGGAAGACATTCCTCGCCAGCTTGTTTACATTGGACTATATCTTTTCCATATCACTGGAGCTTATCTGTTAAAGTGAGTGGCATTGTTATTTTGCTGGGGGGGGGGAGGTCCGGTAATTTGTAGGATACAGTCCAATAATTTGTAATAAATAAAGTAGAAAAATGGTGCTTCCAATGATGCTTTATAGGTAATCTTGCAATATTTCATTTAGCATAGTTTAGAAGACAAATTAAGTCATAAATGTACATAATCAATTTTCAAAATGTAGCAATGTTTAGGATTCCATCCCACATTTTAATAGATAGCATGGCAATAGCAAAGGTCTCTGGAAAGAGAGAACTTGGCAGCTACATTCTTGGAATCTGTCTTCCTTACCATGCAAATAGATGTATGTTGTACACAACTCAAGGGAAGTGAGTTTCACACTAGTTTCTATCCTTTAGTTGTGTCTTAGAATTTGAGGTTGGTATTCTAGAAGTACCAAATGTTCTCAAGATGTACCTTTATGACAGACAATTCTAAAGGTCCTTTGTTTCTTTGCCAATTAGCAACTGGTGTATTTTTTTCCCTTTTTTGTAGTTTGACCCATCTTGGTCTTGTTCTTCTTGTGTTACATTACTTTGTGGAGTTTCTGTTCCATATCTCCAGACTTTTTTACTTCAGTGATGAAAAGTACCAGAAAGGGTACGTGCTTCTACTGTCATACCTCACATATGCCATCTCTCGCATTATAAATGTTGTATAGAAATATTGTTCATATTTAATTAATATTTGCTGCATGCATAAATGGATACATATATTGAATATAAAAATACAGTGAATTTTATCTACTTTTTATATAAATCAAAGATGTATGCGGCATGTCATATATTTGTAGCTGTGCTTATATGAGCTTTTTGTTCAAAGTAGAATTAAGCACAGTTGGTATATTCATTTACATGGAAGGACCTCAAATCTGTTCATTTTAAAGGACGGATTTGATCTGTCGATATCTAGAATATATCCTTCAACTGAACAGTACACAATAGCCTTTCCCCGAAGGCTTCTTGTGCTTTATTTATCAGTGGGGGATAGCAATATTGTATCAAATCCGTGCCAGAGCTCAGTAGCATCATGTACAGAAGAATCTTTCCTGATACATTTTAGAAATGTTTTATCTTAACAGGCAGAATTATTTGCCCAGAAAACTTAGTACATAATGCATATAAAATTCTGATAAGTCATGTATCTTTTTTTTTCTGCTAGGTTTACATTGTGGGCTGTTCTTTTTGTTTTGGGAAGACTCCTGACCTTAATTCTGTCTGTCCTTACTGTTGGATTTGGCCTTGCTAGAGCAGAGAATCAAACTTTGGATTTTAGTACTGGAAACTTCAATGTGCTACCAATCAGGTATAACACAGATATATGTTCAAGGAGCATATGATATTAAAACAAAATACAGGTAGAACCTCTGGTCACGAACGCTTCTGACCACGACCAAATCAGGGTCCGAACAAAAAATTCACAAAATTTTTGAATCTGGTCATGAACACATACTCTGGTGGCGATCAAACATGACCCCTGACCCAGAAATTCCTGAAGACAAAATATTACAAGATGAAGAAATTACCAAAGTTATGGAACAAATTATGGTTGTGACCAGAGCTTCTACTGTAGTTAAAATTATTTTCAGAGATTTGCCTTGATCTAATTGTGTGAGAAAGCTGTTGTCTTTGTTAGGAATATCGGGTATATTATTATGAGAAAGAAAAAGGAATATTTAAAATACCTTTTACTATATTTTGCGAATTCTTTTGTCATTTTTATGATGTTTTAAAATCATAATTTCCCTAACCAGGACATGATTAAATCATCTATGGAGCAAAACTAAATTATAATGTTCCAAATTAGCAGATGCTTGCTAATTGTGCCATCTGTTTTGAATTAGAATACATAGGATAATAATTATATGATACAAGTAGCCCTTGACTTGTGACCGTTTGTTTAATGACTACTCAAAGTTGTGGTGAGACTGATCTTCACCCTTACAATCATCACAGCATTCCTGCAGTCACTTGATTGCAATCTGGGTGTTAACAACACAGGCAGTATCATGCAGTCACATGATCACCATTTGCAACCTTCTCCCCTGTTTTCCAACAAATAAAGTCAATGGGAAAGCCAGCAGATGGTCACAAGTAAGGGTCGTGTAATGTCTCACTTAATGACTATGGTCAAGTTGTTTAATAACCACGGCAACAAAAGTCATAAAATTGTGGGCAACCATGTCACTGCACCACTTAATGACAAATTATTATGGTAAATCAAGGGCCCCTTGTAAGTTCATTCGGATGGTTACCAAAATATTTAATAGTGAATGGCACCAAAGTTAAAAGTCAGTGGAAAAATATATTCTTTTGGCATGTTTTGTTTTCCCCTTTAACAGCTTTCCCGGAGGTAAAGCTCCTCCTAGGTTCTATTTGTATTTTTAACAAAAAAATATATATATCTGAAATGAAGCTGGGACGTCACGTTTCTTAATCTGGATTTAAATCTGGCACTAAATTTACTTTTATTTTTTTTTCAATGTTACCTTTTAATAGTTCAATTACAGTTTTATGGTAGAATGAGAGTGACTAGTTAGTGCTGTCTGACAATTAGAAAGTACAAAAAGGAAGAGGAGAAATAACAGCAAGATGCTTGATTCTCACTTTCAGAATAAACTGGTTTATTTTTTATCACAGAAGATTCTGACTGTATTTGCAGTTCTTGGAAACATGCTCTCACAATATTTTCTATTCTTCAGATATTGTGCTCGTATTTATGTAGCCATATGGTTTGATCTCTTTCAGAGGATATAGTAAAAATGGTCTTCAGAATGCAAGACAGATGTGCCCTAGATTAAACTATTATATCTGATCTTCTGATCCACAGCATCCTAATTTAGTTGCTTCATAGAAACTTGGATTTGCTATGTGGCGTTTTAAAAAAATGTTTTCTAATATATGTATTGGTATTTATGATCTTCCTTTTGCTAGTCCACCAGTATACAAAATTGTTTACACTAGTGCCAAGCAAATTAGTTAGTAGCCTTCAAGAAACATATTCCTAAAAGAAACAGTTTTTCTAATCCTTTCCATTTCTGTATCAGGAATTCTAATATTCTATATCTGGTCTTTATAGAATCAGTGTGTTGGCGTCAATCTGTTTAACACAGGCCTTTATGATGTGGAAATTCATTAATTTCCAATTAAGACGGTGGAGAGAACATTCTTCACCTCCTCAACCAGTGAAAAAGAAGTTTATGACAGCAAAAGGCAAGCCCTCAAAAAAAGAAAGAGGTTTGTGCTTTAATGATTTCTGTATACTTTTGGCAGAAGTACAATGGGGAAGTAGTTGCTTTGCACAATTAAGAAACTATAAATGATATGGTTTAATCTGGTAACAAGTTCTGTAATATAAGCCTACAACACATCATTGAGCATCTAGTACAGGCAGTTCTTGGGTTACTAAAACTCATTCAGTGACTGTTCAAAGATACAACTTTGCTGAACAAACCAGTGTGCAAAATTGTGGCCGTTGCATCATTCCTGTGGGTCATGTGAACAGACACTGGGCAACTGGCTTGCAATTAGAGTGGTTGCAGTGTCTTGCAGGCACACGGTCACCATTGGCAAAAGTCAATTGGAAAGCCAGCAGGAGGTTGCAAGCCACTCATTTGCTCTCCATAGCACCCACACTATGACACTTACTCTTGACCGCATCTTTTAATGATAGAAATTCCAATCCTAGTTGCCATCATAACCCAAGGGCTACCCGTATTTCTTAGTCAGCTCACAAAAAGACTATGATGCTTATTTCTCCGTAGTGTACTAGCTTAGCCTATCTTGTTACATATTTGGGTTGAGGGGACTTGGGCAATGCCCTTGAAACTATTAAGTTCTTCAAGTGAAAGCTAGAATGGAATACAGGGTCAGAGAAGAGAAATGCATTGCTATCTCAGAAAATATGAGTGATGGCCCTGCATGCCTTCGGTACAATTACTGAGAGAACGTTACCACATAGAGGGAGAAAATTGATAAGCTGTATTTTCCCCAGAAGGACCTGCTTCCTCCCTTTCCATAATGTTCTAAAGTGGCTGAATTCAGCAGCCATTTTTTGTTAGAGGCGAAAATGAAGACCATTTAAAATGGGCCAGTAGAAATCTCTGGACTTTATACTGTTAAAGCATCCGTGAGAAACATTCTCATCTATGATGTGCTTGAAGCTTCTTCCCCTGAATTAATTTTAAAGCTCTCTATTGAGATGTTTAAGATTAAATCTTCATAATCTATGGGCTTGGAATCCAGAGAAAAGAGTTAATTATGTTTGTTTTTTATTTTTAGAAAATGGAATCAATGGAACATTAACCTCAAATGGAGCAGATTCACCTCGCAACAGAAAAGAAAAATCCTCTTAAAACTGAACTTTATTAAATTAATTGACTAATATCCCCAAAGAGAACTGCTTTTTACTTGGAAAGTCCTTCAGCACCATAGTTCCTACTCTTAACAAAAAAATATAATAAAATTAATGCCTTTTTGATTATTGATATCAGAATGTTTTGTGCAACCTTTTAAATGTTTAAATGAAAAGGCCACTTTATTTTTAATAGCTATAAAAATCTTTTTGGGTATTAATGAGAATTCACTTCTAAAACCAGTACAGAAATATAGTCTGCCATTCCTTATAGTTTTATAGTGGTTGAATTTAATCCATTTGAATATGATGTTAGGACATTTTTGTTTTAAAGGAGCAGTTAAATCAAGGTTAAAGTTGTACTATTTTTTTAGGCATTCTCTAATATTTAGGTTTATATTTTGAAATCAGCTTGGAACAGAATTTGTAAACTGCCAAAATAATCAACATTTGTAGATAATATCTACACTGATTCAAGAAATTCCCTTATTAAAACACAGTTGACTGATTAAAATGTTGCTGTGTATGCATTTATCTAGGAATCTCTTCTGTAATTCTGAATTTAGTAAGAAGCTGTTTAGGAAGTAACTGAATGGGTGGCCAGCCACTGAGGCCAGTGAGGACTGACCACCTCCCAACCTGTTCGGGGGTTATAGTAGACATTCCATGACATTGTCAGAATTTTTCAGACTTTGCAAAGTTTAAAAGGTGGAAATGGGTCATGAAACTGACTGCTGTTACTCTCACCTTTAAAATCTACACAAGATCTGAGAACCGTTTAAAATCCTCTTATTGAAATTCCTTTGCAAGGTAACAACCCTTTAATAGTGCAGTTTGTGGAAAGAGAGATTTTATAGGAGGAAATGAAAAAGTTTTCTGGAAATCAGACAATTTCAGAAATGTAACGGTGCTGACCATCCTTGTGAAATCCATAGATTCACAACCCTAATCTATGAATATGAATATTTAGTTGACAAGTCAAATACAACTTGTATGGAATTCAAAATAGTATTGAGTCTTCTATTGTTTTGTTATTCAAATCTAGCCTGTCCTTTTGGAGCTCAAGGCATTGCACTTCATATGCTCCTTACAACAACCCTTCAAGATAGACCACACTTATTGATGTGGCTGGCCCAAAGTTATCCCACGAGTATTATGATCTGTTTGTGATCTGAACTTGGATTTCTCTGGACCCATGACTACACTTAAACTACTATTCCACAAGGGTTATATTATGATTATTGTTTCTCAGCTTTCTTAATTATATCTGATATAATTGAAGGGGAGAACACAGAAATAGCAGTGGCTAGCAAAATGATAACTTTGCTTCCTAAGCTGATGAAAGGAATTCATTCCTACTTGCAAACCTCAAACATCTTCGCTGTCAATTGTAAATGAGTAATGTGGGCAGTTTACTTGAAGTTTTTAAAGTACTTCTGTCTGGTACTTTCTTTGTTCAGTTTTTGCCACCTTTTTTATGGATCCGCATTAACAGAAAAGTTGAGTTCTTGGAATAGTTTTTGGATAGAATGCAGTAGATCTACATGAGTTTCAGCTTCACAGTTTAAAAGCTGCTTAAATGAAGAAAGTGAAAAAATATATTAATTCAATAGTATAGTAGTTCTGAAACATGCTCAAAATTATCATCTTGTTCTTGTAATTCTGCTCTGGATTGTGCCTTATTGTTATCAATATGATAAAAAAAAAATAGACCCAGCCTAATCTAACTAGAATCATTTTGGGAAGAAAAGACAAAATACTGTAAGATGCCCCAAGAAAACTTCTTTCCAAAGCAGTGTTCCCTAACCCCCGGGCCACGGACCGATACCGGTCCGTGGATCAAATGGTACTGGGCCGCCCGAGGAACTTTACAGGCTGGGTGGT
>JAOYMU010000292.1:38831475-38842708 GCA_025802295.1 Psammodynastes pulverulentus | reverse complement strand
AAATCAAAACAAGCGGGCCACTGAAAAATTATCAAACGTTTACCGGTCCGCGGTGATAAAAAGGTTGGGGAGCACTGTTCTAAAGAATGGCATGCTATTCTAAAATAAGTTAATATTGCTTGATGCTTACCCATAATCAAAATCTCTCTTTATGGAAATAAGGAAGAATCACAGACTTCCCTTTTTCTGTACAACAGTAGTGCATTTATCATGAGTCTGAGATACCCAATTTTCTAAGCAGCTGAAAATGAATTCCCTTGTTAGAAATGTTTCTCTTCTGTCTGTTTATTCTCTAACACTGCTGTCTTTATCCAATACTAATCCTTTGAACCAGATTTCCCTGCCTTGTAACCAAGATACAAAGGGCTTTGACAGCAGTACTTTCCTGTTGTTGGAGTTAGGTGTGTCTATTTTTTGAAAAAGCCCTTACCTTGAATAATTGGATTATGTTGCTGATTTGCATTATATGTGAGCTTTGTATCCAGGTACTTTCAACTTTCCTTTTCTACTTGAAGTGGAATAAGGTGGCGCTAATTTTAGCTATATTTCTGTTTCTCTTATTATCTTCCTTTTGCTTAATATTACTTTCTTCTTTTCTGTATTTACCATGATATTGTTTATCTTGAAAAGGAATAGAGTGATGGATATTTATAGTCGAGCTTTTTCTTTCAGACAGATAGCAAAGAAATGAAAAGCCACAGATTACATTTCTCTATTTAACTCTATGCCACATGGCTATATTTTTCCCCAGGAAATGGAAAAGTTTAAAAAAGTTACAAGCTGAGATTAAGAAAGTGTTAAAGGAACTAGTGGCTTCTGTTTCTCAATAAGGAAACTGTCACACTTGGAAAGCTTTGAATATGGTGAATGGTTTTGATGTGGTAATCAGTATCGAAGCCATAACTTTAACAGACATTGAAGTGAAATTTCAGCTTGTGCCAACTCTGGAAGGTAGATTTGACATAGATTTAGATATTTGGCAAGCAAAGTAATGCTGTCAGCATTCCAAGTAATGCACCCATTGAAACTAGAACTCCGAAGCAGGTAGATTTCTCAAAGAACAGTTTATTGGATACATCATATTGGCACAACTGGTGAAAACCGACTGAAAGTTCACGCGGTTTTCACCTAATTAAAAGTTTTCCCTTTCCCCAAGTCATCAATCACATTGTCCAATTGAGGTGCTGGCCAGTCACTTGTTACTTCACTCCTCTCTGAGCCACCTATTGGAATGATCTTGGTTCCCAAGGGAAAACTTTTTGTTTTGACTGCAAAGCCTCAATTAACTGTTCCCCCCTCCCTGTCCCCTCTTTTGCCTTGTGGAATCCTGAATCCACAAAGATGGCCTCAGCCAGGTTCACTTCAGGGTAGACAATGCTTAGTTACATTGGGGGGGGGGGAGATTTTCCTGCAGCTAATCAGAATAATACATCTTTTAAGACAAAATAAACGAAAATTTAACTAAAAATTTATGACAGTGAATTATTAAAAAACTCAGAAAACATTATGGCAGAGAGGAAAAGGAAAGATTTAGAACAGGAAAAGGAGAAAAATTGGACACACTGAAAGTGGTGTTATTTATCTCCAAAGATAAAATACAAACGGAGAAGGGGGGGGACAAACTAACAGACATCTAAAAACAAAAACCTTAGTACAAAAATAACTTCAAATATTGTGGGAAAATGCATGTCCCAAACATATGTGCAGCAGGAAAATCTGACTGGATAAAGAATTTATCATAACCAGACTGAAAAGGTTTAGAAACAGGTTGATGGCAACTATAGGCTCTTTCATTAATCATATCCATCAGCAAAAGATGGTGATATTGTGGATTATTGTCACAGAATGCAGTGAGCACTATTTCTTTATATTGCAAATGGGTCATTTAGCTTAAATTTGTTATTAAAAAGCCAGAAGTAATTTCACAGCCAGGAGTTAAACATTCTCAAAGAGAAAATTTGTAAGTCTTTTAGTGCAACAAAAAAGTGAAGATGGAAAGCAGAAAGAATTTATTTTACAAATGCTGAAGGCAAAAATGACATTATTGGGAACAGCAGAAATTCATGATTAATAGTGGGATTGTGTAGAAATTGATTTTCAGCAGTCTTTATTATGCAGTATTTTTTAAGCAAGGAATAAAATTGTTCCCAGCATTTTTTTTTTCACAGACAGATCCATTCATCCAGATGTTTGGGTTATTTTGTATTGCAGCTTGCTTGGAACAATAATATGGTTGATGTTCCTGTAGATCAAAATCCATCCTTTGGCTGAAAAGCAATCCTTGACCTTTATATTCTGTAAAGCAACACCACAAACCATATTACAACCATTGTGCTGTAATAGTTATAAGTCCAAGGACGAGTTGTAAAATTACTTTTTCAACACTGTTGTAATTTTAAATGGTCACTAATCAAGGCAGTTGTTAACCAAGGATGTGTTCCCCAATATTTTGGCAAATAAAATTGGCACCAGAACCTTGCCCTTTGACAACTATTGTAATGAACTGAGGTTCTATAAAGTTCACTGTTTCCTATCTCTAGTAGTTTGGAAGCTTATCAAAAGGCAATAGAATTTAGCCTGAGGACTCTTCTTGTTGGCATGTGGTTGATGTTGTTAGCTATACAGCAACTGTTCAAGAGCTCTGCTATAGACTGACAGGAATTTTTGGCAGATGCCATTAAAGAGAACTTAAACCAAATGAAAGCAAATACCACTTTGGTCTTGAAGAAATTGCTATATCAGGACATGTCTCAGCTGAAGGAATTAAACTTGAGCCAAAGAAGGTTGAAGCTGTTCTGCAAGTTGCAACTCCTGAAAATCTGGATTTGTGGCATTGTTTTCCTGGCTACCTGTGTCTGTCTTATGAAACGTCTCGCTAATTATGCAGATATTTGAGATCCACTGTGCTTGCTGACTATACTTTATCTTAGTGAAAATGCCTGGTAACTACGAAAGGGACACAGGTTTAAGAGCACCAAAATGCATTAACTTAGACACAGCTAAGAGCACCAAAATGCATTAATTTAGTAACGTTTAGTATAATCAGAAAATACCAACTTTTGAGGTAACTGGTGCCACTCCTGTGAACTTTTGCTATATAGACAGATCAAAGAAACCTGTTCTATACATGAGGTTTCTTTTCTGAAACAAAGGTGTTCCTGGATTAAGCCTGAAGCTTGAGATGTACACAGTTATACAATTCCATACACTGGGAGATGTCCATTTGTGCTATTAATAAATCACAAACCTGTCATATACAAGGGACATCCACAAAAGGAAAACAAAAGCAAATAAATCCCCAGCCCTTTTTAAAGAAATATGTTACCATGCTACTATTAAATTATAGTTTTAAAATTGGGAATTATTGGTATATGTATATGTTGACAAAAACTGACCAAGTGATCATGTTTAATCGGTGTATAATATTCACTATATTGCCAAAGATTTCCATTTCATATCTACTTGTACACACACACATTTTTAAAATAACAAAAATTAAGAAAAACTAATACAAAGTTAAAAAAAGAGACAGAAGGGCAGTTAACAGCTTAAGGATGGTTCAAATTAATATGGCCTCAGTAATGGTGCTTTATGCACGGTAAAACATTTTTAACAACTGCAAAATTTATTCATTTATATCCCATCCTTATGTCGCAACCTTCCCGCCTGCCGTCTGTGATTGCAATCTGGATGCTTGGCAATACATTTGCACTTATGGCCTATTACCAAGCATCCTATGATCCTGTGAGTGCCATTTCCAATATTCTCTGCTGGCTTCCCCAAAAAGTCAATGGAGAAGCCTGCAGGCAAGGTTACAAGCTGCTACTACCTGTCAAGAGGACTTCCTCTTGTGTCTAGGCCTGGGGCTGGCTGAAAGAGCTCCCTGCCAAAGATTTCCATTTCATATCTACTTGTACAGAACTGAAATCCTTTATTCCAGCTTGCATGGAGCTGAAATCCTTCATCAGAGATTTAATAAATGACTGACTGACTGACTGACTGACTGACTAAAAACTAAAAGCCTTTGTCCCTGTTCCTGCCAAAGGATTTCAGTGTAAAGCAGGTACCAAGCTGATATCCTTCATAGGGATCACTTTTAATCATTCCCTAGAGAGAAGAGGGAGCTGAAATCCAAGCAAGACTTTTAGCCTCTGAGCGGAGAGGCAGGGCAATAAAGGAGTGCAGGGGGCCTTGTGAGACCAGTCAATCAATGCAATCAATGGTTTTAGTTGAGGGTTAATACAAGACAGTTCAACATCTCTTTTTGATATCTGGTAAAATAAATTTTTTATCCAAAGTTTTATAAATCAAATATTTCATACCCTTTTTTTCTAATATGACTCTTATGTAGGCAAATAATATTTTGTTTTATTTTTTGTCAATAATGAAATAATTTTCTATCTTGATGAGCATTTGCTTCAGTCATATTCTATGTTAAACATTTATAATCCATAATCGGGCCAAACATTTAGAAAAGGGTATTTCTCCATTGTTTCTTTGAACTAATTAACACAAATATAGTGCTTTAATTAGAAATGTCAACTATTTGAGAAAGATTGCACTTTCTACTTCTGATGTGTGACTACTGTACTTCAGAATGCTGGGTCCAGGAAGGGCAACTCAGTAGGAAAAGCTAGCATGCTAAAGTGAACTGCACCCAGGGGAATGACAGCTGGAAGTGATGGACTTTTATCAAACTTTCTAGTTTTCATGGCATGTTTACAAATTGTCCTTGCTTAACAACCATTTGTTTAGTGACCATTTGAAGTTACAATAATACTGAACAAATGGTAATGGATGGCCCTTAAAGTTACACCCATTGTAGTTGGGGAACTGCATTCACACAATCAAAATTCAGGTCCATCCATATTTGTGATTGCAGTGTATGTTTCACCTTCCTCCATTTACTTATGTTTCCCCCATCTCTGCCCTTTTGGCTGCTCATACACTGCCTCCTACCACCATTTTCAGTGACTTTCGCCATCTTCTCTCCAGCTGCTGCCAATGAGGCACAAAAGTCGAGAACAGAGTATCTGTCAAACTTAAGTTGCTATTTACTCTGGAGTCTATGTTAAGAAAGTTCTAGGAAGGAACACAATAAGAACATTAAAAGGAAGCAAGCTGAGGAATGGTTGTTGGAAATTGTGGCTAACTAAACTTTTTTTTGTTAATTCTAAACCAAATACTTCCAACTCACCCATCCATGTTTTCTATCCTTGTTGAAAATATTCTTGTTTGGCCATAATAAATAGGATTTCATCTCAGCCTCATACTGTAGTATTTATGCATAGCTGGTGAATTGAGTTCATATTGTTTCAATAAAGCATGCTTCCATGAAACATAGATCCCTCAAAAAGCTAAAATGTTATTTCTACTATACTTTTATATTATGTAAATTTTAACAGTTGAAGGCCTGTTACAAGATTCAATAAACTATCTATAAAGGTAATCAATGAAGTGAAAGAAAGAAATGTGGAAGTTATTTGTTCCTTCCAATGCTGAGGCAAATGTTACAGAAGAGATTGTCCCAAAAGTGCTTTTTCAAGAGCACTGGACTTTCTAGTTTTCCGTTGAAGACATTTCGCTTCTCATCCAAGAAGCTTCTTCAGTTCTGACTGAATGGTGGTGAATGGAAGGACTCATCTCATCAGAGCTAGGGAAGCTTCTTGGATGAGAAGTGAAACATCTTTAAAGAAAAACCAGAAAGTCCAGTTGCCTGTTGAAAAAGTACATTTGGGACAACCATGACCCAGATGACTGAGAATAGACATTTACAGAAGAGATGAAAAGTTTAATGCTGAAACAGAAGGACTAAGTCATGGGGAAATTGCAGAAGAGGGCTAACTCTACTCTATCAATTTTAGCTGTGATTCTGCCCATTGCTATCACTGCTGTGATTCTGCCCATTTCCATAAGACATGGGGAAAGGAGAGAAAGGTTCCTCTCCTCTATTTTTCTTTAAAAATAGTAAATGTTTCAGTCATGGTCCTGGCACCTGAGGAGTGATGCTGTAATGTAGTTATTTCAATCTCAATGACTTTAAGATGTGTGGACTTCCTAGAATTCCTAACGATCCTGTCACCAACTTCAGATTTCCTAATTGTGATTAGGCAGTTGACAGAATATCAGTACTAGAGTTAGAACAAGATCAGCATTTTTGCAACAAGGGTGGCTAGGAGAATAAACATGCTGCCCATTAAACGTGCTAGTTTTCTGATATAATTAGCATTAAGGTACAGATGGGTAACACAATTCTGCTTGTTATTTTAGAATCTGCTATTTGAATTCACCTGACATAATTGTCTGTATCTATGACCAATCCTATTGCTGTGTCTGCATAAAGTTATGTAGTTATGTAGTTTACAACAATTATATTATTCTATAACAAATGCTATTCAAAGTTAATCATCCAAAATCTGGAGAGAGACAGAAAAATGACCCTCTGGCAGCTTAAAATTGCAATAATCAAAGAGCAGAAGTTGAGTTTTACTTGAGTCATTGATAGCCAAGAAGTCTACTGTAGAATACTTAACAGATGATTGGGAAAAATACATCAATAATATTGGATAAATATTTGTTTAACAAGGTAATTCCTGTGTGTCTGGTAAGTGGTAGAATGTTAGCACAGATTATTTCAGCAGGGAGGGGGCAGCACTAGGTCAACAAAGTGTATGCAGCATGACACTGGTTAATATTTAGATGGGAATTTCTCAGAAATTTCAGTTTCCCCTAGGTTTGCAGGCTAAATCTACAAATCAAACATCACAGAAGAAGGTACTTCAGAATTGCTGCCAATAAAAGTATATTTCTATGTCCATTAAATAATTAGGAATTGAATTTGACTGGAAGGATATTTCCCGTTTTACAATAGTTTGCACTGACATGTATCAACTATTATAGTCATACATTACTTAACATTAGTCTGACAATTTCACCAATTCTACATATAAAGGGTTCCAACCACAGAAATTGCAATTCTTCCTTTAAACATTTGAGGGGAACAAAACTTTGGCTCTGAAGGGATATCACTGCAGCTGCATGTATAATTTTTATTAGGAATTTTGATTATAATTGTAAAGTATAATACAAACTAAATTTAAAGAAAAAATAGAATAGAAAGGAGTAAAAAGTGCAATTAAAAAGAGAAAGAAGAAAGAAAAAAGTAAAAATGTAACAAAAACAAAAGAAACATATAAAGAAGTCATCACAAGCATAAACAAATTTAGGTTACAAAATTTATCTCTTCATCCCATAATCTATTCCTTACCTATAAACAAATCCATAAAGCATCATGTTTTCCATCCTGGTGTCAAAGAAAGTCCATAAAGGATTTCCAAAAGTTCAATATTTTTAATTAATCTTAATCAAACAAAGCAACTTTATATTCCTTTTTATTTTTAATTGTCTTAATCTTCAGTTCATTCAAATATTGTTATAGAATTTGATTTTTCTGTATTTCTCATCACCCAAAGTTCTTCAAAGTTTTTACCAGTCTCTTTTGTAAATCCAGTAAGAAAATACATCCAGATCATTCTCTTTATTTGTCATTTTATTTTCCTTTTAAATTTTAAAACCTTAGCTAATTTCATTTGTAGATCCAGTGAAGTGTCCTTTTCTAAATCATTCTCTTGGTCTGTCAGTTGTAAATCTAGTTTCAATATCATCTCTATCTTCTCAAATAAAATTTGTTCTACATCTGTCATTTCTTCAATAATATCTTTTGGACAGTCTAGAAGATGACATTTTTTTCCTTTGCTTTTTCTTGTAAAAACCAAAAAAGAAACTATTTCCCACGAGAACCTGATTTCCTTATCATTAATTTCAAAATCCTATTGCAATGTTTCAGTTTTATTTGGACCCTTAGTCTATTTGTCACTTTCTAAGATCAAAATCTTATTTAGCTTTTTGCTGTTTATTTCAGATTCTTGAAATTCTTAAGTTTATGATTTTTTTTTTCATTCAAAATTGAAGACAGACTCACCTGGTGCTTTCAAACTTCTTTTAGCTGCCTAATAGCTTAGAAATAGTTAATGAGAAATTTCTGAAATGATTAGAGAGTGAAGTTTGTGAATTTAGTGTCCATTTAAAAAGACCCAGCCATGGTTGTGAGCAAGCTCACTAATCCCATAATTTCCTGGTCACTCTGACCTGCAAAACACCAACTGTCCTGCAGCTTCTTTGTCAAAATAGCTATCCAGAGCACATGTGGGTGATCTTATGTTCTCTTCAGAGACATTTCCAGGAACTAGTCTACTTATTTGGTCTTTGCTGTGGTCATTGGCTTTGCTTTCAGAGAGCGGTCTTCAGTTCACCATATCTCTCCTGGAAACCAAAAGGGATATCAATACTGGTATAATATTATTGCAAATTTTTCATTGATCAATTCATTTTACAGGATTAAGAGTGGGTGTCCAAACTACAGGTTTTTAAAAAATCATTTGAAAATATTTATTCTTCTCTTTTAATAGTAGAACTCAGAATTATAATGTGTTTCCTTGATAGTTGTGAAATGGGCACTGATATTTTTGATGTTAAACAGAAACGTCAGGTACAGATATCACAGAATGAATACCATCCAATTGAGCTCTAGAATTGGAAAAATAGAGGGGAAAGACCAAAACCTCAGACTGGTCACTATAGAAAATAGGATACTGAGTTCTATGGAGCTCTGGATTAATATTTTGGACATATAGGCTGGGTTCCAAATGACGTAGAGAACCATGGAGATGACCTTAAGGGAAATATTCAAAAGACAAAACTAAAAAGACAAAATTATATCCTGAGAAAGGAGATAGTATTAGGCAGAAACTCAGACTCTAGCTCATAGATGTATAAGAGGAAGTGGAAGAGAAACACAGTCAGACTTGCAAGACTCTGTTACTATAGCCTATTACAATAAAACTTAGTTCTAGTCTTCTTTAGACGTTCATTTCCTGATCTGACTTGTAAAGCTCACAGGTTGAAAACTTCTGTAATAGAATTTTCTAATGTGATATGTTTTATTCTTCCAATGAATCAAATGGAAACAGTTTCCAATCAGAACAGAGAGGACCCAGTTCTAACCATAGGTTACTGATAATGAAGGAACAAAGCCAAGATTAAAAGCCTAAATATAATTGTAAAGAGAAACAATTTCCATAATAATCTCACTACTTCCCATTTAATTTTGTTCAAGTTTTATACTTGCTAATTGAACTACATTTGCCCTATGAAAATAGCTGCGTAAAGCACAGATCTACTACAATGTCCTGCGGATCAGAATATTTTCTATTCCAGCGTCTGAATGTTACTCTTTAAACTGCCTGAATTATATCCACCTGATGATGGTGGGTATAATTGTAATGGTCACACAAAGTGCAACAGGTCTTTTAAAACTGCATCATACACGTAAGAACAGGAAACCTATTTCCTGGACTCATAGCCTAGAAGGGAGAACACACTTATATCTATAATAACCATATAGAAGGGATTTGTCATCCATAGATAAAAAAGTGTGTCAGATATAAGGCAAGCTGGAGAATTTGTCAAGGACTCCCAAGACTTAGCCAACCTGGGCTGATTAGAATGATCACCTTGATGTGCCATCAAGTCAGTGTTGACTCTCAACAACCAATATATGTTTTCTATAGCAATCTGTCCCTAATTTATCTTTCAACAGTGCACTCATCAACACCATAACTAAGTCTTCTACCTTTCCCAACATTAAAGTTCTCCAGAACGTTGACTCTTCACATAATGAGGCACATAAATAGGATAATTTGAGCCTGATAATTTATGCCTCATGTGACAAATCTAGGTTGATTTGCATAATGATCCATTTGGTTATTTTCTTGGTTATTCATGGTATTCTCAACTGTTTTCTCCAGTACCAAAATATGATATTCTTCCTATCCTGAGAAAGATCATGAAAGCAAGCAAGCAAGCAATTTTTATCATACCCAGAAAAAACTACTTAACATGGATATGTGAGTCAGCAGATGACAAGCACCATTCAAGGCAACTTTACTTTTTTTTATTTATTGGTACCACCAACTCACTGAGCAGCACATTTCCTCTTTTCGTTATGACACATCCAACCATGTCAAGGAAAATGTGAGATGATTTGTGGCTGTACATTGTGATCAGGTTCACAGATCATGTTAAGATAATTTGCTAAACCATAGTTTGGATAAACCCTGTTATCTGGGTTCCTGCATCCTGCTAAGTTGCAAAATGATTTTTATAAATCTTATTGGCCAGGTTTGTGCAACATAGTAATACAAAAATAAATCATATTGTGGTATAGGATTACAGCTCCAAATTATCTCTACCAGTTAAGTTCTTCATAAAACAAGAGCTGACACTTAAAGCTGTACTGAATCAAATACCCAACTTCCTTTGCATTTCATTCTATTTAAATAAGTTTTTTTCTCAGTGGTTTTGAATGCTATTAATTTGAATGCAGAAATCCTTCATTAACATGGAGCTCGCTCTCCCTCACATCTGCGGTAATGTGCTTTCTCTTGTCCTTGAATTGTAAGGAAAATGTGTTCTATAAAATTTGACCCTGCTTTACCACAGGAGTCAGTCAGAGCTGCTGTCAACAACACCCACACTGGAGGTGGGGTGAAAGAGTGGAGTCTTGGCAAAAGCAAGAAATATT
Organism: Psammodynastes pulverulentus; assembly: GCA_025802295.1. NCBI lineage: Eukaryota > Metazoa > Chordata > Lepidosauria > Squamata > Psammodynastidae > Psammodynastes > Psammodynastes pulverulentus. Next base: position 38,832,066 of record JAOYMU010000292.1, on the reverse strand, counting down.
CACAATCACATGACAGGAAATCGTTATTCTTGAGGATTTAAACAAAATAAAATTTGTTTGACATCTTACAGTCTAGTCTAGCCTTCTCTTCTCCATTCCTGTATGTACTGTACTCAATTACATGTACCAATATCTTTGCTGCTTAAATCATTCTGTTGTTCAAAGAATATACCATACATTTTTAAAGAACATTCCTATAGTTCTCTGCCATGATTGTTTTTGAGGGTTGTGTTTTGTTTTGTTTTTTTGCTCAGGAGCAAAATTGTGAAACAATTGTTATGAAAATGGCAGAAAAGATCATTTACCTGGTAATATTCCATGAAGTATCCTACTTGTACGCAGTAGACTAAATCAATTTGGGGGACCAAATCTGAGAGGACCAAATATTAAACTAGCTTTTTTCACTTTTGCAATTTTACATATATTTTTGGGGGGGCTGATCATAAGTCTTCAGATTTTCCTCAGCTGGGCACTGCCTATATTTCAAAGACTGTAGCTAGCAATATAATATAACCAATGGGCACTTTGACGCCAGTATCATTTCCACTCTCCAATTATGTGAAAGCATTTTGAAGCTGATTCATAGTTTTC
>JAOYMU010000292.1:38789494-38799670 GCA_025802295.1 Psammodynastes pulverulentus | reverse complement strand
TCAGCCAATGTGATTGTCTGGATTTTTTTTTCTCATTTTGTCTCTCACAGTTGAGGTCTACCTATGATGCCAATTACTGGCCTCTCTCATCTTTTTAAGTGGGAGAACTTGCACAATTGATGGTTGACTAAATACTTTTTTGCCCCACTGTATATAAATTTCAATAATAAGAAAATAAAAGGTAGGATTTTGTCACTGGCTTCAACCTTCTTCATAATCATTTTGAGAATGAACTCCCTCCCTCCAATAATTAATGTATCATTAAAATGTCAGTTGTGCTCCTTATCTAAAACAGATTGAAAGCCCTGTTTTAGAAGAAGACAAGACTTTGCCACCTGCCCTCAACTGCAACTAATAGTTTCTGTTCAGGCTGAAAAAACTCTAGGCAAGATACACACAGATGCACTTTCTCAAGTTTCTTTGTTACTGTATTTTTCTTCTATATCCTCAACTCCACTTCCATATTCACGATGTCTTATGAGAAAACTCTTTCTTTCTTCTCTTATTCCCCAATAAGCATGGCTATTGATAAGGATTTTGAGCATTGTATGAACATATCTGGAGAGTGCTCAGACCAAAAGATACTGTTTTAGTTTTTAAAGGCTCCATGTTTCTCCAGAAAAAAAAAGGTGGGGAGGAGGACACGGCAGGTCTTCTGCTCATTTTTTTTTTTTAAAGAAGGCATGTCATTCTTAATTTATAGCCAGTCAGGAATCAGCCCTAATCCTGATAGCCCATCTGCAATGAAAGGATCATAATTTCTGAGAACCGTGAGGTTTATAGTTTTCTCGGCCTTCTGGATTGAATCAGGAGATCAGTGAAAGCAAGTACCCCATTCTTCTCAGCTGATATTTTCTGCTAACGTTTGGGAAGTGACTTGGAAACTTCTGATGTAGAAAGTGCATTGTGCTATGTTTCCAAGTTGTCCCTCAATTACATAGGCAAACATGTCAACAGTGATGTTAGACTTTTTCTGGAAGCAGTTTGTAAAAAAGCTTGGGATGCTTTTATGCAAAGTCTGCATCAATAATAGGGTTGCTGCTAAGAAAAGCCAAATAATGTCTCAGTAGAAAGAGACTGAGCTACCTTCTCACCTCAACTGATGTATCCTCCAGAACAGGGCTGAGACATTTGGATGAGACTTTGCTGTGGGGAAGCTTGCACTGCTGCTGATTGTGCTGTACCTGTTCTGTGGATAAATATAACGGTTCAGTCTCTAGGGCTGTACATCTGGCACATGCATGAGTGAAAAATCCCCTCCCCCATTTAATAAAACACTTAGGATTTTACTTAGGTGAGTAGCTAACCTGAGTTTGGAACTCCTTAAACAACTTCTTTTTAAAAAATTGCTTATTTAGCATAATGCTAAGTACGCTAAGTACAGAACATTCATTCAGTTGATTAAGAATCCCTGATTTGACTGCTATGTCAAGAAATGACTGAAATAGTAACATAAACATTACCTAAGATGTAGTTTGGTGAAATATGCACAAGAAAACATAGATTTCAAAAATGAAATATATAAGCTCAGATATCTTCTTTGCATACTAAACTGTTTAATTTAGTTTATCAACCTTCAAACAAACTATCTCTTCTGATTAGGTAAACAAAGCTTTAGTTTATTCTGTTTACTTATGTATTTATTTATTCTGCTTAGTTGCCAATATTCCCTTTACTTTACCATTTAAAAGGTTTTGCTGGCCTTTTTAGATCTAAATTACTGATCTAAGCATTGTAAAAATAACAGAAAGAATTACCAGAGGCAATTTAGATTTAACAACCTTGATATTGCAAGCCACTAAAAAATTGGAATAATGTTTTTAAAAGATGCTCATTCTATATATTTGTCAAAATACATATTGCTCTTTCACAGCAGAAAGAAGAGCTACACACAACCTGAATAATTACTATTCTCAGAAAAGCTGAGTTATTATGTAAGTTTCAAATCAATAAAATAAGAGCTGTAGTCCCTTGGTAATAGTGGCGGGATCTGCATATATATGTTGGGGCTAGATTCAAATGTTTGTGGGACAACCATTCTCTGTCTTTCTAATTAACATTTTGTGTTTTTTAAAACTTTCCTAATATTCCCTTCTCTTTGTTTCACTGCATATTTCTGTACCAATGTAGCAGACCAGGACATACTGTACTGTATCATAATTCCTTGCACAGGGCATATTACAAAAGACCAACTTAGTTATAAAATGTGCAAGAAAATTACTTTGAGAAACTTTCAAAATTTACATCATCTAGAGAGCTACATTTAATGGCCTGTAAGCAAGCAGCCTATTCTGGAGGTTGTGGAATCATCTCCACTCCAGAGGTGAGGTCAGTCTCATTGCTCTTAAACTTTTGAATATCCTTCAAGACCTGGTTATGTCAGCAGGCCTGAGGATTCAGGGGCTGGGTGAATTTAAGAGGTGGCTCCATTATTATTTACATCCCTCCGTCCATTATTTTCTTTTCTGTGTTAATTCTACTTTTATAGTTTTAGATGCCCTTTAAAAATAATTATATAATGGCTTTCAGTAATGATAGTCTTATTTATTTTATTGTTTTATTGGATTGTTGTATGCCCCTCGGAATCACATTCAATGAAATGGACATCCATATGTATTGGAATAAACAAACAAACGCACTAGCAATAAACATTTTTTTCCAGAATTCTAAGTGGTTCATGTTTTCTCAGCTTGCCAGCCTTTCAAGCTTAACAAGGATCAATCATATTTAGTATTTATAAATTCATTTTAGTCTAGATTCAGATCTGCGTTTAAGACCACCAAAACAACCTTGATTCCTCAGACAGATAAATTTTGTTTGAAAAATGAAAGAACATAACTCTTCCAGTCCCCTACTAGCTCCTAGGTTCCCTTATTTAATGTTAAACATTAAATATTTTGAGTTAAATAATTTATGAGTTATTTTTAAAAAAAAAAATAGAGCCATGCTGAGGTATTGAAAAAGTAAGCATAAAATGATCCATAACCTTATCTAGTAGCAAGGTATTTTCCTTATTATCTAACATGATATATACCTCAATTCACAGCTAGACTTTTCACACCGGAAATAAACTGAGTTTGCTTGTCAAAGCTTTCACTACAAGAATAGGCAATCTAAGGTATCAGGAACACATGCAGTGCAAACTCCTTTTTGTGTGTGTGGTCTCTCTTTGTGTTAACTAAGTGCAGCAACATGATTACTACAAATCAATGGTGCTGTTTCCTATAGTTATAAGGTAGGAGACATACTAGTATTAACACCACACAAAACAGGACAGAAATGCAAAGGAATTTCACACCTCCATTGCCCAAAAAACCTGGGAAGCCTCTCCTAAGCATTCCTATGGCCTACAGTCTATCCATTTTTCATCACCAAAGAGGTTTTCATTACTCATCACAAAACGGAAAAACAAATGTTAAGACTGCCCATCCTTGCTTTAATTGAAACTTAAACCAGATCCATTTCAACCTGTGATGCCTGAAGTAGAAAATTGAATAGAAGGTTCCACGGCTGAAATACTTTGGATTCTTTTTCAACTCTGCTTCTAAATTCCATCACTTGGAACATCTAAGTTGGGTGCCTTAGTTAACATCTGCAACTGGCTTTCCTTTTTAATTTTCTTAGAACAGGGGTGTCAAACTCACGGCGTCACGGCGGTGTCATGTGATGTATTGGGATTTTTTTCCCCTTCGCTAAACTGGGCGTGGGGATAGCCAGAGCATGATGCATCTAGCCTGCAGGCCGGGAGTTTTACAGCCCTGTGCTAAAGTATTGTGGAAGACTGTTTCAGGCCCATAATCCATATATTCACTGTGTTCATTTGACTGACTAGCATGCAAACCCACTACTTCCAAGGCCTGACATAGCCATTCCTTGCATATCAGAAAGACATGTTTCCTGTCCACTGCCAAATAAGTTGTATAGGTTGATCTGTCTAAGAAAGAAGAGGTTTATCATGCTGCTTATGATAACCTTTTCCCATTAATCCTATACCTGTGCTGATTTAGATAAGTTTCTATCTTGTTCATGTGAAACATAAACTATCAATGACACAGTTTAAAGTTTAAATACCTAATCATGTTCTAGAGTTTGTTGAATACTCCATTAGTACTCATGAGATATATAAATCAAATCTGTCATGTATTTTGGACAATCATCTGAGCAGGTGAGAACCAAACTGGCTTGTATGATAAGATGAAGAAATGAACCTAATCTGATTATTTGGGCGACTATATTGCTTCTAAAGATATCTAGATCCATCCATTCCTGGTGGATACAATTATACAGGGCTTTTTTTCTGGTGGAACGCACCAGAACGGCGTTCCGCCACCTATTTTCAGTCAGTGTCCTGTACGTATAGTGACAGAACTCGTGTTCCCTTAGTTACAAAAGCGAGAGAGGCTTGAGCGAGAGAAGCCAGAAACTTTACTGACCTCGGTAAATGGAAGCGCCTGTGCGCCCCGGCTGCCGGGCCCCTTCTTTGCGGAACAGGGGGGGTGGATAGCAGAGGGGCGCTCCAAACTGTGCACTGTCAGATAACCCGAGCTTGCGCGCGGCGCTGCCGGGGAAGGCGAAGGAACTGCCGGAGCTGATGCCGGGAAGACCAAATCGGAGAGACGACTTGGCAGCCAAGACTGTCTCTCCTCCTCCTGCCCCCCGCCTCCCCGAGAGGCAACTTGAGGGGATCTGCACCCGAAAGGGGGAGGTGTCCGTCTGGTTGTCTGCTGCCCCTTAATGAGGGGCATGAGGTTTCCTCGAGCGGGGAATGAATAATAGAAGGAGGAGCAAACTGATCTGAAGTTGGGCTTTAACATCTTCCTCTCCTGCTTTCTCTTTAAAGAAAGGGGGGCGTCTCGGCCGTCTGGCTTGAAGGGGTGGGAGAAGAATAGGGGAGCCGCCTCGGGAAACGGGGGTGCCACTGGCAAGGAAAGAGCTGGCTGCGCCTTCTCCTCCTCCTCTCGAGAGAGGGTTGTTCCGCGCAGAAGAGATTTTAGAGGTGGCAGCTGAAAGCGTGCCCGCCTCTCTCCGAAGGCTTTCATCCCAGGGAGCCCCCATCCTGCTGTCTCCCGGCAAGTCTGAGGAGGACCGAGCCCCTCCAGGAAGGGGAGGTGTGCAAAGGAAGCTACGGCGGCAGGCTGTTGTAGTGCAAATTGCCTTGGTGGAAAATTAGAGTTGGGGCGGCAAAACTCTGCTCCCTCCCCAGGCTTTTGTTGTGGTTAACTTCTCCAACTTTGTGCGCGGTGCCGCGGCCTTCGCAATCCCCCTTTCCCGGAACCCGACTAGGCCCTGCCTGCTTGTCGCTGGGTGCGAGCGCAGCCTGGGGAGCCACATTGCTGCTTCGTGTGCTTGCTTGGGTGGGGGAGGGGACGGCAGTAGTAGTGGCAGAGTCGGCTCCGGCAGCGCCTCGGCTGCGCTGTCGTCCTCTCTGCTGGGTGGCCTAAGCAGCCGGGTTGCTGGCCGATGAGCTGAAAGCTTCCTGGGCGCCTTGGTTTCAGAGCACCCGGGTGTTCAGCGCCTCTTTCCTCTCTCCTCTTCCCTGTCGGTCCAGGTGGAATCGATCGCACTGTGCACAATGTGTTGGAATAGAGATGGAAGCGTGGGGAGAAGCGTCACCTTGCTTTTTATTTGGGACGCGTTTGGTTTAATGGGTCAAAGAGAAAACCGTATTTCGACCTCCCATCCTCTTAATTGTATTTGGAGAATTGCATACGCCTCCTCTTTTCCCGTGTGGCAGTGAGGATGTGCACCTAATCCCTTTTCCAGCTGCTCCCTGAGCTTTCCTTGTGCAAGGGAGGGTGTTGGACACAAACAGCACAATTCTATTGAAGGTGCACTCAGTACCTAAGGCCCTAGTTTCAAAAAGCACGGAGATGGCGTTTTTGTTTCCTGATAGGCAGAAGCTTTTTTATTCCTTGCTCCTGCTGTTGCAAAGGCATCCAGGGTTATTGGTTGTCTTGGTAACTTTGACTTTGTTCGTGTAGTATCTATTTTTCATCTATGCCACTTTCCACATACTGTTGTCATCGGCCTGATGCTGCTGCTTTCTTAGACTCATTGTATTGTATAAAAGTAGATGAATAAAGCAAAGTTGAATAATAAAAATGGGATAATAAATTCATAATTCTTGTTTACCTATAAAACACATATGCTTAGTTCTTTCAATGACATATTTGTTTAGGGGAGAGTAAACATGTTACTATAAATATATTATGAATATAATTTTAGAACTTCAATGAAAAGAATATGACCAATTTTTTTAACTTGTTCAGTAAGAACTTCATTAATTTAAAATTTTCATGAAGAAAAGCTGCCTGGTTACTAAAGAGTAGACACTGATTTGATGCACATAATAAAAAAATTAGAGTTTTAACTGTCTGGGACAGTCTCTGAAATTATATCAAAATTCTGAATACCCTAAATTATTAATTTCTAACTGAATGTGAAGAAAAGCATAGATTTTTAAAATAAACATAGAACACTATATGTGCATAAATGTTTGAGTAATTCTGGTTTCATTATGCTTTAAACATCCTTTTTAAAAAGGAAAACTGGACAGTAAAGGTGTTTTAAAAAATAAAATACAGATTTACAACTTCATTTGTAAATTGTGTATGTAAAAGCTATTTATTTACACTAAATCTATCTATTGGGCTTCTAAGGCAGCAGCTCAACTTTAGCCAATACCAATATATTATGTGGCATACAAGACTGTTGATACTTGGATTACCGAATAACCAGTTCTTAATTACTTGTTCTATTGTAATTTACTGTGTTTCTTAATACAATGACAAAATTGGTAAAAATAGTGCTCTGTAAGAATCTGTTTTCTAGTGGCTACAAAGTACCAATTTTCTTGTACCTATTTTTTTTAATAGTAATGATTTTGGTGGTAGTAACAATCACTTCTCTTACTATTTGTGTTTTAAGTGTAGTAGTACATGAAAGATGATTACATAATAAAATTACTAGCTTCTAAATTGATGAAGGCCTTATGTTGATAGATTTATCTTTTCAGATTTGTATATAGATTTATAGGTTGTGTCTATAGATTTAACTCATGAATCTCATTATTAAAACTCATCTTCAATAATGAGGATTAAACTGTAAAGCAAATCAGCTTCTTTGTGGCCTACTAAGGATGCTGTCATTGATTCTTAAGTTTCTCTTGGGTAACCACAGTGTTACAAGTTGCCATATAAATTCAATAAAAACAGTTTCTAGGATATTTGTGATACTGTATATCATGGGTATCCAACCTTTTGGCTTGCCTGGGTCTCATTGAGTGAAAAGGAATTGTCATGGACCACATATAAAATATATAGTTCATGTATATAAATAACAAACTTATTTTAAAAGTTTATGATCTACTGGGCTCTCATTACTAGCTGTCCAGGGTTATATGTGGGTTGGACAAACCTGCTGTATAATATCTTTTATTTCAAAAGAGGACTCCAGTGGGGAATAGCTGACATGGAATCAATAATTAAATTTGATTGTATTCATTATGGTCTGACTAAGAAAATGATAGTGTCATATCTTTCTATTTATTTTTTATTAATTTATATCATGCCTTCCATCTAGGAGCTCCCTCCTCCAGTGTTTACCCACAGCAACCCTGTGCAAAGTATTGAAAAAGGCCATACCCTCTCAAGGATTTAGTGCAGCTACTTCAAAAGTGTTCCTTGGTTTCTTATATCCTTATGCACAGATAATATTTTCAGCGGGATGTTGGTGAGGTGAAGTGGCTATATAGGCACTTGGATATGGAAATGATTGGGGAAGATTTCAGAAGAGCTGTGCTGAATCTTTCAAAGAACACAGCTGCTTTAAAGCTTCAGGGAGTGCAGTTTTCTTACAAATGTTTCAGAAAACACTTCTTTAAATACTTTAAATACTTTGCATAGTTGGCCATAAATTAACTGACATATTGCAAATTTACATATTGCATTTATAGACTTGGTTATTACATGAGTGATAATAACCCTGTAGGTTGCTTCTAACATCTTTAACATTTGCTGTAGTCACTATTCACTTTAACCTTTAGATAATTCTGAAATGTTTGACAATCTAGAATGCTAAAATCATGCTTTTTGTGATGGGACAATACAGTGTTTGGGTGGAAAAATATAAGTGATAGTCATGTTAAATGAAGTTGATAAAATAGGTTTAAAATAGACTTTGTTGTAGCTGTTCTACAGTGTTCATTGTCTTCTGTCACCTTTTGTTGATGCTCTTGCCTCCATGTTGACATCTGTTATAGTGTGTGTATCTATAATGAACTCTCCCAGGGTGGATTTGTAATGTAGAAATTTTGAGATTTGATCCTCAAGGAAAATGTAGGTGTTCTGAAATATTTTATAAATATTGTACTCTAAATGAATTGACTTACACATGTTTAATCCTCTTTACATAACAGTCTAAAATCCATCTGTCTATTTGGCAAGTCCTTGGTGTTCCTTTCTCTGTTCTTTCTTGTATTAAAGAAAGATTTCAATAATACTAGATGTGCTGACTTTTTCTTGAGAATTAAAATCTAGATATGTTTTCCTGTTATGGTTCATAAATATTTTATTGCTTTCATATCAAGAATTCAAGAAACAAAGAACATGTATTTAAAATAATATGATTATAACAAACTTGTGAGCCACCAATATTTTTCTGTGATTGTAGCAGCACACAAATTTAATCAATAGTACAATACATGTGAATGTGTGTGTGGGTATGAGTGAATGAGATAAGGCTTCCTCATCTGACAGGACATCCACTATCTGATTATATTCTTTGACCACTTTGGATAGTTACAAATACTAGGTTGTGGAAAGAAATATGGCTATACTAAAAAAGAATTACTTGAACACACGTATATCTATAGAAAAATGAGGGTGGTTAATTATAGCTGTATAATTTGCTGTCAGGTGCGTGCTATCTTTTACAGTGGGCAATTTCAATTTTACCAAAAATGTTTTGACTCAGAAATAAAAATAATAAATTTTAAGTGTAGCATATTAGTAATATGTCCTGTTGATTCTTCCAAAATTTTATTCATTTAGGAAATGAAAGTGAAACTCTTAGCAGTTACATGTAAATTAAAAAATACTGTAAATAGCCTTACTCATTTGGGAGAAAAGTAAGTCTTGTTAATATGTTGCTGCTACTGCAATTTAGAAGCTTATGCCATTTAAGTGGTACATATATAAATAAATAAATAAATTCAGGATTCTCTCTTTTGGTCATAATATTTGTAGTGTTTCCAGGACAATGTTAGGTAGTAAGTACACTTGAGTAACCACTGAAATGTCAGGTTCATAAGTAACCACTGAAATTAGAGCTGTTCAAACTGAAATAAAATAATTGCTTGCCATGTATTTGACCTTTCATAATACAATGTGGATGCATATCATGAGAATCAAAATAAGATAATTCTACTGAATTCTATGGCGAATTTCCATTTCATTTCAGAATCATATCTATGTTCAGTTGTGGTCCCTAGTCATTATGGAATGTATTCTATTGACTTTTGTGGGGGAATATAGAGGTTTTATTACTTTACTTTCAGAGGAAGGCATAGAATGAGTTGTCACCTAAAAATACTGCAGAGAAAACTTCTGTTCTCAGCTGAACTTGAAAGAGGAAGTGCACCTGTATGCTAGCAATATTGCATAAAGCTGCTTCCTGTTGAACATTGAAGGTGCATGTTGTTTTATAACCACAGTTGATTATATGGGTGAGCTGATTATATTACTTTTGGTCACATTTTGAATCTTACAAACTATTATTTTCCTCTTATAACTCACTAATATTTTAAAAATCTTTACTAAGTATTCTGAGAGCATGTTAATAAAGTCTGAATGTGCTTGTGTTATTCCCAGGGTACTTGGGAAGTACCAAAAAGAGTAAGCCAGGTAAAGTCCAGCTCAGCACCAGATACTTTTGTAACATTCCAAAGGAACTGTTGGAAATTCAAATCAGCAGGTTCAAATGTTGCTGTTGAAACAGGGAATTCCAGACTTTTATATACAGGACAAGTAGTCCTTGATTTACGGCCACAATTGAGCCCAACATTCTGTTGCTAAGCTTTTTCAGAAGGCAACTGGACTTTCTTGTTTTTTCTTTGAAGACCTGTCACTTCTCATCCAAGAAGCTTCTTCAGCTCTGACAGGGTAGTGGGAAATGGAG
>JAOYMU010000292.1:38618163-38638570 GCA_025802295.1 Psammodynastes pulverulentus | reverse complement strand
GATAGATAGATAGATAGATAGATAGATAGATAGTGGATGGATGGATGGATGGATGGATGGATGGATGGATGGATGGACAGATAGATTATACAGGCCTTCCAATTTTAGTTTCTAATAAGTTTTTAAAATCATATTAAATACAATTTGAAATATCTGAAGCTACGGGATATAAATATAAAAAATGACTAAATGTCAAAGAATTTATGAAGAAGGCTGCAGGAGAATTGCTGAGCTACATGAAATTACGATATTGTTAATATGTTTTATTGTTAGTTTCTGTTTAGCAATATTAATACATATGCATTATTTGTGGATTTTTGTTTTCTTTTTTCCAAAGACCTCCATCCCATGTCTGTCAGGTGGTTAGACAAGCATTTATATAAACCTCATCCAGAAAAACCCATATCCCTACTACATGAAAATACTGGGAACTGCAGCTTCACCGTTGGCGGGATGGGAAATACCTTGCTTGGAAGACTCATCTCTTTAAAGGAAGAAGGATGACAGAGATCCAGCAGAAGGTCACCACAATGAATTTAACCTGCAGGTCTAGCTAATTGATTTCACTTGCTTTGCATGATCTCTGTACCAGTATTTTAAATGTTGAATGGGGAGTATTCTAAACAGAAAGGAGGAAAGGCTTTTGGCAAACTCAGAAGTGTCATTGCGCTTTAAATGGAGAGGAATGGGTCCCCCTGTAATGTGAATGACAATAGAACAGTAATATGGTCCTAAAGCTCAGGCTGAAACAAAAGCAACTAGAGTTAACATCTGCTACCCCTTGGCTAATTCCAGCATGTCACCAAATGGTCTAACCTTTTCTTCCTCTCCCCCACCTCTTTTTTCAATAGCTCTTGCTCTACTGTACTTAATGGAATGGCGTGAGGAAAAAAAGAAAAAGAAGAGAGTTGTTTCTCCCCACGGAATGGAAGAAAGCAGCCAAGAGATTAGTGAGTTACAGATAATGCAGCAAACAAATATTGATTAAACCAAACTGCTCATTAAACAAAGAAAACCATTCAATCCAATAGACTTTATTTCAGAGCTGAAGTAATCGGCACTCTTGAATTGCAGTTTCCAAAAGCCAGATTTGCACATCTGAGTGGGAGCCATTTTTTCCACACGGTCTGGTTGTGAAAGTATAGGAAAGCATAGGAAAAGATTTATTTGAAGTGCAGAATGATGGCGCAGTCGTGTATGGAACAGTTGTATCCAAGACAAGGGGTGTCTGCAAGTCTGCAACTGGTAGCCCTAATGGGTCAATTGTAGTACCACGTGTTTTTTATGTGCATCCATATAAAACACAGCTGGAGCTTCAGTTACTCTGTTGAAGCTGTCATAGTACCTTTTTTTAAAATCATGCTCTGCAGATATGCCTGAAAAGCCCTCACAATTTGGAACTGGATTTTGGTCCTATCCTCATTCATATCCACACCCTGGGCAATGCTCCCCATCCCCCCTTTAAACCTACTTTACAAATAGATGAATAATAAAAGGCAGAGTCTCCCCTGAGTCATGTTCAATCTCTGGGGGTTTTCTCAATAAGAACAACAACAGTATTGCAATTGTTTGACCCTTGCCTTTTTTTTTAAGAGGAGCTCAATTTCCAACCTACTTTACAGCCCTGGTCTTCCTGGCAGTCTCTTATCCAAGCATAAACTGATTAGGCTTTTCCCTGTTTACTGAGAACAGTAAGGTCACCTAGTATAGCAAATAGAAAACAAAATTGCATTTAAATTATAGCCAGAAGTAGCTATGTCAAAACATTCAGCATTAGGACATTCACTCAAGAGACCATTTTCTTGTCTGTTTGTTTGCTTCTCAGCTACTTCACTTCATCTTCACAGGGGAGGAATTGTCCTGAATGCATCCCAACAGCCCTCTGAAATCCGACAGAGTTGCACTGCTGGTCCTTCAGTAGCCACAATGTAAGGCCACTTCTTTTCTTTGGGAAGTGTGTGTCACTATGTGGTTGGAAGGGTGTCTGGCCTTCGGATTCCCCTCTAATCTCCTGCCCCCGAGCGCAGCAAGGGACCTGCTACTGTTGCTGGTGGGGGTCCCTCAAGGAGCTTCACTTTTCAATGTGTTTGACTCACAGACTCTTTCTAAGTGGCTACCTGTCAGTTTCCATTTCAGCCTCACCTTACTGTTTACATGAGTGCTGACCACTGCTGACATATTACCTGTATTGATTCTCTAATAGCTGTCAAGGTGGAGAGAAAGACTATTCTAAGACGAGGCTCTGAGCTCTTAGTCGAGTAGGATCATAAATGCCACCCCACCCCACCCCCCATTACAGCTTCCATTCAATAACAATCTTTACTAAAGTAAATGGACATCAGTGATCTCCCCAGCAAGCTGCCTAATGCAAAGGCCATTATAACAGAGGGAAGCAGCGATAGAGTAAAATTATGGTGGTGGTATCAGTTTCATGTTTTCAAGCATTTCCTTTAATGAAAAGCACTTATTCCTTCCTCAGGGTCATAATAAAAGAAACCTATCTCCTCAGAGTTGCTTAGGAATCTCCTGCTTAACTTAAGGGCAGAGCTGCCAAGAAAAATAAAAAAAAGGCATTCTTTCTGTAAATGTTCATTTAGGACAAAGAGGAGCCAAAGAGATTTGAGCTTGTTTGTCGTAAATGTGATAGTGCAGCTTTCCCTGTCCTCTCCAGGTATGTTGGATTTCAAGTCCTTTAATCTCTAAGCGACTAGTCAAAGATATTATGGTTAACAGTGGCCGTGAAGGATTGGAAACAAGATCAAATATATTTGGAGGGCATCAGGAGGGAGAAACTTGAGATAAACCTTTTCCTTCCCTTATACAATTACCTTGAGAAACATTTATACCTGTTACAATACTCAGTTTTTCAAAGGATCTATGCCCAATGATATGTTAATGTCAGAACCAGTTTTTGGTTCTGAGATTCTCCTTCCTTGCTGTAGCAGATGTCTTTTCAGGGCAGCTGTTGGCAATTTGGGTGACAGAAAAAGCACCCCTTGATTGATCAAAGTTCAGCTGAAAGTCTGTTCTGTATAGTATTTGAGGCTATTGTGGTTCTAACATCTTTACCACCCAAGCCTGATGTTTATAGTTTAGCTAGCCCATCCTACTGGTTTCCTCTATGGTACAAGAGAAATTGGAATAATGAAAATTAAAAACAAGCAAAGCAATGTAGGTCCTTAACTTCAGAGAGTGAAAAAGATCTCACAACGAAATGTTTGAATCTGTAACAGCAGCTAAACCAGGACTCAGGGATATTATTCCAATTCATTTTGAATTCCAGTTGAAAAACAATTTAGTTTGCCTCACATTTCACGCTTGTTATTTGTTGTGCATTGAGAAATGAGCGCTTTAGTAGTTTCTCTCCACTGCTTGAAAGAATGTGGAACAGATGACTTTACAACAAGGGCAGATGGTGAGCTTGCTTCTTCTGGGATAGCCGATTAAGATGGCATGTTTTCTTCTTACTCCCCAAGGAATTATTTACCTTATATAAAGACTTACCCCAAAAGCTGCTGTTTGGCATAGCCTAATCTTCTAACTCTGTAGTTGTGAGGTAACATCCATACTAGACTCTAAAACACTCTACTGATACGTGGCACGGTCACTGATGGTGTAAATTCAAAGGCTAATCTGTAAAAAAGACTTATTAATGCATTAGTTAAACGTATTAGTATTGATCACGTAGAGATTTCCAGTCATAATTTTAGAGGTATCTACAAGGAGCAGAACAAGGGTCAGTTGGTAAATAGTTCTATACTAGGTCAAAGGTGAATGTGTTCAGTCATTAAAAACCAATCACAATAGATTAAATGCTTTCCTTTAATTGGCAGTATATGGTAGTTTTCTTATGATTGGCTCTTTAGCTTGGCCAGTAATAAGGTAAATTAGTCATTCCTTATTGTATTTTATCTGAGATCTGAAGGAACAAGATTATTAGCTCAGCTCAAAGAGACCACTTCTATAGAAATCAATTTAACAGTAAAGGTAAACTTTAAAGGTTGACTGTAGAAATATCAGATTTATAAGATCTGGTAAATTTTTTACCATTGTATAAAGTTATGTGACGTTTTGGTAGCCCCAATGCTATCAAATTGCTCTTTTTATCACTGCAATTTCTCTATAGTAGGCTTGTTAAATATCTAACATTTGAAATATAATTAATAATCGGACAAGAGATAAATGTTTAATCAGATTTCCTTAATGGATTATGGTGTAATATATTACATCATGACTTTAGCTCTGATCCAAAGGACAGGAACAGGGTCACTTACCACCCTTCTGCCCATTTTACATACAGAAGTTGACCTAGCTAATTAGCATTGTGTTGCGATTTAAGAATAGAGCTCTGTCCTCCACTGTCAGGAGCAGTTTCAGTTAAGGACGTTGGACAGATCATTTAGCATTTAGTTCTTCAGGTTACTCTGTTGCCATAACCTTAAGCTTTTCTCACCTCATTCTACTGGCCTTCTGCTAGGGTGTGATATAAGAAGTGTGGTCTTGTTGATATTTTAAAAGTTCCTCCAGCACCCATCATTCTTTGAAGAAATAAATAAAATGCCTTCAAAGGCTGAGCTGCTATCCTGCCTCACTCCTCTCAGTTGAAAACAGTGGGAATTTATTTTAAACACAGCAGCTTTAAATTTAATTTGATATTTCCCAAGTGCTTCATGAGCAAGGTTTAGATCTCATCATCTCTGCAGAAGAAAAACAGACTTGTAAATTTGCCAAGATAATTGAATGTTTTTAAAAATGTACATGAAGAGAAATCTTTCTTTCATAATTTTATTAGGATAGTTAAGAAAACAAGATTTTACTTTTTAAAAAATGTATTGGCCACAAATCAAATTTACACTTAAAATTTATTGGTAATATTTCTGTGTACATAATGGCCCATGCTTAAGAGTGCCTTTTAAAAAAAAATTAAATGACATGGCTTAAAACCAATGAGTTTTTCTACCATTGTTTTGGATATTTACATTGCTGCTAGAGTATTGATAGGAAATAATTTGAGCATCAGTTTGAACTCCTTCTGACAAAATATCCTTAAAACTGAACAACTATTTTGTTTTTAATTGTGCTGCTGAGAACAAGTATATCAGATTAGCCTTTTCTAAGGCAAGCAAGAAGGATAATAGTAGCAAATCCCATGAGCCTTATAGGTAGGAAAAGCATGTACATATATAGTCTAGGGTTGTCCACAAAATGATTGCAAAGGTTTGGCAAGAGAGTGTCCATCAGATTGATGGTAGAGGTGATAAAATGTAGCCTATCAATAAATGTCACTCAGAATTAACAAAGCTGATGGGAGTGTAGATGGAAGGAAGGTTAATTTATCTTCCCTCTACTTTCCTTCTCAGCTAAGCTTTATTGCCCACACTAATAAGGCCCTTGGTCTTTTCCTGATAGATGCCTAGAATCAGAGGCAATAGATTTCAAGATAATCATGACAATGACTGTAATAATGGTTGTTCTTCAGTTGAGGGAATGATGAGTTAATAGTCTCAAAAGAAGCCTAAGACAAACCTGATCACTTCCCTCCTTTCCTGTGATTGTCTCCATCTTTCAGAGGTTTATCTAGTCTTAAAGAGTCAGACCTCTCTGTGCTGACTGTTCAACAGGAAAGAATTGACAGGTAAGGTCAGGCACATTCTTCGCTCTCTTGGCTTCAGCACAATCATCTCTGCTTTCAAATGCAGAGATTCCCTCCATCTTTACCATTGTAATGGCTTGTGGTAACTGTCAGATGCCTGATGGGCCAGGGTGTCCACAGAGGCAAAGCTGACTGGAACAGAGGTATTAGAAGAAAGCAAGGATGGCAAAGCATTTTTGTTTTCTGTTTTCTTTTTTTCTACTCCTTTCAGAGTGGAAACCTGTGGAAGACTGGATTATATAAATACTTTCAAATGCTATACAATTATGAACAAAGGGGCAGTTTTTGTAATAAGTTGGAGTGGGTTGGACAGCTCCTTTATATTTGTATCTTAACGAACTTTAATTTCACATTGCAGAAACATTACACAGCAACATTGTGGACCAGGGCTGTAAAACTTGCAGCCGCGGGCCAGACACCCGGTTTAGCGAAGGGGGAAAAAGTCGTGATATGTCACACCACTGTGACGTCGTGAATTTGACACCCCTATTGTGAACAGTACCTTTAAAATACAGTAAAGGCATCCCATAATTGGATGCTTCTCCACGTACAATATTCCCTGCACATAAAACATGAGCATATTAAATAAAAGTCCTTTAGTCTGGCCTTAATTTTTACTTTCCACAACAAATAATAGCTTAGAAATTTTTAAAAATTGCAGTCATGACACTCTGAATCTCAACATTAAAATGTAATCCTTCTGAATATAGAAAATAACTACTATGCAAGGAAGATATTATTACAGTATGAATACTGAGCCCTGTTTTATTACTTCTCACTGCATTTCTAAGTGTTAGGGAATAATTTGTTAGATGGCAGGAAAGATATGTAGCACAATTTCTGAGGATACATTTGGAATTCAACAGGTAGCCATGGACAAGAGTTCATTCACCTGGAGACATTTCAGGGCAGGAGGCTGCATACAACTTGATGAATTGAGAAACAAAACTGTTTTGCATTCCTGATGAGAGACATTTTGAGGCAACAAAATAGCCATTATTCCAGAAATGGTTGTAATGGGGTTTTTCTGAAGCTCTTTAACCTATTTATATGTAGATGAACCATGGAGCATTGCATTCTAAGAAGATATTTAGCAAGTATAGCCTCAGGATGTTGTGTGTATGTGTGCATGCATGCACATCCACACATGGTAATCAATCATCTCACATAGTTCCTATGTTCTTTCTAAGTGAGAGATTCAATAGGATCAGAAACTAAAACAAGAATTTTTACTAGGCTTTTAGTAAGTTAAAGATAACCTTGCTGTTGTTATTTTATTCTACTGTTATTATTTTGGTCTGCCTTTGGTAGGGGCGCAATAAAATATTTCAGGCTGAACTATTAGTTATTTCCCTGAAGAACTTCTGGAAATCTTTAAAAATTGCTTACTTAATCTGGTTTTATTACATTATTGTCCTGCAATACATTCTTGATTTTCTTTTCTACATTTCCAAGCAAGCCTACAATTTTATAAGCATCAGTAATAGCAGCAAAAATCTCTACTTAAACTAGGCTCCTTTTATGCATGGAAGGGCCCATTCAATTGACAGAAGTGCAGCTTTGGATCTAGGCTGTTACTTGTTGCATTTGATTCTTTACTTTTTCAATTTAGCATTACTTTAAACTCTCTCCTATCTTACAACTCCTAAGCCAAGTTGAGATGCAACCAATCTTGCTTATTGTTGACTTAAAACTATATTTCAATGGAATAGCTCTGCGAATTTTTTGCTAGTGTTCCAGGAATGCAGTTTTGTCCTTGCCCACTTTTCATCAATAACCTGGTGTAAAATTCCTTCTGCAATTTTTCTGTAGCCTCCGTAAGAGGAAAAGAACACAGATGGGAAGAACATTTGCTCTTCTTCATTCTGAATGCTTCTTGCTAGAAATTGATTTTTTGATTTTGTTAATGCCTTTTAGCATAAATGCCCCCATTAAATTTCATATTTGAAGAAGTAGCAACAAATCTGATTGACATATTCAAGTATATGTCTGTGCTGTACCTAGTTTTCTAGTTATGATATTGAACATGCTTCATTTTAAGAGGAATGACCTTGAGTTGTCATTGCATTAGAAATCTCACACTGGTTAGGATGCTTCCATTAAGGTCCTCAGGTAAAAGCTACAGCCAAATCCCCTCGGGAAACATGAGGGATAAAGGAATTTTATTGTCTTCTCGACACTAAAATCCATTTGTTAAAATGTATGGTAAGTGTGTTGGAGAAGTTGTAGTTATTTAATTCCATTGTGAAATGAGTTTGTAAGAAAGATTGCATCTCATCGATGTTCTATACTATGAAATTTGGGGCTAACTCTTGTCTAGGAAGAAATTACTTAATAAGATGTGAAGGATAAAGATAAGATAAACATTTCTGTCTTGATATCAAGCAAGCAGCAAACTATTACTTTGTGTGATCCTAAACTAGGTGGGAAAAAATGTTAGTTTCTATGCATAGGAAGAGACATATACAGAGATTCAGGGAGGCATAAGCTTACCTGGTAAGAAGACTTGCAGCTTATAAACAATTTCTTGTTGTTTGCCTCCCTTTTATTTCCCCCATCTAAACTTTACTTCCCAGAAGAATTAAAATAACTTAAAACCATCAAGCCATGGTTGGACCTACCTTGTTCATAAGCAAATCTCAACATTGATCAGGATCATAACTTAAATCTGACCAAAGATCTGTGGATAGTTCTGCATATCACATTTTGTAGCTTGGGTTATTTCTCAACAATTTTGAAGGGCAAAAATCAGTGAGTAAGATTATCAGAGCCAGAAAAACACATTTGGTAGATTCTGTTTTTCATGTAGCTTAGCATTAGATTTTCCAGTAATTTCTACAAAATAAAGTGTCCTAGAAACATATCCTATGAATAAAACCAATTCCTCTAGCAGAACCTATGTAAATTCTCTCTCTTGAATATTTATGAAGATTGACTTACATGGAACTTCCATTTATACTGTTTCATCTTTGCAATGAGATCCAATTTACAGTTTAGTTAGCAAAAATCTATAGAATGTTTCTTAGAGTAAAGTTAACACAGACATTGCCATAAAGTTAAGTAACACTGAGCATTTTATTTTCAATTAATGTTACCATGGAGTACTTTTAAATCTGTTTCTTTAATGACATAGAAAAATAGGAGTTAGAGAAATTTCCTTGGGATCTTGTTAAAGAATTTCTAATTAGTAAAAGTAGAAACATTTTGCGGATAGCACTACAACCCCAACTGGTAAAATATGGTGGCTGCTGTTAACAAGTATAGTTAGCTTTTGATTCAGAATATTTTGCAGATGCAGATATTAGTTTAATTCAGTTCCGTTAACCGTGAGACAGCGTATTGTGTAAACACAACCAAATTTTTGACAGCAAAAATCATTCTCTAACTGTATTTTTTATACTGGAAATCATTTTTACTCTAAAAAAGTAGAGATATGGGTGATTCTTCCCCTTCATCGAGTAGGAAAAATAATGAAAGAGTATATGGGTTCTTTTTTAGCCTACAAAACAGGCCATGAGAAACTTTATAGCTTGTCCAAAAATTGACGAGTAGAGGTAGACCTTAATTTAATGCTGATTGCTTTGCACCTGCTCTGACCATCCTCCCTAGGGCTACTTATACCCAGATTTAAATTTTGACATCCCCCACAGTCACATGATCAGATTTTGGACACCTTAGTGTAGCCAGTCACAAAAAACTCCCTACCACCATTCAGTTTCCCGGAATTCAGATTAGTAGATTAGCTGATTAAATCATGTCCTCTCTGCCAATCTAATATACTGCCATGCACTTGAGATTTACCTCAGCTGATTTTTTCAATTCTTGATGGCTTCACTATTAGCTTTCAGTATTTTAACATTTGCCTAATATGAACATACATACCTACATATACAAATATAAGGCTCAGCCTCATCACGAAGTGAGCTGTGGAAGCCATATACCTTTGCTCTGTATGAAGGGGTCATGCCATGAAAACCAAGAGACAGAATCTATGCAGCCTAGATGGGATCCATGGGCATTCTTTGAAATCAAGAGAACTCTGAAGAGTTGTGCTTTGTTTTGATGCTTATTTGCTTCCTTTTTTTTTAAACTTTGTTCAATTTGACTTTTTAAAATATGGGATTGGAAAAGCCTGCTGTCTCCGTACCCATGGAAAGCTGTTTTGAGCCATTGAAATAACTAGGAAACTTTGATAGAGCTTTGAAGAAAGGCATCTAGTAACTCATTACAATTGTGTGCATTCTAATGAGCTTTTCTAACTAATTTAGTTATTCTGTTTTCAACTGTGTACAACTGTTAGGATCTTATTTTAAGTATCTTCCTACAATTCTCCTTCTCCTCAAAACAAGTATCCTCCCTTGGATTTTGGATTTTTGATATTACACCAATGCTCCACATTTTCAATACTCTTGTGAAACAACTTAAGTACATAGAAAAAGAAGGCTAGCAGTTTTATATGTATTTAAATGAAAGTACTATCCTCAGTATGCCCTTGTACTGTTAAGCATCACTGCCTTATTGATTGAAATTTGGAAGTTAATAAGCTTTGGGCTAATTAATCAGATGGGTAGGGACTGGAACTGCACTGCAAGGCTTAATCAAGTCATCAAAACTCTCAAGCCGTGGAAAAGGTAATTAGAGAAAACAAATATGCTAGTTATATGGTAACAGGAGCCTAGGAAAAAAAAATAAAGGAAAGGAAGAAGATAGAGAACCCTAATTTTCTTTTGTGCACCTTTCTGGTATAAATCAGTTCTATGACGAAGAAAGTGCTTCCAGGTTGATCTTAGTAAATGAGGCCAGACAAATGCATAAATCAGTCCAGAAAAGTCATTTAGTTCAGCTTGTCGAATTGACAATGAAGTTATGTTTATTTGAAATAGATTTATTTTGGTACTATGGAGGCCTGCAAGCAGAAGTTTCTTGTGCATGTGCCAGTTTCCTACAAGGCAGCTTGATTTACTAATGTGTGGCTTACAAAACTAATGAATAAAGTATATTAGTTAAGACAATAGACAGATTAGGCACTGGCAAAATGAATAGTTTAATGTAAAATCCAAGTCATATATACATTGGACATTTCATAAAGTATATTCTTATAAGTAACATTTGTGGTCAATATACCTTAGATTTTGTGTCATTTTCCTCTCAACTTTTTTGTCAATTTTTACACCACTTTTCTGCAAAATAACCAAGTTATTATACAACAATGGAAGAAGAAAAATGAAAAACTACAAGGCTTGTAGCAACATGAAATCTTCAATGCTTACATGAAAATGTTGGTTCCAGAATGCTTTGTATAAGCCAATTTTTGCCTGAATTGGGTATTTAATTTTACCCATGTCCTGTCTTAGGTAACCCAGGATGAGTAATATATGTTTTAATACTCCCTCCTGCATAAAACTGGAGTACTGATTGAAGGGAATACATTCTTCCATCTTCATGCACCACTGAGAAAGAACTTTCACATTTATGTGACATCCAGCCTTTTCCAGAAGTTTTTTATTCAATTTTAATAGCCAGATGAGTTCCTAGCAAAAGAAGTAGTTCCATTGTCAGCAAACTTTTCAATCATTTAGTGTTTAAATTTTTAAATAAACAAGTTGAACTGAAGCTCAGAAAAACTGACAGCAATTGCAAGCTTCTCAGATGATTTTCAATTGTTTTTCTAGAACTGTCATTTGAATATAAATTTTGTTCTGTGCACCAGTTAATTTCAGTTTATTCAGCATCTTGGAACAACTTGCCTCCAGAAGTTGTGAATTCTGCAACACAGGAAGTTTTTAAGAAGAGATTGGACAACCATTTGTCTGAAAGGGTATAGGGTTTCCTGCCTAAGCAGGGGTTGGACTAGAAGACCTCCAAGGTCCTTTCCAACTCAGTTATTTTATTCTGTTCTATTATCTCATAAAATTTTGAGCAATATGTCCAAATATGTTATTCTCCAGCTGTGATCCAATATCTTTAAGTCTTTATAAGTGCTAATCAAAAGGCTAAGGAGCTCCCTCCCTACAGATTATTAATTATTATCAGAGACATCCATTGAATCTGGCTGTTATGTGTCGATGAAAGTTGGACTGCCCATGCAAAAAGGGTACTTAACTTCAACTCTTGCATTCCTTGTTTTTTCCCCTTGACAGTGCATTTATTATTAACTTCATTTATGTAACACAATTTATCCAAAATAGTTGTCATGCAGCAGACTTTGTTAGAAGAATACAATGATGCAGTTTTCTGGTAACCATAGCAAGGCAAAGTGATGGGATGGAGAAATTTAGTTCCACGTTTGGATCTACCAGAATCAATCATCTACTTGAGGAATGATGCTAAAGGATTATAATGAAAGAGCAGTGCTCCATTGGGGTCCTTGCAGGCTGCTCATAATCCTTCAAAAGATTCTGAAGTCTTGACTATTTAAGTGAGAAAAGGCCTAACTATTACTTTTACATTTTCCCCTTTTGACTGAATGTCTGAAGAAAGTGCTAATAATTGTTATATTAGTCATTAGTAATTTATATTGTGACAACTGTCAGGGAACCAGTTTGGTGTAGTTGTAAAGGTACCAGATTAGAAACAGGGAGACAATGACTTCTACTCTTGCCTTAGGAAATTGGGTGATCTTGGGCCAGTCATTCTCTCTCAGCCCTAGGAAAGAGGAAGAAGCAAACCAGTTTTGACATCTTCAAGGAAACTTGCAAGAAAACTGCAAGGATTTTGTGTAGAGTTGCCAGGAGACAATGCTGACATGAAGATGTGCACACAATTGTCTTAATCTCAATAATTAGTAGGGATAAATGCTTTTTCAAAGCATTTGGACAAAAAATCTTGGCCAAAAATGTTGTTTTTGCAGTTGTACTGTGATTGTCCTGCTGGGTCTGGCAGGCAGATTTTTTTCGGCTACAGTTTTATGATCCTTAGGACAATTTTCTAAGGATCATACAGTTAGTTGTCAAAATAATGAATGTAACAGAGCCCGCCCATTCCATTCATAACCCGAGGATTCATGGGAGTGAATCTTATACCTTGAATGGGATCACTCTCTTCTTTTGCCTACACATTCACTAATCAAATGCAAGGCTTGGTAGGTGCACATGAGGTATTTCAGAGTGGGGAAGGCCATGGGGGGGCTAGTGATGGAACAGGCTACCTGCCTAAGACCACCCAAGGCATCCCTTACCCACTGAAATGCCTTATGCTCCTCATAATTGCTTTCCCCCTCATCCAACCTGGTGCGACAGATCACTTACTTTGTAAAGATCTAGCAGTCTCCTCTCCAGTCTCTCAGCTGCTTGCACCCCTCTGCAGTTCCATTCAGGCCTCTGCAGGTCTCACTTGACATTTTGCCAGCCAAAATGGAGCTTCTGAGGAGCGGATCCGCCCCTCCGATGCTTGATTTGGGCCTCTGCAGATCTCCCCTGGCCCATTTCGGCCTGCAATGGGCCAGGGAAGGCTTGTGGACACCAGAATGGAGCATCAAAGGGGCAGATCTACCCCTCAGAAGCTCCATTTCAACCTGCAAGGTGTCAGGTGAGATCTGTGGGGGCCAGAATAGAACTGCAGAGAGGCAGATCCGCCCCTTGGAAGCTCCATTTTGGCCGGCAACATTCAGAATGAATGTTGCAGAGCCTCTGCAGTTGGTGCAGTGGTGCTGCAAGATTCGTAGTTTCGGGAGTTGTTCACAAATGCTAGGGGGTGCTTATCATGTAACTTCGAACATTCGCTAAGGGAACATTTGTAACCTAAGCGTTAGTGGTGGGATTCAATTTTTTTTACTACCGGTTCTATGGGCGTGGCTTGGTGGGGGTGGCATGGCTTGATGGGCATGGTAAGGGAAGGATACTGTAAAATCTCCATTCCCTCCCTACTCTTGGGGAAAGGTTACCACTGGTTCTCCAAACTACTCAAAATTTCTGCTACTGGTTCTCCAGAACTGGTCAGAACCTGCTGAATACCACCTCTTCTGGGCATTACCTATACAGTATATTAGATTTTCTCCTTTCACAGCTGGAAGAAAAAAAAGGTTGCAACCTCAGAACAGAGATTTGATGTTGGAATTGGAATTCCTTTATTGTGTCTTGCCAGCTCTAAGCTAGTCTCTTTTTAATATCAGCAAACTGGAAATTGTACAAAGAGGAAAAAGGCCAAAAGTATGCCTGCTGATAAATGACATGGTTTCAGTGTTGAAGGTCTAATGCTCTTCAGTATGTCCCTTTATTAGATACAATATACAATGAATACCAGCCTTGGCACAAGTGTTCTTCTTTAGCAAACAAAGCTGGGAAGAGAAGTAGCCCTGCAAAAGTCTTCTTTCCTTTCCAACCTGCCAGGTGCTTGCCAATAGGGCTTTCAGAATGTCAGAATCACCGACGCCAGAGCACTCTGATTGTGAAAAATTGTATTACCCTGCCAGTATCTTCTTATTGCTTCTTTTAGGCTCTCCTACAGAACGGCATTAACTTCTGTTAGACATGATACCAATACTTTTTAGGTAATGTTATGAAGGATAGAGATTGAGTTAAAAAGGGCCATCCTCACTTTACCATTCCAACATCCTGACCATCTACAAGATGTACAACAGAAAACAATCCAATTTAGCTGAAGCAGTTACGTCAGCCTGATTTTCACCAACAGTTCAGTCCAAATCCAACATATCTTGAGTTAATGAAAAAAAAAATATTGCCAAAGTCAGGTTCTCCTTCAGGACAGTCAAACTTGTTTCCTGGACACATTCTCAGGCCTTTCTTGACAACAAATGTCTTATCTTAGTTTACCATAACCTCCTATTGGAATCCCCCCCTGCTTTCTAGAATATAGCTTTGGTAAGTGCAATCCAAGTGCAATCCTCTTTAGCTTTACCGTATCCACCAAGACTAGGTAAGTGTTCTGTTGCTAGGTGAAAGAAAAGGTATAATGCATTCAAAACATTTATTAGATATGCAAGTCATTAAAATTATCATTATGTATTTCTTTAATGTTATAATTAGTCAAATGAGTACAGATGCTTCTAATAAAAATGGATAATATTTTTTATTTATTGTTCATTGAAAGTGTAAATACAGAGACTATAAATCATGAATTTAATCACCATCACCATTTGGCATGTGCAATATATTTACCTAAGTGATACATTAGCATTCAGAAGAATCTGACATTTTTATAGATAATGATGGGTTTATTACAGATAATTACTGTAGACATGCTTCTCAGTCAGGCACGGCATACTGGTTTGAGTCAGAGTAAAGTTCCTGAAAGTCAAAATAGGTTATCCTCTTCAGTACCATGTAGGTTCCAAATTTCTTACCAAGTCACTGCATAAAAATTATGAAACTTCATCTAATTAGCAGAATAAGTATACTAGTGTCTGTAATTTTTTCTCTTATATAGTCTGTTTGCCTATAAAGACATAAATGTGCATTGTGTATAGAATTCAGTTAAAAAGAGAACAATTCTATTTCCCCAAAGCATGAGACTCTCAATGGGACATACTTTTCCTTGCTAACAAATCATTAGTGGAAAATGAATACTTTTTTTCATAAATAAATAGGTACACACATATGTATCTACATGCCTTAAGAACACTGAGGTACTTGATTCAGTCTGAAAAGAAAATGATAATTATCATCCAAATAAGTACCATGACATTTATTTCTTCAGATGTAAGAATAACACACAACAGATCAGAGCAACTAATAGGTCTCTTTGGGCATTATTTAGGGAAAAATCTTCTTTGGAACATTAGAACAGAGATCATTATCATGATGATTGAATCATATTGAAATGGAACAATTACAAAAATTTACTTCCTTACATTCAGACTAGCTTAGATTACCTTCAGAGCTAAAGAAAACAAAAGAAAAAGAAAGAAAACGTTGTTCTGGACAATTATGATAGGTTGCAAAATATGAGTGAGGTGGCATTCAGAAAGCACCAGAATGGGTGGAAAATAGCAAAGAACTTATCTCAGAGAGTTCATTTGTCCTTCTATTGAATTTTACCTGCCTTCTCTGACTTGGTGCTCTTCAGAGGAGATAGACTTGAATTCCCATTATCCAGTTAAGTAAAACTGTGTTTGGCGAGGATATGAGTTGATGAACGGCCTATGGGGGTCCATATTTTCATATGGTACAAGAGATACCTACGGGGCTTGCTTTTCTGCTGTCTGAAGCATCTAATCTACCATTGACAAGCAGTCCTGCCTTATCCTTGCTTTTTCTGTGTTATATAAAGTTCTGTGATGTTACTTAACTTTTAGCTTCCATTTTCTATGAATGTATTGAGATTGATAACTGAGGATTTTATATCTCAAGAATAATGCTAATCACCCTCTGAAAACCTTTTCAGCAGTCTTGAAAATATGGGAGGTGGGAGAATAATGTCTTTCCTTCCCTTAAAGAGCCAGTTTGTATGTTATGCATTAATTTGGAAATTTTTAAACAGAAATCTGGACTTTAATATTGTTATAGAATATGTAATCTATACAGCTGATGGATGGAAGAATAAATCTGTCCACTGTTCCAAGAGAACAGATTTTTAGAAGTACGTGAATTGTTTTAATCAGATTGTAAACTCCTAACTTGGTAAAGTGAGATATGGAGTCTCTAATGGAGTTTCAAAAAAAGTCAAGATGATAGCCTCAACTGCATAATCAATCGTCCCTTTTTAATGTGCACTGTGCATATGACACAAACCCACATTCAAAATGCTACAGTACCATCTTTGCTATTTTGGCTTCCCCTCGCCTTCTCCACATGGGATCCCCAATGAATTATATATCTCTCTCATTCCTTTTACACTCCGCTTAGTATGGCAAAAGCAAAAAACATGAATCATAGTTTCCACCCTCTGAACTGAAAAACTATGTTTCCAAACAAATGCCTAGACTAAAGAAGTCTGGAGCACCACTAGATGATGGCAGAAATACAAAACACTGTAACAATTATTGCCCATTAGCAATAACTCATTGGATTTTAGCAGCCCTAAATAAATCAGAGAACCAAACAATATCTTTGTTTTGAATTCATCATTTATTTGTGTATTTGTTTATTATTTAAGGATTCATATGGTTGCATAACTTGAAGACATGCAATTTCTGATAGCAAACAGTGCTAATCAAAAATTACAACATTCTCAACAATAAATATGGCTCAAAATAAAAAAAATATTCTTGGTTTTTTAATTAATTATTTTTTTAATCAAAAGTTTATTAGAGCTTCCTGTGTGTTTGGTCACCCAATAAAGGATACTAAAAAAAACTTGTGGTCAGCTTAGTTTAATATGAAGTCAGTATGATATTGTCTGAATGTGGATTATGACACAGATGCTAAAAAAATTAAGGAATAAAGCTGTATATAGATTTGTAGACACAAATAGATACAGTGTGGGAAAATAAATTCATGCTGATTTCTGCTGGACAATTAAAAGTATGCATCATGTATCAAAATGTTTTTTCCCCTTTCTCCTCATGTTGTCTGGAATACTTATATAAGACATATATCCTATGATACTGAATGCTTGATGCCAAACAATTCATGAATGATACACCAAAGAACAAGTTGTAGATCTTCACTTGAGTTTTTCCTTTCTATGTTGATATATAATTAACTTATGAAGCATGTATTTCAGCCAATGTAAGGTACGGTATGTTTATTACATGATGATTACTTTCAAAACAGAAATTCTTTGCCCTCTGGAATTGATGCTTATTAACTGTGGTCTAATTGTGCTCTTGAGCTACCATTCATATATTATTTACAGCCATACCCTCTAACTTAGTTCTCTATCTATTTTCATAAAACAAGACCACTTTTCAAAATAATGCATGGTTTAAAGATATTGAAGTCTTCAAAACCAGAAATGTCAGAGGACATGTCAGCCTTTTGAAGTCTTTTGGGAAAAGATCAACTTCTAGCAGGGCAGGAGGGGAAATTGAGAATATGACAGATGACTGTCTATATTTGAAAACCTCAAATGTCTATAGAACTAATAGTGGAGTCAAACCACAAGATAATGTGAGCAGAGATGTTATGCTGTTGTTCAAAACGAAAGATTGATGATTTATGGGAGAGCAGGCTTCCACAAGCGGCATCTGACAGATGTGTTGGAAGTTCTAGAATTTGAAGTGGCTGCTATTTTGGTTCAGACAACTAATGGCTCTTCTTCTTCTTGGGTTGCCTCAAGACCAGAACCTGTTGCTTTCCATTTCCCCTCAAATAGAGTGAATAAAAGGATCAAAGCCTGAGGTTGCTAACCATTGAGTCTTCAAGCTAGCTTGGGCTATTGATCATTAAGAAGTGAGAGTTTCTTCAATATACATACAATTTTTTCTCATACTAATTTTCAGATTATTATTATTCATTCTTCATTTTATAATAGGTCAGTTGTGGTCTTGATATTTTATTTATTTTTATTTATGTATTTATTAGGTTTATATGCTGCCCATCTCATCCAGAGGTAACTCTAGTTATTGAAACTTACTTAATTTCAATAAGTTAAAATGTATTCTGTTTCTCTTTCTTAACCTGCAAATCAGTGTTGACTCCTGATGACTGCTTGGACAAGATTTCAGAAGTGTCTACTTCCTAGAGCTGAGAGTGAGTGATAGGTCCAAGGTCATTCAACTGGCTTTGTGCCTAAGGCAAGATTAGAACTCATGGTTTTTAGCCTAATGCCTTAACTGCTACCTCATACTATGATTTTAGCTAATAAACGTGATTCCTTCTAAATAGAACTGCATGGGCCATAGCTACCCATTCTTACTGGCTCATCTGTAATAATAAGACCCAGTTCATTGCAACAAGAAATGCGCAGAAGGTAGTTCAGTGGTAGAAATACACTGTATGCAGGAGAAAACATGAAAATCCATACCTAAAGCAACATGAACCGAAACAGTTTTGTCAGCCTTCTTAAACAGAAATAGAAACTTGTCCTGCAAGACCACTGCAGTCTGCCCATTAAGATGATCTTGGGTCATGAAATATAAAACAAATGTTTAACTTTTTTGGAAACACTCAGTTTTAAATATATTAAGAGAATGATCTTACTGATCAAAATGCTCAGAGACAAGAATATTTGATCAGTCGATTCATACCAACTGAGCCTAAACCTAGAAACAAATGGATCAATTAGGCATTGATCTATCTGGTCCTAATGGAGTTCTTTGGGGAGTGAATACCTATGTGATCCAATACTTCAGGGCAACTCCACTTTGCTCACATTATGAGAGCTAATAAAACTCATTATCTTCCAATCTTTTGCTTTTCCTTCTGGCTACAAAGAGGGTGTTAATTTACTTTTGTAGACATCTTTTAATTAACTTTTACTGGAGTCTATACTGATTTTATACAAATACTCAACTTAGGAACTGGAAGTATTAAATATTAAATAAGAACAATTATTTTAAACTTGTGGTTAAGTTATTGTGAGATTTGTGATGTAGCTATTCACTGTAAATATAATTCCTCTGTTACATGTTCCAAATTCTTTTTAAGATGTTCATTGCAATTCATTTATTAATTTTTTTAAAAAAATCTTGCTTGATATGATTTGTATTGCAAATCAGCAGAATAAAACTTTATTCTCCCCTAACCTGGAAGAAATGAGATGAGGGCAATTGCAGTCCAGCCTGGGGAAAGCTTATTAAGTAAATCTCAACTATTAAGATCTTACAGTATTTCTGGAAAATGTCATTGGATGCTTACCAATGTTCTGATGTTAGGAAAGGAGTTTTTGCAGATTGAAATATGGGAACTACTATGGAGTAACTGTTGGTCAAGGACTGAGTAAAGCAGGTTCACGTTCAACCTCAGTTCACTGGGTCAGTCACTCTTTCTCAGCCCAAACTAACTTATGGAGTTTTTCTGATGAAAAATGGTGTATGGAGGAGGAAAGGTAGGAGGAAGTATTAGTTATACTGCCTTGAGCTGCTAGAGAAAAGATAAGATAAGATATACAAATATGTTGAAAATCCAGTGCTCTGAATTGGAAGGAATTCCCCACATGTGCCCTATGTCCTATCATGTATTAAACTATGGGGAGTGGAGAGTGGGATTCAAAATTTAAATCAGGAATGTTAAATTCAATGGATAAGAAACAAATGTGAGATCTGTCCAAGAATTTTTTTTTCAAAAGTACAGCCTTTCGCATTATGTTCACAATATGCAGATGAAATATTTTCTTTGCACCTTTGAGCAAAAATTCTACAAATACATTTAGTCTTGTAGAGGCAATATCAAATAACAAATGCCACATAATGGTTATTCCTATCTGATCAAAGAACAAATTTAAAGCAATACCAATTATAAGGATATTATTAAAATAGTAGTGGCTGCCAATAATTGGACATTTTTTAATTACTTCCCCCATAAATCATTATAGTATTGCAAGCAAGGTCATCCTTGTTCACATGAAGACAAAACTTGGGTGACGGAGTGGTTTTGCAATTTTCATTAGAACTAAAAACCAGAAAAACTAATTGAGGACTGAAGTTGGATTCCCAAGACTTCACCTGAAACAACTGTTGTGTCTGGGGATTATTTTTCCATAACACATTTTCCTAGCCCAGGCAGATTCTGCGCTAATTTATGAAAACAATGAAGTATGCTACAGTTGCAGCACTTGCCTAGCACAGAATACCTTTATGAGTGAAATTAACTAATATCTGGACTTTAAGTGTATAATGCAGAAGGAAGGAAGGAAGGAAGGAGGGAAGGAAGGAAGGAAGGAAGGAAGGAAGGAAGGAAGGAAGGGGAAGAAACC
>JAOYMU010000292.1:38574854-38588221 GCA_025802295.1 Psammodynastes pulverulentus | reverse complement strand
CATCTATCAAAGATGCCTCCTCAGCCTTCTCCATCAGCATCTCGGGTCGTTGCCTCGTGGTCTCGAGTGAAGAAGGGTCCCCGGTGAAGCCCACCAGCCAAAACAACAGAACAAATTAAATCAAAGCGCAGCTCTGGCACCCGGAGGGAACACGCGGCTCGGCTTTGACTTATGGCATGGTGCACTCTTACAAGCGAGACGCGGCGGCTTTTGTCACTGCGAGGGGCCATGAAAAATGAATTAGGGCCGCTGTTGGGAGAGGATGTGGTGGGGAATCTTTCATTCTGGCAAGGCTGTCCTCTCTCACCTTGCAAGGAGGAGGAGGGGGAGGAGGAGGGGGGAGGAGGAGGAGGGGAGGCGGAGGAGGCCGAAAAGGAGAGGTTGTGAAGGAAAACCAGCTAGAGGACTATTGGCTAAAAGTCTTGCTTTGGTTTGACTCCATCTCTGCAGCGTTTCGGCATGGGCAGAAGGAGGAGGCTCTTGCTTACAAAGACCTCGGAGTAGAGCCCAGAGCAGGTAAGGCCCGTGGATTAACACGGCTTCCCTTCTATAATGAACACGCAACACCTAACCCCGTCCCCAATATTTTTTATTCCCGCTGGAGTTCAGAATAGGAAATCAGACCTGAGAACCAGCACATTGCTGCTCATTGTATCCCTCTGGGATAACAAACTCACAGTCCTCCAAAGTCTCAGGCCAACTTTCTCTCACTGCATGAACTTTCCTGAAGCTTGATAAGAATTCTGGCGGAATAATAGACAATGTGGAATTTTTTTCTTTTTCCCCCCAGCTGTAGAATATTTTTATTCTCTGTTACCACCTCCGGGGAGAACCGGGGAATACAGAAACAGGAGCTGAGCTGAAACCGCACAATTCTGCACCGTTTTGCTAGGCTCCTCATCTCCCCCCCCACATCATCTTTTATTCTGTTTTGTTTGGGGTGGGTTTTATTTTTCTATTTTTTTGGTCTGCAGGATATATCTGGCTTGTCAAATGAGGCTTTTTCGCTACATGATGCCTGTCAGAAATAAATGAGAAGAAGTGACAGAAGGAGGCAGGGAAGGGGCAGTTGGCTGGGGCGTAGGCCTGATTGTCGATACATTTCCGATTTTTCCAAAACTAAAGAGGGGGAAAAATGTTAAAATGCGGAAGAGAAGAGCTGTGTGGAAACAGATGGATGGAACGTCCTGAGGGCCTTGTTGGACACAAAGAGGATGGTCCAAGTAGGTCATTTACAGGTCTCTGCCTAACAGGTGTACAGTTCTGATATTTTGGCCTTTTTCCATAGACAAGAGGTCAGCAACCTGTGGCTCTGGAGCCTCAGGTGGCTCTTTCATCCCTCTGCTGTGGCTCCCTGTCGCCAGTCAGCTCCACAATTAATAGGGCTTTGATGTCTGGCTAGAAAACTAACCTTATGGACAGCTAATTAGGGCTATTATAAGGAAAGGGTTAGGGTTAGGGTTAGGGTTATTCTATTCTATTCTATTCTATTCTATTCTATTCTATTCTATTCTATTCTACTCTACTCTACTCTACTCTACTCTACTCTACTCTACTCTACTCTACTCTACTCTACTCGTTAAATTAGAAAATGCACAGACCATAATGATTTTAGCTTTAGTTACATAAAGATCTGCAGAATGGAATGCTTGAGTTCATATGGTAATCTCTACCCCCTCCCCCAAACTTTCCTTTAAAAAATGTAAAATATTAATTTTAAAAAATGTTTTGAACACTTTTTTTCTTATGAGGACAAACGAAAATCTAGTTTGATTTTATACAAATGATGGGGAATAAAGCCACCTATGTTTCCTCCTTTTTCCCCCTGGTCAAATCTGTAGTTCTCATACCATTCTAATTGTTGATATATCTAGTGACCTGACACATTTTCCCCAGAATGCACTTACTTAAATGTTCACATGATCCTGAGATACTGCAACCATCATATATACGAGTCAGTTACCAAGCATCTGAATTTGGAATTGACCAGAAAAGTCAATGGGGAAGCCAGATTCACTTAATTATGTTACTAACTTAAAACAGCTGCAGTGATTAACAATTGTGGCAAGAAAGGTCGTAAAATGGAGCAAAACTCACTTAACAAATGTCTCACTTAGCAACAGAAATTTTGGGCTCAATTTTGGTAAGTTGAGGACTACCTGTATGTTTTGGATTCATAAACCAGGATAAACTCTGGGGACCTGAAAGAACAAATTCTTTGAAGAAGGAATATCCACCAGGTTCTTTTATTTTGATGTATCCTGTAGCACAGGGGTGTCAAACTGGATTTCTTTGAGGGCCGGATCAGCATTGTAGTTCTTTATGGGCCTGTGGGGGGGGGGGAGGTGGAGAAATGGAACGGTCTTCACGCCCTGTTTTGGCTGGCAGAGTGCTGTAGGAGGCCGTCCAGAGGCACCGCGGGTGAGTCCTTTGGTATTTCCAAGCTGTCCCTGCGGGCCAGATTTAATCACCCCACAGGCTGAATTTGGCCCGCGGGCCTTGAGTTTGACACCTCTGCTGTAGCACTATACAGATAGCATACCTTTACAACCCCAGTAGTTTCTTATTCAGATAAGAATCTTTGTTCTTAACTCTCAACACATCCCAAATATTGCTATTTTATCTGTATTTTTTTATCATTTTGATCATTTGTTTTGTTTGCAAATCGGATTACTGAGATGGAAAAAGGTAATGAAATGTCTGATTCCATAGCTGCTGTGTGTGTGTACATGCACATACACGTAGAGACACACACATGCACACACATGTTTTTTCTGGACTTTTTACTAATCTTCCACATAGTACATGGAGATTAAAAACTACAGTTAAAGGGCTGTTATATAAAATTCAACCTCCTAAACTATAAAAAAAGAGTTCAACCTTTGGATAACCCTTCTGCTAATCCACATGTACTCTGCCTGCATTGGGAGAACAAATTAACGGCAATACTGCAAAAATGACTTTCAATTTTCAGTGATTATGGATCTTTGCAAGAGGGATTGTTTATCTGTTTGTTTGTTTATAATTTATATTCTGCACAAATTCATAGATTAAAAGGGGAGGGAGAAAAATTACCACAATCAGTGAAAAAAGAGGAGTAAAAAATAGCAAAGATGACAAAGCCATGCAGAAATGAAAAAGAACAGACCCATACAATCCAAAGAGGATTTCAGTCATCCTTACCAAAGGCTTGGACAAAAGCCAGGAATGCCCCTAAGAACACCAGCAAGGGAAGGACATTAGAATTTATGTAGATTAAATTATCAGTTTTTATGCAGATTAAAGTAATCATATTTTGTCTCTCTAAAATCAGAATTGACTCAACTATACTTATTTTTTCATGTTGATAGAGTCTGTGACCCCAGGCTGTAATAGGACATATTAGTAATTTAGAATCATAAACTGATTTTGGTTGTTAGGCTTTTGTTTTAGATAATGTGAGTTATCATTTTCATGTAGCAGTATTACTGTCTTACTAACATTTAGTTTGAAGAGGATAAACCAGACAGTAGTTTAAGTTGAAGAGGATAACAGACAGTATAAATATTTAGCTTGAAGAAGATAAACAGACAGTAAAGTCAGTCTTTTCAAAAACTGGAAGAATAGCTGTGGGCCAGAGTAGCTGATGCCACAGTGAATTTGTTGGTAAGATGCCAAGGGACTTTTGGGTGTTTTTTTCTGAGATTGTCATTTTTCAACTTTAGACAAGAAAATTGACTTAACAATCATGCTGCAGCAAGGGCTGTGATACTGCTGTCATGTGTTTGTGTATGTGTATCTGTGCCATGTATGTAGGGTTATGCATGTAACATCTCTGCTGCATGAGCTGCATTGGGTTGCCAGTTTCTTACTTTTAAGGTCCTTCATGGTATGGGGCCAGGTTATGTGAGGAACTGGCACATTCCTATTTCATTGACCTGTCCCATCCAAAATTTCAACTGGCAGGGTCCAGGAATAAAGCCTTTTATACTGCTGCTCGCTCTCTATGGAACATCTTGTTCCCAGAGGTGAGGGGCGCCCCTATGCTTTTTGCCTTTCAGAAGGGTGTCAAGACCTGCTCTGGCAATTGGCATGGGGATCAAACTGTCACGTAACCTTGGGGGGGGGAGGTGGCTTAATGGCATACCCCCATCTTTTTAAACTCTTGTAATTTTTAACTTTTAACTTTAATTCTGTGGTGGTGCATCCATTTTAATGCTTCTGGATCTGTTTCAAGGTTGGTTCTTCTGTCTCAAGAACCAATTTTAGTTGGTGTTTACTGAAGGAAGGGAAGATCATTCATTCATTCACTCATTCATTCATTCATTCATTCATTCATTCATTCATTTATAATTGCCCATCTCCTTGCTATGACTTTGTGTGCCTACATGGCCTCAACAATCAACACACCATCTATGAGGTATCTCAGGGTTACCTCTTGTTTAACATCTTCCCAATGGCTGGAAGCCAATTTTGCTATTATCATTATCATTTCTTGCTCACTCCCCTAAGCTTATAGAGGCAGCAAGTAAGAAAAACGCATGGGAGAGAAGGAGGGCTTCATTAGCTGAGGTGTCTACTCATGGATAAACTCTTATATGCTGTTTGTCATTGGATGGCAATTTTATTGGTAGGCTGACTGCTCTGACTTCTTTCAGCATATCTTCTATTGTATAGACAGACATGACATGAAAGCACAGCAGCTGTAGCTGCTTTTAGCAAAGTGCTCCTTGTTCTTATT
Source organism: Psammodynastes pulverulentus (assembly GCA_025802295.1). Lineage (NCBI taxonomy): Eukaryota > Metazoa > Chordata > Lepidosauria > Squamata > Psammodynastidae > Psammodynastes > Psammodynastes pulverulentus. The sequence goes on along the minus strand of JAOYMU010000292.1, from coordinate 38,583,501 downwards.
TTACCCTTGAACATCAGACATTTAAAGTATTAAAGTACTTTTAAAGTATTTTCAAACTGTCTCCAGCTGAAAATTTAAGGAGTGAAATATGGGATATGTCTAGAAAAAAGGATATACAGTATGTTGACTCTGCTGCACACATATATTCAGAGTTTATCATATTTGCCATATTTATTGTAATAAAGGTCTGAAAGAGAAAAGTCATGACTGATACATGAGTAGAACAACAAAACATGAGAAATCATCTGATTGAATTTGCTGAATAAAGCTGTTATACCTGTCTTCCAGGATCTTAGATATCATAATATCAAATGTAGTCAGCAAGAATGTTCTGTTGTACTATGTGAAGCATGCAGAATGGAGGAAAAACATAGTTGGCTAAAATAAATGGTCTTATACTTAACAAAAGTATATCTGGTTTCAAATGTATACATTGCTTAATTATCTTTTCCAACCATGTGTGTATTTTCGTCCAATATTTTCTTGCTTTCATAAAGGCCACCACATGTGATAATAGGTACCTGGGGTCTGATTACACTTCCAACATTTGGCAGACATATTGCTAAACATTTTTTTCTGGTACCAAGATGTCCTGTAATCCTTGTTTAGAACATGATTTCATAATGAAACCTTTGTGAGCTGCTAGCTAAAGATGATATGAAGGCTGCAAATTCAAAAAATATTTTTTTTCTCTAGCGGTGCAGAGCAAATACGCTCAAATGCATTTCTCTCTATAACTCTACTTACCTTGCTCTTCTCTTCTAAAGGAACAGTTTACCTGAAAGGTATGACAAATAGTCCAGTGACAATAGCCAATTGGGTTCTATTTCTTTGGTTGTAGCCAATGGAGGAAAATATTTCTGTCCTTATTTATCCTTTCCAGTGTAATTTTAGACAAAAATTAACATTTCACCAGAAGGTCTTGGTGAGTTTTAACCCAAAAAAATTACAGTTTATTATTTTTGTTATTGCTTTAAAGTTGTGTAATCCTTTGGAAGCATGTTTCATTTATACTAATGTAAGCCTTCCAAGTTTTAAAAATAGTTTTCCTGGCACCCAGTAAGAGATATTGATTTATAAGATCCAAATTTAAAATATCAGAATATTTAAGATAGTATCCAGAAAGGATATTAATAAAAAAACCAAATAATAGCATTAAGGTGGACTTTTAATTTTAAGCTAGCAGTGGCCTATGCCTGGTTATAATAATAATAAAAAAGATTACATCTTTATTGATCAATATGAGTTTATGTTGTGGACCATCTTCCTGGTTACTAAAAGCTAAATGTATTCTAGCAAATAGAAATACTGTAACTCCTTACACAGTAAATGCTGTTTTCACTCCTGATATTCCATGTCTGACTTCCTCCCCTTACAGAAATCTTCCACTCTCTCATTTTTCCCCTTCTATAATACAAATAAACCTTTTTTTTCCTTTTTGCCTAAAAGCTCTTCTTTATTAGTAGCAATAAATAGGTGGTTAAAAAAAAATCCAGTAAATCTGGAGACAAATATATGTGATCTCCTTCCAATCTTTATTTGTACACTAAAAGTTGACTATCTGTCACTCTCACTTTCATTCTCATTTAACGGGAAGTGGTAGATACTGATACTGCTGGTAGGACATTTTTAAAGAACGTTTAGAATGTACCTACCTCCCAATAATTTTCATACAGAAAAAAATGGAGACAGCATCTGTTATTTTTATCTCTACTACACAATATTTCTCCTTACTATAAAACTTTGTTACATAATGTCTGTTTGACTAACAGCTGCTGCACATTGTAGTGTTATGTGTGGCAGATATAAAGTAGAGCTATCTATTATTTAAATGACTTATATCTGAATCCTGATGTAAATGATTTTAAAACTCGTTTTGGGTCCATGAATTTTTATTTGCATTAATTGTCTGGAAAATATATACGGTAATTGTATTAATTATTTTCCTCAATTCTGTTCCTCAATATATTTTTCATGTCTTTTAAGTGGTATAATCTATTTCATAATTTAGGCTGAAAATTATCATTCTTTTCACCTCTATGCCCATTTCCTCAAAAGCATGTGTAAGACTGGATTGTTATTCTGTGTTGAGATTTTAACTGCATTTTTAATCCATATAAAAAAACCACAATTAAAATCTAACATACAATCACATCCTAACAGATGGATTATACATTTATATATAGATTGTACCATACATAAATAATTACTTCATCAATGGCTATTTAAATTTGAAATTTTATTTGAATTTGATTCCTGTTCCAAATTGTATCTTATTCAAACACAATTTATATGTTAATTAAAATGTGCTTATTAGTCCTGGATTTAATTGATTTTAAATATGAATAATATTCCTGTAGTCAAGGTATTATTTATTTCTGAAATTATGATACTTGAAATCTGGTTAACTTGAAATCTGTAAATTATGCAAATTTTGTCAATATGATAGTGTTCTCTTGATACTAGAACGGAGTATAAAATAGAGAAAGTAATGTAAGAGATTGGTAGTTACAACATAGATTTACTCACTCAAACATACACTCCTGTACTTCTTTATTAAGGCCATGTTAATTATGCTACTTGATAATCATTCTATCTCATCAATAGAATTAATTAATAAAACATATCTTAATAGCCAGTATTAATAATAGCCATTATTAAATATTCAGTGCTCAAATACATAATCAAATTCAGAGTAAATGGAGAAAATAATCTGTATTTAAAGACCAGAGCTACTGAGAATTTTTGAAAAGGTTAATTTGCTTTTCCAAACCTTAAAATGTTTTGCAAGGCAAAATATCACTAATAATAAATAAATGTAATCTATCAGTTTGAGTCTGGAAGTTGAATGCTTATTTTATTTTCCATAATTCTAGTGCTCAGGAAATTTTTCCTGCACGTTTGCTAGTGAATGAATGAAAGTTCTACATATATAAAAATTGACCTATTTTTAAATTCAGTTGACATTTTCCAACCTAATTGTACTCTTGAATGCTACATTCTCCTATCAATGTACAAAGCAAAATAGAACTAGAATATACTTGAATCTTCCACTGCACCGTTTTTATTCTCTTATGTTTAATTATTGTTTTTTTCATTTAGTTGAGCTGCACTTAAGAAAGAGGGAAGATATGGGATATGCTTTTCCAGAACTTTTTCCTCTCATGCGCAGAGAATATAGGGAAAAGACAGAAATTGTAGAAAAAAGAACAAATAGCTGTGATGGATATATAAAAGCCCAGGAAAATGCTTAGTCTCCTGCCCTTTTATTCTTGAAAATGGTTAAATTACTACCATATAGCATATTGTTTGATTGTTTTGGATTTTCTTTTCTCTTTTACAGCTATCATGTATGTAATGGGAGCTCTTGGTCCTGCAGCAGGATATTTATTAGGAGGAGTTCTTATTGGGTTTTATGTACATCCTACAAGTACTGTTCAGATTGACCAAAGTGACCCACGCTTCATTGGTAACTGGTAAGCTGCAACCATGTGGGGGTTTTATGTGGAAGATACCAATAATGTTTAACATTTGTTCATCATTTGATCAGTAATATTTAACATCTGATCATATATTCTTTGATCCTGTATGCTGTGTTTTGAATAGCTGTAGCCAAAGACGGATGTGTAGATTGTTCAAATGCTGCTAACCTTACATTTACTTATGATTCTATTTCTATGTTTTGGGAATATTTAAACTAACAAAGTTACTCTAAAAAAATAAAAAAGTAATAATAATAATAATGATGATGGCGATGGTGATGGTGAAGATGATGATGGAGCTGATGTGTTACTTTTCCTCCTGGCATTTTTAAACATACGTATTCTACTTGTGTGTGAAAGTTTCTGGCATAGCTTGTCAACAGTATAGGAAGACTAGACTAGACTAGACTAGACTAGACTAGACTAGACTATCCCTTGTAATTTGAATGGTTGCTATGTAACTGGCAAGGATCACCTATATGATGCGTATCTGTTTTGGATGTAATTTTGTGATCTTCAAATCACTTATATGGTAATTGTTTTATGGGACAAACAATAACACCAAGTGTAAATTTCTGCTTCCTGTTATATAGGGTTCGTGTTTGTGTGTATATAGCAATAGCATTTAGACTTATATACCACTTCACAGTGCTTTACAGCCCTCTCCAAGTGGTTTACAGAGTCAGCATATTGCCTCCAGCAATCTGGGTCTTCGTTTTACCAACCTCGGTAGGATGGAAGGCCGAGTCAACCTTGAGCTGGTCAGATCAAACTGCCGAACTTCTGACAGCTGCCAGGCAGCATAAGGAGCCTGCAGTAGTGCATTCTAACCACTGCCCCATCAAGGATCATATATGTATGCTTATAGGCAGTGATATCTATTATTGTACTGTTTGATGTAATAAATATAACCCTATTTGTAAATGTTATTTCTTACCTTTTGATTTTAGGTGGAGTGGATTCCTCATTTGTGCTAGTGTGATGCTTCTTGTTATACTTCCAATGTTTGCTTTTCCCCAAAAACTCCCACCTCGACACAAGAAAAAGAAAAAAAAGATGCACTCTGATGATGTTTCAGCTGATGATGATATTGTGAAAGAAAAAGTGAATCGCAAAAAAGAGCTAGACCAGGAAATTCCTAGATCATTGGGCTTTGGAAAGAACATTAAAGGTAAAAAAATCCTGTTTGAAAAAATCAATTAAGATGAAACTTAAATTCATAGAATTGTTACTTTGTTGTTGAAAACTGATACAAAAATATATTTCTTAATTTAGAAGTAGCACTAAAGTAGAAGACTTTGGTTCAATTGGTTCTACATTAGTTGCAGGGTAAATTGTTTCACTCAAAAATTCAATATTAAGCCCCTCCAAGCCTAATCGGGCAGGCTGTAATCCATAAATGGCCTTTATCAAGCTTGAATAGCTTGATAAAGCTATGTAAATCCTATTTTATTTTCCTGATGTTATTTTGGCTAAGGATGCTGGACAAAAAGAAGAGGTTGAATACATTCTCCTCAATCAACAGTAGGAAACTTTTTCTAGGTCAAGAGATATACTGCCTTTGTGGAAACTATTAAAATGCAATATTTTTTTGTTTTTTGTTTTGCTTTGCATTTTGATCCCTCTTCCCCAAACTATATTTATAGAAATATCTGTGTTCATCATATAGAAGCATAGTCATAAAACATAGACTCCCTTTTTCAGCTAATTTGTGGCATAACAAAAATGAAAGACTAGTTTCATCCTCATTGAGGCATGCAAGATAGATTGTACTATTTTTTTTCTGGCCACTTTTTAAAAGTAGGGATAAAAATTGGGCTCTTTCCACTGTGTGAACTGTTTGGGTAGTTTGGCTGAGGTGTTCAGATTTTCATCTCCCAACATAAAATGGACATCATGCATTTAAACCTCAGCTTCTCTACTGTTCTGTGATAAATATGTAAATTGTGCTTAATGGAGAAGAGCAATGAGGACATAACTCACAAAGTTGAAGGGCTAGTTTCAACATTTGTGTTTCTAAATATTGGTCATAGTCATACATTAGTCCCAGTTTTAGAAACATACTCTATGAATCTGTAAGCAAATGCTATGATCATGCCCCCCTTCTTGATAATTCCCATTGCTTTTTTTGTTTCCATGTACCAATATTATTTCTGTTAAAGTAATATCCCAGTTTGATGAAGATGTGTATGCTGAAAGTGATGAATGAAGGGTTAAGGTTAGAAGCTAAAATTACAGTACTCATGCACTGTTCATAAATGATTTATGCAATATGCAAAAATAGTTTGCATATTTTTCATAATGTCTATGGAGATTCTCAGTCATCCCAGGTCATGATTGTTCTAAAGGTACTTTTCCAAAAGGCAATGGGACTAGTTTAAGAAAACTATGAAAAAATGTGCAAATGTCTGCCTCAATCTTTGCAAAGTGACTTAGCTCATTACATTCTTAGTTTTCCTACTTGAGGGTGGTTTCCATTTCTACATAAAATTAGGAAATGGTGGTTATTTAAATAACAATAGGAAGCACTAAGTCAAATTAGATTTTAGGAAGCTGAAAAGTCTGTTTTGTTTCAAGCAAACATGCATACAGGTCGTCCTTGACTTACAACCACAATTGAGCCCAAAATTTGTGTTACTAAGTAAGACATTTGTTAAGTAAGTTTTGCCCCATTTTACGACCTTTCTCACCACAGTTGTTAAGTGAATCACTGCAGTTGTTAAGCTAATAGCATGGTTGGTAAGTGAATCTGGTTTGCCCATTGGTTTTGCTTATCAGAAGGTTACAAAAGATGATCACATGATCCCAGGACACTGCAACCATCATAAATATGAGTCAATTGCCAAGTATCCTAGTTTTGATCACATGACCATGGGATGCTGCAGTGATCGTAAGTATGAAAAAAAGCTCTTAAGTCATTTTTTTCAATGCTGTTGTAACTTTGAACAGTTACTAAATGAATTGTAAGTTGAGGACTACCTCTATTTGAATTTGAATTTAATCATGAAACATTATATATCTCTGTGTAGTGAAGTCCTTGCTTCTCCCAGGTCTTATTAAGCCACACATAGAAATATTGAACTGGATTTTTAAAAAGTCTTACTGATAGATGTTACATGACTGAAATACCATATATCCAGCTACTTTGTTAGTTAAAGCTATTAAAAAAACAAGTACTGTACTTTTCGGAGTATAAGACACACTTTTTCTATCCCCAAATGTGGGTGAAAATTTGGGTGTGTCTTATACACCTAATGTTGCAGAAACCCCACCCACCAGCAATTTGTCTCCTTGCAGCAAGCAACAAAAAGCCTGTTGCAGCTTTAGCACAGCCTAATTACCACAAGCAGCTGATGGTCGTTTGGATCGGGCTCCCAATATCAGCTGTTTCAGACTGCAGGGATTGTCATTAGACTATAGCAACCCCTGCAGCCTGAAACAGCTGATCTTCCGGAGGCAGAGCTAGGCTGTATTGAAATGGAAAGTGAAACTGAAACAGGCTGCTTGCTGCAAGGAGGCAAATTGTTGGGAGATAGAAGCCGAGGTAAGATTTTTTTCCTTGTTTTCTTTCCACAAAACTAAGGTGCGTTTTATACTCCTGCGCATCTTATAGTCCGAAAAATACAGTAAATGGACTGACAACTGCTTTACTTTTAAATAAGATGAAACTTAAGACTGGATCTACTCCAAAGTTCCCTCTAAGCAGAAATAATTTGAATTTGTTCTTTTGGAGTAGCATTTTCATTTCTCCTACTTAAGTTCAGAGATAGTGGGAATGGTGTAACTGCCATTCTCTGGCATTTCTCTATCATGAACTATGAAAGCAAAAAAAAGTTGTTTTTATATTTATTGAACATGGTAGTGAAAGTTGCATTTTGCTTTGCTACAAGAAGGAATGTCAAAGCAGTCAGCAATTTATATATTTTCTTCAAGGAGTCCCTCCCCTCCATAGCTATCATATGTGATTGTTATTCGAGTAAAGGATGGGATTACAAGGAAAGGGAAGGAGGGCAAGGGTAGTGATAAGGAATCTTTATGCCAAAGTCTCCCGCCCCACCTCCTTCCCACCCCCACCGGTTGTATGTACACTAGGGCACAAGAAGTATTTTAGCCTTTGGCTGAATCCAGAATTGACTCAATTACTAATCTTTTCTGGTAGCAACTTACTTTATCAGTTATATTTGCCATTATCTGCTACCTGATCTTTCTCAGTGGGGAAGCTAATAATTGAACCTGGAACTTTCTGAATATAAAATACATACTATCTCACAAAATGTTTTGGGAAAGCACACTAGTGGGCCGTTGTTTTTTATATCCAATGGAATTCTTGGGAAGAACTTCATGGCTTGAGAAGGCAACCACTTACTAAGTGATGCCTTGATTGTTCTTTGCCTCCCATCCATTCTAAATGGACAACATTTAGATGACCTTCTTTTTTTGCTTTTTGTCTTTTTTATAGAACTTCCAAGAGCAGCTTTCAGGATCTTAAGCAACATGACATTCCTTTTTGTGAGTTTGTCATACACAGCTGAATGTGCCATTGTTACTGCTTTTATTACCTTTATTCCCAAGTTTATTGAGTCACAGTTTGGCATCCCAGCTTCCAATGCCAGCATCTACACTGGTAAGATATTGCTGTAAATAAATCTTTTAAGGATTATTTTCCTCAGCTCAAAAAATGGAATTACAGAAAATAATCATGGTTCTGTTCTTAATTGTTTTAAGTGTACAGATTCTCTGCCTCACACTTATCATTTTATGTATGAATAATTTGTTGTTGATACCATATGGGTTAGCAACATAGGATTTGGGGCACTGTGATGTTTGGTTTTCCACCAAACAGCCTTTTTTATCACCCACACTATTAATACTAACAAATTAAAATGGCAAATAGCATCATTTTTGCAAAATTTGGTGATTGTCTGAGATTTGTTCTTTCATGATTTACAAATAGCTGATAGTGCTAATGATCTATGCTTTAATGGATGAGATTCAACAGTAGCAGGCAAAAAAAATTCTGGCACTCCTAGCATTCCTTAAATGTTTGCTCTTATACTAAGAATTAAACATTATGTATTTTTTTTTTTAATAGTAAAAGTTTTATTGGTCAAAAATACAAAAAAATACATTGTTTAAAATATGTTGAATTTTACAATTATCATATG
>JAOYMU010000292.1:38510360-38525970 GCA_025802295.1 Psammodynastes pulverulentus | reverse complement strand
GGCCACATGTAACTGTAAGACAGTATAAATGTAACCAAATGTCCTAAAGACAATCGGAACTTTGCAGCTCTTGCGGGTCACATAAAATGACGTGGAGGGCCACATTTGGCCCGCGGGCCTTGAATTTGACACCTGTGCTCTAAAGTATCCAAGATGATTTTCTTTTACAATTGGGGTCAACCTGGCATGGCAAGGAATGAGCTTCACAACCTGCACTGTTAATAGTAGCAAAACAAGGTTGAACAAAGGATGTCTCTGTGTATAAAATTAACAGAATTGCCCACCAGGCAATTTTCCTAGAACTCACTCAACTTCAATAATTACCCTCTTTCCACCAGGAATGTATCACGCCAAATTTTGGTTTTCTTGTTTGTTCGAAACCTAAAATCAAAATAACAATAATTTACTGTTGGCATTCATGCCTATGTTTGGCTATTGAATTAAAGATGACTAATTTATTTTTACTCCAAGCAAATTATTTGCTCACAACTTCCACAATTTTATAAATATGATCTTTACAATTGTTTTGTGTGCTGGGAAAGCAAGGGTCACTTCTACTTGTTTAGACATGTTTCGTTTTCCATCTGCTTCACAATCTTAACTCAGGCATTTGCTGCCAAATAGGCTTCAAGAAAATGCTTCAGCTCACCTGTTCCCTGGTTTTTCAACGTCCAGAAGTTTTAGAATAGATTTGCCATCCATATCTGGAGGTGTATCAAGTCCTGCAATATCCAAAACTGTTGGAGCAAGGTCAATATTCAGCACCATGTGAGATACTCTGCAAATTAACAGAAAAGGTCAGAGCTGTATTATGCACATTAGAAGAAACATCTTAAATCTTTGTAGAATTAAAAGAATCTGAGTGCCATTTTATACAAGTACGGCATCTTAAGACAACATTGTGTGCAATGGTAGTTTCAAGTTTCTTCCAAATTTCTTTCACCGGACAGTGAATTAGGATGAGGCACGCTAATTTCAGGATGTACTAAGTTATGCAATGAGATAAAGCAGCCATGCTATTTGAGTCAGCAGACTTGTGGCTAAATATTTATATACCCAGTAAAGCCACAGTAAGTGAAATATATCCTCAAATGACCCCATTAAAGTTTTAGCACCAAGCTACAAAATAACTGTCCAGGGCTATAAAAATAAAAAGAAATATAATATGCCATTATATTTCTAGCAAACTTTGGAAAAAATAACATTTACAAAGTAACAAAAAGATGCTTTCCTTTGTTCATGCTTTGCAATAATTCTGATGACATAAATCATCCACAAGAATGACAATCAAATGTGCTTACAAATATTTTACATTAGGTACAACAGCTGTGCTGCAGACATAGGAGAACGTACACTGATCCCGGCTCTATACTTGGACCACGAATAAAGAAAGGAACACGAATATCAAAATCATATGGCATTGACTTTCCCTTGACCAGTCCAAACTGTCCAATATGGTAACCATGATCAGCAGTGTAAATAATGTAAGTATTCTCCAGTTCTCCAGTTTCCACTAGCATATGATATAACTGAAATGCAATAAATGGAAAAAATCAATGCAAAGCCATGCTAAATCAATCATTATAAATACACACACAGAAGTATTTACAAAATTTACATTTAAGGAATTCTGTTAGGGCTATGTCACTAAAACCAATTAAAATCCAGCAATCATGAAACATTCACCATATGCTTCTAGAAGAGATTACACAAATTCCATCAGATATAAAGCAATATTGAAATGCGCATTTTTAAAGCTTGAAGCTTCAAACAAAATGCATGCATTTCATCAATGGTTTCCAGATTGGAACAAAGCACAGTAGTTTGTCATGACTTTGGAACTGAACTAGTCTATTTCAAAGTTGAAACAATTGAGGCTTTCAACCACTGTAGGAGTGACAATTGGACTTCAGTGCCGAGTATTTATTTTTTTTCTTTTTAATTCCAAGCCTACCAATTCAACAGCAGGACTTTGGCTTGACTGATCTGAGACATCCCAAACTACTTAGGAAAAGTAGACATTCATTTTGTAGGCCCAGAGAAAGAAGGGAACTGCTGCAACTGACTACCTGCCACAGGACTGCTACTGCTGTCTGCCTTCAAGGCAATTCCATCATCCTGGTCCCATCCTACTTTAGAAGAGTGTTGCTTTTTAATGAGTTTATGCACTACAATGTAGTGTAGTAAGTATTAGATGTGGAGATTGATTCTCCCTTCCCTTAACCCTGCTTTTTGGTTATCTCTTGCACATAAAGAAAAAAATTATAAGTTACATGAAATCCTTTATTTTTTTTCTTTTATTTTTCTTTCCTTCACAGTACCTCTCCAATTTAAAGCTAGATATCTAGATCCAGTTTATCTTCCCTATAAAACTCTCCTCCCCAAAGTCATGATGGGAAGAGGCAGAGGAATAGCTAAAGTGAGAGATGCTGATCAGAAAGAAGAGAAGGACCAAGGCAGAATTTGCTGGTCAGAGGTGGGGAGAAAACAACCGCACAGAGGCCTGACTTAATAGTACACTCTTCTTGTGATACACCAGCTAGCATCATAATGGAAGAAGCCAAGGCAAAGCCCAGGACCAGGAAATAGGCTCTTCCTCCATCACAAACAGGAAACAACTCCCATTAGTAAACTACCGGCCACCTGATCATCACCCCCTATCCATATATGGTTATTGGTGCCCCATGAAAGCTGTTCTTCAGATACCAATTCACCTGTGTCTAGCACTAGATATAGAGGGTGGAAGGAAGAGCTGCTACCAAGGAAATAGAGAAAAGAAGCCTGAGGCCAGGTCTAGGATTTTATATGAATAAAAGTTTTAAACAAGCTCTTCCTTCACTCACATGAAGATAAAGGGAAGGATTGGGGAATACATTCAGGCTTATAAGATTCTATTATTGTAGCTTTACAATAAAAGTAGTAGTGATCTATGAAGCATTGGTTTCCTACACTGATCTACTTTGAGGAGCTAACTATATTCTTCTCACCCTTATTGTGAGTATTCAGTGTTGGTGCCTTTGGACTCTGGTTGCTAATTATCTTGCAAGATAAAATGCACTGGCTCTGAGACCACACACAAATATTTATTGCCTTAAAGACATAGACATAATTCTCTCAACAGCGGCAGAATTGGCCACAGCTCAGTCAGACGAAAAAGACAGCTAGCATGATGTCTTCATGCCATTGCTTGCCTATTTGGTAAGTAAACTATTGCTATTTTTAAAAAATTAATTCTTCTGTGGTGAAACTTAAGTTTGTGATATGGATAGTAGGCAGGTAAATACAAAATTAATGTGCTTGTGAGAATGAGGCCTTGTGAAATAATGTCGCTGAGTTTAATTTACTTTGAATCATTTGTTGTGTCTAAATAGTGGGAAGTGAGAAGTCTGTGCAAGCTGTTATGACTTATAGAAGCTGAGTTTCCAGAGTGTATTCAAAAATACACGGACTAACATTTGGAATTGTTTGATTAATTTCGATTTCTCTTCTGTTTAACTTTTGCTGATTCAGCTGTGGTTGTGAGTGATATATGTTTGTGAATATACAATCAAATGCAAATAAACACATGAGCACATAATTGTCCTGACTATTACTTAATCAGAATTTTCAGAAAACATTCTGGTCTTGTTTTATACTCAATCAATATTCCGTATTTTTTCTGCGAGAATTATAATTAAGCATTTTAAGTAGCAAACATTGTTTAGCTTAAAAATTATCTGGAAAGATGACATCAAACCTGATAGGAATGGTAGCATCCATAAGAAATCAACTTTTTGTCCATGTCTGCATCTGGTTACTTACTTATAGCTTGGCTGGTTGGTTTTCGCTAAGTACTTGCAGGCTGCAGTTAACTATTGAATATCAATGAGTCTTTCTAGCTTCCTCTCTTTGGTTTGTATTGTGTTGCTGAGCATCCCAGGGATGTGTTTAATTGAAGAGTTTTGTGGTCTTCCCTGAACCCCTTAACAGGTTTTTTTTTGAGTTAGTGGTTGGATAAAAATGCCTTACTTATGATATTTTTAAATGTTTTTCATCCCCACCTTTCCCAATCTTCATGCAAGTTCATTGGCCAGCAATCACGTGCTTTTGTGGTCCTGGGCCATAAAACAAGGCAGCAGCAATAGCAACTTAGACTTACTGTGCTTCACAGTGTTTTACAGCATCTCTAAGCAGTTTACCAAGTCAACATATTGTCCCCAACAATCTTGGGTCCTCATTTTACAGACCTCAGATGGAATGCTGAGAAGGCAGTAAGGATCTAATTCCAAGTTCTCATTGTCTCTTGGAATCCCAGAGCGTACAACTTATTTTAAGCTTGATATGATGAAACACTGAATCTGGTTTGAATTTTGTTCTATTACAGGGGTGTCAAACTCACATTGTCATGGCGGCATCACGTGACATATCGGGACTTTTCCCCCTTTGCTAAACCAGGCATGGGCGTGGCCAGCATGTGATGCATCCAGCCCACAAGCCGGGAGTTTGACAGCCCTGTTCTATTAGTTTGTTTCAAATGGAGCTGTTTGTTTCAGGCTCGAAACAAACCATGTTTTCCATTTTATGTACACCTTGGGAAGCTTTTGTAGGTCTCTACAATTCTGATATTCTCCAGGTCATATGAATCTATTTGGATGCAAAACAAGCAACTATGACTGTAATATTAAATTTTAGAGACTATCACTGACACAGAAAATCTCTTTAAATGTGTTCAAATATAATTTAACTTTTCTTTCTTTTATCAGCTGAAATGAACCTATCAAACTATTTGCAATGAATGAATTAAATATTTCAAACAACCCAAGGAAGCTCCTATTATAGAATGTTTTAATTAGTACAGAACACAGCGGGACTCATACAGGTAGCTCTCGACTTACATCTATTTGTTTAGAGACCATTTGAAGTTACAACAGTACTGAAAAGTGACTTATGATTATTTTTCCCATTTATGACCATTGCAGCATCACCATGATCATGCTCAAATTTGGGCTCTTGGTAACTGGCATGGATTTATGACAGTTGAACTGTCCCAGGGTCCTGTGAACACCTTTTTGCAGCCTTTCCAGCTGATTTTCAACAAGCGAAGTCAATGGATTTACTTAACAACCACACAATTCACTTACAACTGTAGTGATTTAGTTAACCACTCTGGCAAAAAAGGTCATAAAATGAGGCACAGCTCACTTAACAACTGTTTCACTTAGCAATAGAAATTTTGGACTCAGTTATGATCATAGCTTTCGGACTACCTATACACTACAATGCTTCACTACACAACCCTTGTGTATATGCTATTTTACCAGATGAAAACTTACCCTTCTTCATGTACTTGGTTTGCCTTTCAATGGGTACTGTTGCAAGAATGAATGGAATAAAAATTGGGGTATTCATATAAAAATTCTGGGTAGAAGTAGAATTCTGGGACAAGGATTTTCCACCACAGCAATATTCAAAACAGAGCAGAATATAGTACTACAGAATGGCTTTAAGCATTTTTATTTGCTTACCCTTTCCATGGAATCATCAACTGACAGCAGAGTTTGAAGTCTTTTGCGTTGCAAGATATTTGTAAATTCCATATGGATGGGAAGCATAGGCCCTGTGTACTGCATGATCCAATGCTTATCCATATTGGGTGCATAGTTGTAACTAGGAGTTCTACAGGGGAAGATAATATAGATTAAACTCCAATAGAAGAGAATATTTTACCAACAAAGTAACATTATCAATGCAAGCAAACCACCACACTCAGAGCATCAAGAACTCCATAGACTAAGCTAGTTTTAGTTTCTGATGCAAAATCTGCTCCTTTGCTATTATCTACTGCACATCAAAATAAAGTTCAGAAAAAAATGCAAGGTTATGAAATGCTTTTTTATAAATAACCAGTTGAGAGTAAGCAATCACAATTAAGTAGCTAGTTTATTCCATACAATTCTAAGATCTGACTTCCAGCATATTATTCATTTATAATCCCAATATTATAATCACCTAGTCTTTTCTGAGGCCGATGTTTCACTTCTCATCCAAGAATCTTCTTCAGCTCCGGAGCTAAAGAAGCTTCTGGGATGAGAAGCAAAATGTCTTCAAAGAAAAGCTAGAAAGTCCACTTGACTCTTGAAAAAGCAACTAGACCTGGTTGACTGAGAATCTCCATAGACATTAATCGATATTTTAAATAATAAAGGCAATATGCTCCTAAGAAACAATTTTATCGGGGATATGAGTGTTCTGTGTAACTCCCCAGGTCTAAGCTAATCTCTTTCTCACAAGCCATAGACTAGTGTTTTTCAAACATGGCCACTTAAAAAGGTGTGGGCTTAAATTCCAAGAATTGCCCAGGCAGCATGCTTTCAACTTTCAGGCTTGCTGACGGTACCACAGCAAGTTATTTTTCACTGACTAATTTCTGAAAATTAGCATTTTTGAAATTAATATATAGGTAAACTTCCGTACTGTATGTATATCACAGTCATGAGAATTAGGAAAATTAAGAATAACTATTATCTCCCTTAATAGCAAAAAGAATGTTTCCTACTGGTGCAAGAATGCCATGTAATTAAGGAATTGCTTAATTAACAGACATTCCTCATTAACAAACAGAGACTGGATCATAGTTCTTTAGTAATAATGATAATTTTTCATCTAACTTTGCCAAGTTATCAAGCAACATTTGTTCTGCTTTCCATTCTTTACAGCAGACAGCTCCTGTGGTTGCCCAGCATCACAATTTCTGCACTTACATAAATAAACAAATAAAATAAAACCAAGCATGCACATATCATGCCGCTCCCTGAAGCACTGTTATCTTGATTTCTATATAATTGCCAAGATTAGAGCCAGAAAATCGTGTTTATCTTCCGTTTTGATTACTAAAGAGTCTATTGATGTTTGGATGCTGCCCACAGAGAGTCAGCTGCCCTGATTGCCCCTAAGACAATGGCTGCAGCCATCATTAAGAAGGATGTTATGTCTGTTCTCATTATGATATGGGAGAATATAACACTAATGCTACTGTTTGTGCTGTAAACATTTCATTGGGTGCTGCTGAAAACAGAATGCCCGAGCCAAAGATTTTAATGTCCTCTGAGACACCCATAACTGAATTATTGAAGGCTAATGCTCTCCAGGCCAAAATAATGTCTTTCAAATATCAGTCTCACCAGTGCAATTTACACATAGTTGGAATTCCACAACGATCAGAACATATTAGGTGGAAGATTAGCTCTGCCAGAAGATTATCAGTAGAAATCGAAAGGGCTCCCTGCATTCCGCCCTTTCCTTTTTGTGTAGCTGAAAAGGCTTTGCCATTTATTGGGAAATATGTCAGAGATCCATATATGTTCTGTCCAAACTACCTTAAGAAATTACAAGAATGTAATAAGGTTTTTTTCTACAGGAAGAAATAGGATTTGGGAGATAAGAGTGTTATTGAACTTTCAGTCATTTTTGTTATCTTACAAGTTAAGGGCATCCGAAATCATTCCGTACTCTTGCGAAAGCAGGAAAAGCAAACTGTATTTTCTTTAAATTTCGCTACCAAAGTCACATTAGTGGATTGAAAACTTTCCCTCTTTTCTACAGAACTGATTTTTAACTTCAAGCTATTTCTGTCTAATTCATGATCATACATTTGTTTGTTTTGCACACTGTTAGAGTTTGGAACTACAAGGAAAAGTTAATAGACCACAGTCCTTTTTAAGTTGTAATTTATTTTTTCCTCTTTGCTCTCCTGCTTTTTCTTAATCTTAATTTGGCCTTCCTCAAGATATATATTCAACGGCAAATAAAAAGTTTATTTCTTTTGTCTCCTGTTCAGTTCTGTATAAAATTAATAATAGTAATATAATTTATTAATGTGTTTAGGGGAAATTAGAGGTGTTTCATAACACTTTTAAATATGTATGTTGAACCACTTTAGGTTTTTTTTGCATTTTTTCTTAGAAGTATTTGCATATTTACAATAGATACGATGTAAAACTATTTTCAAGTCCTTTGTATACTATTTTAATTAAACCCTGTGGTTCAGTAGTTCTTTTTATTCAATTGAACTTTAAGAGTATAGATAATTTTATATACAATTTGTATACCGTAGTTAGAAGCAATAAGTAAGTCCTAAAGAAAGCTCGGATAAGAGAAATATATCTATGAGACAATTCTGAATGTGCAAGGAATGTTTCAACTTGATAATTTTTAAAAATCAGATTGCTGAAAGGAAAAATGGAGTGAAAATATATTTATGCATTTATTTACAATGCATCTGATGATCCGAGTGGTTTATAGGCCTCCATTCAGTACAAAGATTAAAAACAAAGTATAATAAATTGGTGCAAATAAAATAAAAATGATTTCTTCTCTCCCTTCCAATTTGGTTTCACTTATGACTATTTCCATGGTCATGTGATCAAAATTTGGACACTTGGCAACTGACTCATACTTATGACGGTTGCAATGTCCTGGAGACATGTGATCAACTTTTGTGACAAGGAAAGTCAATGGAGAAACTAAATTCACTTAACAACTGTGTTACTAATTTAGCAACTGTAGTGATTCACTTAATGACTGTGGCAAGAAACATCATAAAATGAAGCAAAAATTATTTAACAACTGTTAGCAACAAAAATTTTGAGCTCAATTGTGGTCGTAAGTCAAGGACTATCTGTGTATTTGTCTGGTATCCTATCTGGTTACTCTGAATTACATTAAATCAGCCAGAATTAAGTTTTAATAAAAATATTTACATGCTTAAGGCTGTATTCTGAATTCTTTATTTATCTTGCTTTAAAAATTCCAAAGAAGTTCAATTTAAATTTGTCTCCAACTTCACACAAACAAAAGAATATCTAGTTCTCAGACTTGGAGGTAAAATTAATATTATTAAAATTAATTTAACTCCAAGGTGATTTATATTTTAAAAGATCTTTCTATTTATGTTATTTAATAGTGTTAATAGCTTATTACACTATTACATTTTCTAAAACATTGTCTCGTATGCTTTAAGATTTTTACTATGTTAGGATTCAACTGTCTGCTGACAAAGATCATTTTCAGGCCTATTGTTAGCCATTTTTTCCAGCTTTGGGCACTGTTTAGAATAGGAATTGCAAAATTTAATTCCTTTTGGGACTCAGTTCCAAAAGTTCTATTTGACTTCAGTAAAATTCTGATGAATATTATCTTTATTTGATTATCAGTTTCTTACTTGCATTTACTTCTACAAAGTACAGTAATGTGGAAAATAAAGGACTGTGGCTAAAATTTTGAAGGTTACATTATTTCCCCCACATAGTAGCAAAGAACAAAACTTTCAACAATTTAATCATTTTTTTATATTTCTGTTGTACATAATATCTTTTTCTAGCCTTTCAATCCCTTTGTCTTTCATTTTAATATAACTTCCCATTGCTAACATTATGTGAATACATTTGTTAATCTAACTTAATATAAAACAAACCAAAAAAGAAAAATCAGACATCTTAAGTTTAAACCCATCACCTAAGGAAAAAAAGGTGCCAAAATATATTTAACCACAAAAAGAGAAGAACCATCAATAGTTAAATATTCAAACGATGACACTTCTTATCAAATGATTATATTGCTCTTGCCATTGTTTTCATGAGCTTTGCCAAAGGAAAAGTCAGGGAGACATTGGATCTTTCCTTTATTATCTGGCCATGATAAACTGGCAGCATATTAAACTGCAGAAACCATTCCTTTAGTAATTTAATCATGGAAACTGGCAGTTTATCTTCCATTTCTTCTTTTACTCCAAATAAGATCTTACTATGTTTAGTCTTTCAATATTAAAACAACCTGCAGCAACCACTGAATAAAGGATGCATAGTACTCCCAAAATTTCAAGACTGCTGGGTTGGGAGAATATAGTGATTTCTGATTTGTGCTTCCACACTTTTTATAATCAGTTAAGCACAAATCACTTTGGCTTCAACTATTACATATTTTCAGGAATGCACACTGAGTTTAACAAAAGTTTCCAAGGTTACCAAGTTCAGATATTAATATCATACAGTGTTCAGTGCAACCAACACTTTTCTCAATCTTCTAATACAGAAGAGTGGAAGTGGTTGCTAAGTTCAATGCGTGAGAGCCTTCTTTGATCATTTTTAAAGTGAGCACAGATCCCACATGCAAAATGCAGGCAAGTATGAAGACAAACAATTTAACTCTGCTTTGCCCTCCATCATTTCCAACAGGTAACAGGCCACTCACTGCAAAAGAGGGCTTCCTTTGTCTATGAAGACCTTTCATTTAATTGGAAACCCTGGTCAATCAGAACTCTCAACTGTGCAGACAGCCTCCACAGAGAGTGGAGTCTCTCAGCTGCAGACACCCCCTCCCCCATATGTAGAAGGAGATGGGAACAGTACAGCTTACATGCTTTAAAAATGATTAAATGGGGCTATTACTTGGCCTTAGTTTCAACCACTCTATGAAATCTGCTTCTAATTAAATTTTTAGAACACAGCCATGTCTGAGAGGCTTCAGGCAAGTCCTCCCTCCCCTTCCTTACCTCCCCTGCCTCATCCTGCTATCCTGTCTGCTATCCTGTTTATTTTTGGGGTGGGGGAAGAAACATTAGCTGCTGAAGTGATAATATATACTTTTTAGAAAGTCAAAAATTTTAGAAAGTCAACCTTTCAGTATTTAAAAAGTAAGTGCTTTGCCTAAATAGAGCTCTTTGCTATTCCAGTGGTGGTGATCAAAGACTCCCTGCTAAGAGGGACCATAGAAGCAATCTGTTGGCCCACAGTCTGTCAAGGGAGTGTGGCCCAGTCCCCCACCAAAATTTAATAGAGAAGATAGCAAAATGCGGACTGGATTTTGCTCCCAGGAGATGGATATAGAACTCATTACAGTTATAAACCCCTACGTGCCTACAGGAGTAGCTCTCAGTCAAGAGGAAAGAAGTGTTGAATGGTAACACTACAAAGGTCCCAGGCCCTATACTGTTAATATATTTACTAATGATTTGAGTGAGGACAGAAAACATAATGTGGATAACATATACATAGGGTAGATAGCAGATTATTACAGTTTCAGAATGTAGGATGGTAGTGACAAGCTGCAACAATAGGCTGAGAACAGGAGAAAATATGTAGTACATAATTTGGAAAGAAAAAAAAATCAAAGGCATAAATGTAGAGCAGGAAAGGCTATGTTGGGAAGCGATATTCCTGAGAGAAACTGGGTGTCTTGGTGGATTACAATTTAACCATGAGCCAACAGTGTTGATGAAAATAAAGCAAATGCAACTCTAGGTTGCATCAACAGAACTACTGTGAAAATATCAAGTCATTTGTGCTCTCATTTCTGTGCTGGTTGGACAAACTCTGACACATTGGAGCACATCCAGAGAACTAGGATGATTAAGAAACCTGGAAGAAAAACTTTATGAGAAAACAATTGGAGGAGCTGTGGGTATTTAAATCAGAGAAGTCTGTGGGGAAATGTGATAGCTGTTTTCCAAAATCCAAAGGATTCTAATGTAGAAAATGGAATAGTTAGGAAGCCAATTTTGACTGGATATCAGGAAGTATTTCATAATGCTAACAGCTGTTACACAATGGAATAAATTGCTTCAGGAGATGGTAGACTCTTATGGGAGGCGTTTAAACAGGGTGGACAGCCATCTGTCAGAGATAGCTATGGTAGTAGATTCCTGCATCGGAAAGGAGTTGGGCTAGATGATCTCCATGACTCTTTCTAACCATTCAGTTCCATGACTGCATGGCGATGGTTGGTTCAGCTTATTCATGTTCGTAAACCTTTGTATCTTAAAATTATGTTTGCATGCAACTTCAGTTAACCATCAGCCATTGTGATATATTTATGTACTGATTATTTGTTAGACATTTGGGGTCTCAAAACTAGAAATAGACAAAAATAAATGCTTGGGAATTGGAATGTTCAATTTCAAGTACAAAAATAAGCTCTTTTAATTATTTTGAAAGTATTTCAAGCTAGAAACAGCTATTTTGAAGATGTTTTGCATCTGAAATATTCAAAAATGAGTAATTTTGCAAAGTTTCACTTAAAACAGTAGTTTAAAATAAAACATTTCACAAACCCTTAAGAATTGTATCTTTTTAACCAGACTAAATGATGCTACTCCAAGGTGTCAAATTTTGGTCTGAATTTATCACACCAATTAAGATATCAAAGCAAGAGCAGGGGAGGTGCGGATGGGGTGGGAAGAAGTACAAATGTCAAAAATGTAACATTTTTTCCATTTATTTTTTAAAATGGTGAAATAAACTGGCTTTCTTTCTTGTGCAACCATTTATCTCAAGCTTAGTTTTATACATACAGCTTAACCTGGGGAAACTATGAAATATATTTTCTGAAATACATTTTAGGCTGCAAATGTGCCTATCACATTATAAATACACCAGAAAATTCATCAAAAGAAAGATCACTGTTATGTTAATTCATACCCATTTTGTAGATTCTACTCAGTGGTTTTTAACAGAGAAAGCATGAAAATATGTGATCAGCATCTACGACCATGAATGAGTAAAGTCCACTGCACAATACCAAGACTTTACTGTTTCTCTTTCATCAAGCTTTTGTGAAAACTTAATATCAATTGTACAGAAATAAGACAAAATGTTCAGAGAGAAAATTGAAAGAAATGCAGGCAACTCCAAGGAGAAAAAAAGGAAAGATGGAAGAAAAAGAAGGTGTTCCAACTGCTTTAGGCATGTACAGTCCAGACACCAAGCCAAATGATAACTCAGTATTTCTCACTTCCAAAAGTGCTTACAGGGCTTTCTTCAAACAGAAAAGTAAAGTTTATGCTTTTCAAAAAGAAGAAAATATGGGATCCCCGCATAAGTATGGAATATTCTAGAGTATTTCATTGAACTCTCAAAGAACTGAAGCAGGGCAAGGAGACGACTGGCTGAGGCTATGCAGGACATCAACTCTCCATTTCATTACACACATGAAAAGGGCAGTCAGCAACAAGGTGGCAAAGCCCCAGCATGTTCACAGTATAAAGTTTCACTTACATGTGCTGAGAAGCATTTGGATACAGCTCAGAGAATTGTGGTGCAGAGTCCTCTGGGCCATGGGGAGCTGCATGGCTGATCACCATCATTATAGGTCTATGGGGATATGTCCTCTTAGACATTTTGAAATAATTGATACTGTCATTAGTGATTAAATCTGTAAAATAGTCCTGAAACAAACAGTCAACATAAGTGACAATTTGCCAACTGCATCCAATATCAAACAAAAGGTCATATTATAGTGGCTTAGTCCAATAAGCTTTGAAAGGATTTCACCTATCTAGTTTTAGAAGTTGGGCACAGTTCCCAGGTCAAATATATGCAGATAAATGGCTGCATTCCAATAGGCTTATCTGTATAGGTACGAAGGAATAACACCTTTTAAGTAGAAGACAAAGACTTAGAAACATTTAAATCACACTCAAGCTCAGACACTATAGCCTCTTGGCTATAATTGTAATTAAAAAAGAATATTTGCATTTCTAAAGAACTCAGCTCATTTTAGAACAGCACAGCTACTAATATCAAAATCCTATCACACCAACTAAGCAGCTTAACATATAGCCAATGTAATAAAATGAAAAATCATCACACACACACACACACACACACACACACACAGAGGGAAAGGACTTTTTTAAAAGTTGGGAATTAAACTATCTGCCATCTCTAGGTTTGTGGAGTTTTTGATCAAATAACTGGCATGAACTCCAGTGAGGAGTTCCAAGGTAACATGAACATACAATTTCAACCATTTTCAGACAAGACTAATCAATCAGATGAGGTGGACTCAGGGTCATGAACAGCTGCAAAAGCAACAGTGAAAAAAAGTGCAGCATTTTTTTTCACATAACACTATTAGGGAAGCCCAAACAGCTGTGAACACTTTGTCCTCATTCCAGGACTGTTTCTCAAACTCCTAAAGTACTTTGCAGATACATGTGAAAAAGTATTAAAGAAAGTATGTCATAACTCTAGAGTAAGAAGTCAATTTAAATTTATACTCAGAACTGTTGTAAAAGAAAATCAGAACGTATTTCTTTATATTTCTATATTTCTCTGAACTTTTGGCTTTGTTCTTCATTTTTTTTAAAAAAATTCTCACCTGAATTATTAGTTTCTTAGTTTTTATCCTACTTGTTTAAAAATTTAATAAAGTTATAAAAATCAGTATGAAAGATAAATTTCATTAATTTTCAAATATATTTTTCCATTAAGCCTCTCCCACTAGCACTTGTCTGAAGAGTGAAAGACTAAATGGGAAAAAGGTATTTTCTAAAGGAGCAAGTTTTCTCCAAACTTCAAATGCCAAATTATTATACATAATATAGACAATACTGGAAACCAGAATCTTTTGCAAATTATCTCTCCCCCAAAAGATAATTGCTTTTCATGGGAAATAAAGTGTGCTGTGTAATTTTTGTTGTGTGTGTCTGCATATTTGTCTGTTGCCACAGTCAAGTTTCCAGGATTTAGTACCTTTCATTATTTCTTTTTCATAACTAGAATTCCATAGTGTTAACTGACTTTCTATGAACATTATGTGAAAAAAAATTCTGACCATACAATAACAGAAAAAATTAAAAGTATTATTTCAATGAAGTGATTTTAAAATATCATTTCTCCTATCAAGAATAAGTTTTACCTATGTGCGTAGTAAGATAAATGTGATTCTTCCTTACCTTTGCATATTCGAATCCATGCTTCTCTTTAAAGCCATTGCGACAAACAGTGTAATTATAGAAACGAGAGTTTTTTATTAATCCAACCCACTCTCGCCAGCCGGGCGGGATATAGCTGCCATTGTATTCATTGAGGTATTTTCCAAAAAAAGCTGTGAAAGAAAAAGAAGCCGCATTCAATGATACTCAGTGAACATAAAAACAGTGGTGTTTTATGAAATAAAAAAGGAACTAGTTGGTTACAGCAAGGGTTGGCAACATAAGGACCCAGATCTGTGTACAGCCTTCAATCTTGTGGCAATTGGAGCGTTTTCTATCTACAAAGACCAAGAATTGATGGCACATTCTTCATCAATTTGAAGCAGATGATACACAAATAGGGATAAATACAGAAAATTTTCAAAATTTTGCAAATTGCAAAAATTTGCAAATCAACAAATGTGTGTTTTTCAACCTTTTCCCTTTCCCCATAATGAGCCCACCCCAGTCCTTGGTTCTTTGGGGGAAAAAAGGCTGATCTTACACTGAAGATAATTCTTGCTACATATTCAGTGCAACGACAACGAGTGGCAGTGGTAAATGCATGCTTGAGAGACGAGGTAATTCTGTAATGTCTTAAAAGAAAGTGTGATCAATCCTGTGCTGTAGCCCCTGTCCTCTTGAATATTCTCCCTTCAGATATCAGAATGACCTGGGCCCTGTTACCCTTTCACAAAGCTATGAAGACTTGGTTGGGGACCAAGGCCTTGCGTATATGGCAGGCAGGGGTGGTTTTCTCTTGGGATTGCCACCGGTTTGGTAATTTTGCGCATGTACGCATGTGCATAAGCGCGCGCACATGTTTTCTTTCTGCGCGTGCTCTTCCCCACCCATCTGCGCATGTGTGCGTCTACTGGTGCG
>JAOYMU010000292.1:38324893-38337606 GCA_025802295.1 Psammodynastes pulverulentus | reverse complement strand
TATTAAAGTATTATGCAGGATTTCATTTATATTATTTTAATCTTTCCTTGCAAAAGAACGACATGCCTTGCAGACTTCAAATGATATATAAATCACACATTCTGTCTCTAAGCAACATGATAGCTTTATAACACTTCAGTGTAACAATACACAATTGCCACTTAAAAGCAAATAGTTTATAGGGTAGGGAATAAAGTAATAATAATGGTATTTATATAGCTCTTCTCAGGGCTCAAAGCACTTCACAAATTTGGGCTGTATTCATAAGATTTTTTTCATGTCCTCATCTGAATGATTAAGAACCAGCAATGTATATATAATTATCCTATTCCTTCTTCAATCATTTTGGATGGAGTTTATTTCTTGTGTCTCTGTTTAAATCAAACCATATTATCCCATGGTATATAATTTGAGTTTTGTAATTTTACAATTAATCGATTGAAGGGTCCTTTGAATACATTACCTTGAGAATCTTTGGGAAAAGCCTATTATATTTCTCAATATTACTACACTGCCAAAATAGCAAAGCATCATAAAGCTGAGAGTGCAAGATTTCCTAATAACTATATTAATGAGTTCAGAATAAAGTCAACATCTGAACTATTGGCCTCCTGGCACATAGATAGTAATAGAAATATGTCGTCCAATTTCTACTACTGTGTTAAAAAGCTACAGAAAAAATATTTTCAGATTTATTATTTCAGATGTTTGGAATACACATATTTCTGTATACAAGTTTCTCTATATAACTTTGACTGAGCTAAACTGTTTGTCTGAAGAATGTAGAAAAATGCCATCCTTCTTTCACATTTCCTGTACTGATTAAGATTGACTTGAAAAAAAATAAAATAAATCTTATTAACTTGTCTTCACAGAAAAGATCAGAGGACCTATTCCTGCATTAAAATTCCCTTCACTTTTTTGTTTCTTTTAAATTAGGATTTATTTAAACAAGGTTTTGATCTTGTCTTGTTTTAATAAACTACATCTTAAACTAATGAAGAATTTCTATATTCTATGGATGCACTTTCCCAAAGCATTTTTACTCTTCAGATCCAAAACACTGCACAATCATATTAATTAAAATAATCATATTAGGCAATAAACAGCAGAAAAGAAACCATAACTAAGGAGTATTAGTGATATATATTGTTTTTCATGTTTTTCTTCTTGTGCAGTTTGATTGATTGATTGTACACCACCACCAAGTAGTTGACTCATAATGACCATATAGATAGATTTTTCTCCATGCCAATATGTCCCTAAGCTGATCTTCCGATAGCGAATCTTCTACTACTACCGTAACTGAGTGTAACCACCTTGCTGCAGGTACAAAACTCTCAGCAACTTTCAAGTCAGTACCTGTTTTTTCAAAGTCCAACTTTTGCTTTCATATAGTGTTAGAGAGTCATTAACTTCTTCCAATCTGTATTGTTGGCCATTATATTCTTTTTCAGATTTGTTGTGGTAGCCTTTACTGATTCCTCTGATACTTAACATATTCCTGGTGGTATTCTATCAGTTCCTGTAGCTTTCTGACTTGGAAGGTCCAGAATGCTGACCATCTCATAGTACTAGAGGTTCAAGAAAATAGGAAATAACCTCTGAGATAACTTAGCTGTTGTCATCTGTACTGTACAGAATTTCAGTTTAATTCTGAGATCATTTTTCTTTGATGTTCTTTGAATCAGTTACTATCTGTCCATTGATATATTCTAGAATATTGTTTTGAAGTTGGAGTTCTTTGAAATTTGGAGTTCAGATATTTTTTTTAAAAAGACTTTTTTGTTTTTCAGTGACTTTAAGTTGTTATAATATTTCTTTTGCCTCTTCTAGCAGCTGTTTGAAACTTTTGTTAAATTTCTTTCTGACATTTTTGTCTTCTTTGGCTTTGGATTTTCTTCTCTTCTTCGCAATTTCAACACTATTCAGTTGCTTTCTTCTATTTCTTATTCTTTGCAAGTCTCTTTTTACATGTCTCATTAATGACCTATTTAAATTTATTTCACAGTTCCTCTAAAGGAAGTTCAGGACTTCAAAGCAATTCCTTGCTTTGTGTATATTCTCCCTCAATTTTTTTTATGCTCAAGATCACTTTGTAGAAACTGGTTGGCTGTCTTCTGCTTCAGCTGTACTTGGAACTAGCACACAAGCAGTTTGTGATTTGTTTCACAGCATTTGGCTGTGTCTTTGATGCTATAACTGAGTTTTTCCACATCCTTTAGCAATAATATGTCAATTTGATTTCTAGTTTTCTATCTGGTGATGTTCAGGTATAAGGTTATCCTTTGGGCCATTTGAAAATCTGTTAGCTATGACAAATACTTGGAGTGATAGAAATGGGTTAGTTGTTCTCCATACAATTTCCTCAATAATATTTCCGACTTTGGCATTCCAGTTTCCAATCACAACCTGTCATTTTCAAATGGATTGTGATCACAAAAGTCATCAATGTCTTCCTTTACATCAGTAGTTGAAGCACATATATGGATGAAGTTTAATGATCTTATTCAGTCATTTTTTGTGTGTTGTAGCCAACTAATTAAATTGTGGTAAGATGGGTGGCTGATAAATTTTATAAATAAATAAAATGAATAAACTTGCTACACTCATTCTAAGTATAAAAACAATGGCTTTGCTTCTTTGTTTTTCATGTTCTAAGTAATAAACAGTCTATTATTCTGTGTGTTCAATCCCCATCCTTCTCAGGCCACTGATGCCCAGGTAGACCAGACAGAAAGCATGCCCAGATAAGACAGTTCTATTTAATTGTAAATCTACATTAAGAGTCTGAAAGTACAATTCTCCTGCCATCTCCTTTACAGCCCAAGAAACTAGGATGAGTTCCTATTGAGCTTTTGCCATCCACTATCCATTTGCAGGCTATTCTGCCTGACCTTTTCTAGACAACATCTTTTCTCCACATCTCCCATCTGCCACATACTATTATAGATATGAAGTTGGAGTTGTTTCATTTCATCTTTCACTTTGTTTAGCTTTCCCATGTTCATATTTCTTATGTTCCATGTTCTCACTATAGTTTTGTCTGTATAGCTTCAGATTTTCTTTTCAACATTAGCAACTAGATATCCTAAAGGTTTTAAAGTAGCCATGTCATAAACTCTGAAAGATCCTCAACTCTTCATCAATAGAGTGATGAGGGGCACATCCTGAGGAAGACGTCATCTGGCACAATGCCATCAATAATTTATATATGTGGAATAGACAGCAGAAATATGCTCAAAGTACTTGGTATGAACATACTACTTTTTCACTGGGAAGTGACATTCCTTTAGGAAAATCTTCATATATAGCTTTTAGCTATCAGAATACAAATTTGTATCTCTAAGAATCTGCATAATAATTATCCTTAGTCTTTCCAGTTTGGGGAGAAATGTAATACGTAACTATATATACAGCAAGTTACTAATTAAATGACAACAGTGTCAAAGAACTTTCTAAAGAAAAGCTAATGTTCATCTGTGTGCCTTAATATTGCCAATGAAATGCTATTTATCTGCAATACCTTTATGAGTGATCATCTCTATTATTCAGTGTTAAACATTATTTGGAAAAAGTGAAGTTTAACCTTTCCATAGATCAAAGTTCATGTGGCCATTAATAAGGTCCATCTGAGTGGTCTGGACTTCCAAAATACAATTAATGAACAATAGTAACTACACTGCATGCTGTAAAGTAGAATTTACTGTTTTACAAGCCATGATTAAATATACATTTGTTAGAGTAAGAGACATATGTCTAGAAGCAAAAATGTTTAACAGTCATGGTTATATAAAGTGATTAGACACCAATTTTAAAATGCAGTTGGCCTGGCAGTTGAAAAAGGAAAACTCAAATTACTTTCTTTATTGGAAAGGATTGACATTTTCACTTGATACCATTGTAAGGTTTTCCTACTTTTGAGTCAAAAACTGTACAATGCCTAAGGAATAATAGGTTTGAAAAAGCTTCAGGAAACTGACCTTTCTAACATTTCCAAGAATTTGTGTCTTCGGGCTGTCTGGACTATAATATATCTTTCTTACGTTATGTGGTTTTCATTCATGGCCCTTACTGTGCATGTCCATTGTGTTCTCCAATTGCATGTGTATCAGTTTCCATTACTTCCACTAGGTTGTTCCTGTATAGTTTCATGGAGGTGGTGGATCATACAAAAAGGGATTACTTATATAAGTCACCTACTTAGGCTGTTGTTTCAAAATTCTTTGTATAGCATATATAGCACTACAATATTATCTTAGAATATGCACAGATATTGAATGAATTGAGGAGATATATGAGATATTGCCAGCACTGTTCCAATCATGGTGCCTCAATAAATCCCAAGCTTTCTCCAAAGCTTCATTCAGAGTAAAGAATTGTATATATGGTAGTGTACCATATAAAAGATAAATGGAGACGGGCTAGGTTAATCTTTTTTATGAGTAAAAGAATTATTTCAAATCATCAGTAATAACTTTCAGTCAGGGGATTTGTAAGAGAAATTTACAAGGCTTCCAACTAGGACTTTAGCCCAGAGGTGGGATGCTGCTGGTATAACAACCAGTTTGGTGATCAGATACTTTGCGCGCGTGTGCAGCAACTAAAAAAATGGGCTAATGCGTCTCTCAGCTGATTAGTGCAATCCTCTCTGCCACACCAAACAGCTGAAAGGATAAAAAGCAGCTAAGAGCAAGGGCAGGTGGGTGGGCCCAACAGCAAAGCGTCGCAGTGAACTGGTTCTCTACCAGCTGATCTTCGGAGGTGCCAGTACACCCAAACCAGTCCGAACCAGTAGAATTCCACCCCTGCTTTGGCTGCTCCATTAAACAAGTTGTCCAAAATTGCCAGTCTTCTCTTTCATGGTTCTTTTTTAATTGCGACAGAAACGGAGTTGTTTTTGAGACAAAGTCCGAGTTATCATTTCGAATGCTACAAAAAATTCTGCTTTAAATTTTTCATTAGAAAAATATTTAAAATTCAGTACAGCTTTTAAAAATTATTAAAATGAATAAAATTGTATACACTGATAGTTAATTATTCAATAAACAAATATTTAGATAAATCTTTGTTAACATCTAACAAGCTATTAAAATGCACAGTTAGTTATGATGTACAGGAGATAGTTTCCTGTTATGTTTTAACTTTTTCTTATACTGTCTATCTAAGCCTTTTTTTGGACCCATATTAATTTACTTTCTATTTGAAATCTTTCTAGTCCGCTATTTAAGATCATTGAGAATATTTATTAGTATTTTAAGGTTCAAGGCATTTTCTAACATCACTGCACTGGCAGATTTATAACACTAATGAAGTCATCCTTACAACTTCCCATAATTTTTGTATTCATTAAATGTAGTAATATCCCATTATTCTAAATTTTCAATTACATATCTAGTTTATGGGCTAATAACCTTTGTCTGTTATTCCATATATTTAATTTATAATAAACTTTTCGTTAGCTTAGAAAATACATTACAAGGATCAACATTTTTAATAATTGAGTAATAATATTCTCATAGATGATCCCACTAAATCAATTCTATGTCTAGCTTTCAGATCTATACAAGAACCCTTTTTGCAAAAATAAAAATTTGTTGTGAAATCATATTATTACTTGATTATTCCCTATATTTCAGAGGTGAATACTGTTGTTTCTACAGGCAAAGCTGTCACTACTAATATACAAGAGGATATCTATAAATTTTGCAGTCTTAAAAATTCACAATCTCAGAGCAAATATCTCAGTTCTTAAAAGAATAAACTACATTCAATGCTCACACTTCAGTGTGATGTGGGGGCAATAGTTAATTCTTGGGGCATTTTTCTCTATTCTTATACATGATCATTATACCTTATTTGTCATACTCCTATTGTGTGTCATCAGTCAATGCCAAGGTTTACAGGGAAAAAATCCAAGCAAACAACCAAACCATTTATCAGTAAAGTAACTTAACTAATGTCAGCTGAATTACCTGCATTTTATGCTACATATCTTTTACTAATAAGAAAAACGCATCCTGCTCCATTTTATTTTAGGCTATATAAAAAATTTTATTTTTATAAAAATAAAAATCCCCCAGCAAAGGTTATACAAAATCCATAAAACATTAACTACACATTAAATGGCAATTAAGTGGCAACTAAGACCAATACAGTACTTTTTGTGTTATATTTATTAATAAATTAAATATTAAAAATCGGTGTTGTACTTATTCAGTGGTATGTTAATACTGTCCTACTTTGTTCTGATTTTCTGTTCTGACACTGAAAACAAATTGTTTGCTTCTCACTGAAAAATGTTTGGTGTGAAAAGGAGGTGTCAAAGGAATATCTCTTGAACAACATGCTTGGCTCAAAGAAATTTTCTCTGATTATTTTCTTCCTCAATCTCTCCCTGTCCTTCTTTGATACTGCACTCTTGGTCAATGGGAAAAGTTCACAACTATGATTCACCAGGTTGGTCAATGTATCTCTGACAAATCTGGCATCATTCAGAACTAGAGTGAGAAGGTCACAATGATATATACTGAGACTACATCTTCTCCAGCTCAGCAAACCATAAATCTTAGTTTATAAGCCACCCTTCCTTATTATCTGCCTGTCCTGAAAGACTTATGAAGGGAATGGGGCTACTTTTTCTGTTTATGCCAAAGTGATTAGCAATTTTTTTTTATTTTCTATTGAGGTTTTATTCATTCCCTGAATGATAATTTTTCTGGAATGGTCCACCAAGGGATAGATAAGTCGAAATCAAAAGCTAGTTCTTTTTCCTTTCTTTATGTTCAACTTTTTGACATGGGACTCTTTTCTCTTACCATCCACTGGAATGATGAAAAGAGACAAATCATTGTTGCCAGAGTTCTAAACTGATCCTTTGCAGACAGCATGGGAAATTAGGGTGAGGGCAATGACTTTCCTATCCTTGGTTTGTGCAATGAAAAGTTACTCTCAAACACTCAACAATTTATACAGAATTTATACAGAATTCGGAAAATAGGAGCAAAGGTGATCTTTCTTTTGGACTGCCATCCACTGTAGAAGTTTAGGAAGGGTTTATGTACTCAAAAAGTTAAAAATAAATGGAACCAATGTATTCCATCAAATTATTACACTACAGTTAATTCATGGAAACATAATGAATAAAGAACTAAGAAAAACCACCTATACAGCACTCCTATGGAAATTTGGCAGAGCCATTTGTAAAATGATTAGTGTGTACTGTACAGTTAAGAAGTGATAATAAATTTAATGTTGATGGCAAAAATGGTACCATGTGTGCTCAATTTCTTACATGCAAATACATTGCATATATGTAAATTGAAAGCCCAGTTGCAGGATCTCATCATGTTGAACAATATAAGACCATTAAAAAAAGTTTTGAAAAATGATAGTTTGATTATTATAGTAGAATCAAAGCAAAACACATACCATAAAATAGACTAAACTAATAATAAACTAAGAATGTTATTAAATCAGGGGAAATAAATTATTATTGTTATAAATAAAAAATAAATAATCTAAAAACTGTAAGTGAAAATGTTGCAAGAAGATCTTATGAAAATAATATTGGTCTTCATAAGAGTTAGACAATAATAGATGAAAAAAGAGAAGATTAGAAACTATCTAAATGTAGAATCAGAAACAGCTTATAACAGAAGATGCTGAAGAACAATACTTCAGCTAATATACAAGCAAACTAACACAGCTGATCTCCATGGATCTGTGATATGTGCTTTCTTGTGCGATACAGGTAGAAGCTATGTTTTAGCTCATGAAGTATTCTAAAAAATAGAATCTAAAGTATTCTCTCCCATACAATCCATATAATTATGATCTCTTTCATAGATTTTAAATAATCACATTTATTCTGATATCTGCTACCATTTATTCTGAATAGCACAAGAAACTTTTAAACAGTGAATAGATAATTCATATCTTAATATTGTGGGAACAGAAAGGGGGAAAGATCCCTAATAAAATAAAGGAATAAAAACAAGGAAAAAAACATTAGGAACCCTAGGACTGTTTCACAGTGTAATATACAATACCATAATATAATTTGTATGCTCTTACCATTAGCTCGGCTGGTGTTGGCATTGTCTGTGCATTAATGTAGACTCACTGTGGACAATCAAAAACTCTAATTCTCTGTTCAATGTCTGGAAAAAAAATTCACTTCAGGGGAAGGACACATTCAGTTAGAAATTATACATAAACCTTTGACACTGTAGCTGTGGTAATTATATTTTGCATTGTTTTTAGCCATAAATTCCGTACATTAAAGATTGCAGAAAAGAACATTTGGAAGATGTTGAGTTTGAAATATAATGTTGATGCATCACAAGGCCTATCCTATAATCCTAAGACTGCAAATAGTATGCTGTTACACACTATCCTATTATTGCCCTATTTTGCTTTGAAAAACCATAGATTTGTTAATTTGGTGCTGCAGTTGATCAATGTAGATGATGATGAAGATGATGATGATGATGATGATGATGATGATGATGATGATGATGATAATGAAAGATTCAATAGGTGAATAAAAATGTCAAATCTAGCCTAAAAATCTGGCTGACTATGTAACCAAATATAATGTTTTATTAAACTTGTATTCACCTGAATCTCAAGAACTCTGGGTGCCTCACAACAAAGAAATTATAATAAAATAAATAAAACATAATAAAACTGTTAGGATTATGCACCATGGAGGCAACAAAACTGATTACTGATAGGTGTTGAAAAGATAATTGTACCTCAAATTTACATTCTTGGATTACAGAAATGTTTGCTTTCTATTTATGAATATATTTATGCCCTTTTTATGTGCGTAAAAGAGCTAATACATATTTGTGATCAAGTCTTAAGTATGCATTTAAATAATGGGCTCAATTATTTCTTCCATAAAACATATATTTTATAACAAAATTGTTCACCTTCCATTAGGAAAGGTTGATATCTCAACCAGTTGGGCTCATTATTTCTGTAAGTTGGTATAGATGCTAATATCAGTATGTTGTAGAAGAATTTTTTCTAAACGCTTGCTTTATTTTTATAAGATGAAAAAGTGTTTTAGCTTTGTTACATTTTCCCATCATTTTGGATTTCCCACACAACTTAAAAAGCTCTTTTCCCATTAGGCCTTCTGTTGGAATTTTAGTTAAAATATAAAAATTCAGGGAGGTTACCAACTTCTGGAGAAGGGTTGCACAATGACCCAGAATATTCACACACATCCTTCATCTACTTTGTCACTAAAATAAATACAAAGAACTCTCCCCCCCCCCATCATGATAATTTAATTTGTTTTCTCTTTTGAAAAATATAATCTAAAGTAATTTTCCTTGCATTAATTACCAAAAGTTAAAGAAATTCATAATAAATTATTGCCTCCACATAAAAGCTTTGCCTACATTTATCATAGCTTCATGTTCAACCAGATACTTGGAAGACAGTTCCTTAACAAAAAGGACATGGCATGGAGCCCATATATATAATCCTTTGAGTTCTACATTAGCCATGACTAACTTTCCAATGGACATAAAAACTGC
Source organism: Psammodynastes pulverulentus (assembly GCA_025802295.1). NCBI lineage: Eukaryota > Metazoa > Chordata > Lepidosauria > Squamata > Psammodynastidae > Psammodynastes > Psammodynastes pulverulentus. Next base: position 38,328,052 of record JAOYMU010000292.1, on the reverse strand, counting down.
CATCCATGAAGAAATACCTCTTTTTTACAGCAAGGAAAGGAAATTTGAGAGGAAAAACATGTCATGATATGGGAAAAGCTTGTGCAATGTTTTCAGAATCATATTTGCATTTTTTAAATATTTTTTTTAGGATGTTCTGCTATCCAACCTCCTGGTTTTCTTTAAACTTTTTTTTCCAGGACTAATTAAATCTTCCAAGAAGCAGCAGTGATTTTTATTCTCCTTCCCTGAAAATATCCTATCCTAACTGGTCCTGCCAGTGACCACACTTCATTTTTTATTTTTTGAAATATAACAAATTGACTCCTCCATTTTTCTAAATATTATTTTTAACAGATAATAAAGTCTATTAAATATGCAAATAAGACAATATGAAAAGAAGAGAATTTTGAGCAGCAATCAAGACATTTGCTTAGTATACAACTATGGCTTGTTTATAACTTTGCTAACATTTTTGTATTTATTGACATTTTTATTTGATTTGTAACCACTTTATTCAGAAACTCAGCTTAGGTAACATATTTCACTGGACCATTCATCCCTTGAATAGTATGAAGTAATTCATGATTATCTCAGCAAAATGCAGAAAGACTCGGGGATCAGAAATACATGGGGCAAAGGTTAGTCTTTGAGGCCCCATTCTAAAGACCTTCCACACATTGAAAAATATGCAGATTGCAGGAATTAGAAGCCTAGTCCAGATCAGGGAATAAAGCATTAAAACATTAACTTGCCATAACAGCTCCAATCCAGTTTAAGTCCCCTCTTTTCATTATGGTTGTTCTCAGTCCACCTGATATTTAGACTGGATTAAACAGCTTTATCCATCATTGAGTCCTTGTCAAGAATTTAGGCTAGGCAGATATTGTTATTTGATGATGTAAAAAGTATTGTGGCAAGATGTAAATTGTAGGTGCTGACAGGATGTAAGATGTAAGCTATTTCAATTGCCTTTTGCAATTGACTGGTGGTGATTTTGACAATGAAAATGGTATTTGAGTTCTTTAGCTTTTCTACAACATATAGTCTCTGGCTGTCCCCAAAATACATCAAATTAAAGCATACCATTGTTAATCCAAAATACAGACAATACATATATTATACATCATCCATTTAAACAGTATACATGTTTGGTTTGATTTTTTTAAAATGCCTTTATTAAAATTTAAAAACAAATATTAAAATACAGCCTTACATAAAAGGAAAATGAGAAAGGGAATAACAGGACAAGTTTAAAAGTGACAGAAAAAAAAATCAAACAAATATATAACAAAAATGATGTCCAATTTTTTCTAGAATATAGATAATAATACAATAAAACAACCTCTCTCTAAATTAATTTAAATGGTTAATACCAATAATTAAAATACCTTAAGATACTAACAATCAATATTCTAAAAAGGCAATATTCTTAATGTATCCTTCTCTTAATTTTAGTCCAACATAAAATAAATTGTTAGGTATAAATAACCATATAATTGAAAATCCACAACATTTTCTAATCAAATCAGATTTAGTTTTCAAAGTCCAAAGTTGATTTTTCTGCTTATCTTGTAGGAAATGTCTGCCATGCCTTCATTTAGAGGTTTGAGATACTACCACCCCCACCATCTGAGGTCAATTGGCTGAGGTAATGTGATTGGCCAATATTTCTTGCTATTAAAAATGGTAATAGATTTTTTTTTGTACATTAAAATGCTACAAAGACTCTTTAGAGACACTTTAGAGTGACAATAGAGTAAAAGAATTTACATTAAGAATATTTAAATCAGGACAACTTAGTTTTTATGGGGTCATTGAGCAATTCTGGATATTAACAACATATAATTGGCCTTCTTGCAAAATGATTGTGAGCACATGAAGCCTTTTCCAGTCACAATATCATTTCCATTTTGGATATATCCAGGCAGAAAATGGTGATTTTACTGGCATGGAAGTTTATTGCCCTCTCCTTTAGTCCAAGCCCTATCTTTCTTAACAGTTTTTCCATTTATCCTTTTTTGTTCATGCAATTTGTTAGGCATGACAGCAAATACAAGTAACCACAGTGTTGCCCAGTGTCACTTGTTAGGGATCTTACATTGATCTACAAATGAATGTCTGATATCTTGATGCTTAGATGCCATAATTAGGCTATGTATCATAGATGCTATATGCTAAAGAAATGTGATGGAATAATTATTTCACCCTCCTCCTTTGCTTATTAATGTCCTACAGAGCCTTGATAGAATATGCTGCTAAAGCCTGAGTTAGTGATATCTGCTAGAAGATGATGTTATGTGAATAGCTAAAAAAAGTTGACTCAAATATTAGTACTGTGAAAGCAACCATTTTCATTTTGCAGATCATTAAGAAAATACTGGAACTACAATTGCTGACATCATACTGTTCTTAAATAAATATAGAGTATAATACTAATATTTCAATATATAATGAATAAAAAAGTATAGAACCAAACCACCAAAATTATCATTTCATGCCTTAGTTTGTGTAACTGGGGAAGGTAGACAAAGATTTGTACAATTATGCAGATACTTATCCCAGAATCCTTCCTTTCTTTCTTTCTTCCCAACCAGTCCCCTCCCTATGGTGTTTGATTGCCTTTTGGTAAAGCAAAAGGTATTTCAATACAGTAAGTAAATAGTCATTGCTAATATCAGCTTCTGAAAAGCAATAATGGAAAGCTGTTGCTTTCATGGACTGTTTATAGTTAGCCATTATGAAATATAAGAATAAGAACCTTATAATGAGGCAGACAATTAGACCATGTAGCTCAGTACTGTTTATACTAATTGGTCAGGATTAGTCCTACCTAAAGATGAGGATGTAGTGCCTGTGACATGAGAAATAGAAGCAGCAAGATTTTTTAGTCTCAAAGTTTCTTAACCAAAAGATTGAAATGTTGGAAAATTCAATCATGGAATCTTCATTTCTGAAGTGTGTGAATGAGAGAGAGAGAGAGAGAGAGAGAGATTATACTGGCTGAGAACTCTGGGAATTGAAATCCACACATGCTAAAGTTGCCAAGATTGAGAAACACTGGGATAGATACTTAGATGATACTGTAGAATGATAAATAGATGATAGCTAGATAGCTAGATAGCTAGATAGCTAGATAGCTAGATAGCTAGATAGCTAGATAGATAGATAGATAGATAG
>JAOYMU010000292.1:38289958-38304800 GCA_025802295.1 Psammodynastes pulverulentus | reverse complement strand
GGGGCCAGTCAAAATTTTCCCTACCGGTTCTCCAAATCAGTCAAAAATTTCCCTACTGGTCCACGAGGACCGGTCAGAACCGACTGAATACCACCACTGATTGTGTCCTTTACTTGCTCACTTTCCAATTTGATGCTTAATAAATAGCTATATGTTTTATTAATTTTTCATCAATCCCAGTTAATATTTGGTCTAATTTGGATAGTTCTTTATTAAAACCATACATTTAAGCATATTTCTCATATCGAGATTGTATCTGCAATTGTGGCCACCATGCTATATCCATCCCTTGACTGCTCAGTTCTTGCTTAGTTTTTAATTCCCCCTTTCATTCAAAGTAAACATTTAAAATTCTAAACACTTCCATTTTTAATGTTCTGTTTTTTCATCCATCTCCTGTGCAAGCCATAAAAATTGCATTCCCAAACCCAACCGGACTAACATGTTGCTTAAAGATGCTGACAACAAGTTTCCTTACTTAATATCACAGTTTAATTACTTAGCACTCCTGCCAAGTTTCTCCCCCCCCCCTTCTGTCAGTTTACACACAAATAAAGTGAGGAGATATAGAAAGAGGAGAGGGGGGGAGAGGGAGAGGGAGAGAGAGGATGATTTGTGAAATGCAGCTACTGTCTGTTTCGTAAATATATTTAGCAAACTTGTGCCAAAAAGAAATTCATACAGAGCCAGAAAGTCTGTATGAAATCATTTATTACTCCTGCTAAAATATGTTCTGGAGAAAAATTAAGTTCTGAACTTTCACTAATCTGTGATGTGGCTCTCTACAAGTACAAGTTTATTGTTCATGGGCCAGCACTAAAAATGTGATTAATACTAATTTATAAAATATGCTTTGATCATAATTATTACATCTTTGAATGTACCATAATTATTTTTTTTAGGGAAATAAGCAAGTAAGGCAGGCTGTTGGCGGATTTGGAGATGCAGACGGTTTCATAGTTAGAATGGCATGACTTTGCATGTGTGAACACCGAAGGCCATCAATCTTCAATCTTTCAAATCAAGCATTCCAGTTCTACACCACTGATGAAATTCAGATCACCAAAGAGTTACAGCCCCAAAGCCTGGTTTCAATCCACCATTGTAAAGGAGGAAAAAAGGGATAAAACTAAAGCTGATGAGATCAGCCTTTTAAATGCTTTCATGTACAGCATAACATAAAATATTCTAACTATTGTGGTTTTAAAAGTAGAACTTCAATGTGTCTGCCTCTGCTTTGAAAGTAACATAGGAGCTTATTGCAATTCTGGCGGGTAAAGACAAAATGCTAACACAGCAGCAAAAGATGGAAAATAAAAACACATTTTCCATCTTGCTTCCTTGAAAATATATTCCATTAATTTCAGTAATGCTTTCTTCTCGCATAAAAGGGATATAGGGATGAGTTCAACCCTGTAGTGGAGATTAGTGGTTAGTGAACTGGAAGATAAGACTTTATGGAAACTTTGCTGTAGTCGCAGGTTCCTGGATTCTCTGCCTCCATACAAACACCTCAGAAATCCTGGCAAATATTCTTACAGCATAGTTAGGTAGTAAAAAATTATGCCGGCAAAATGACTAAAACAGGATGTATTGGTGGAAAATTAAGAGAGAAAACATGCTTTATCTACATCAGGGCTGTTCATAGGAGGCTGGTTCAAAAAAGTCCAATGGGGGCATCATTGACATAAATTAAAGCTTTGCTCCTTTAATATTTTTGTGCCTGTGACATATGTAAAAATAGCATGTGGGATCAATCACATGACCTTAGCTGTCATTTTTATTTTTTCTCTGCCTATGGATACCCCTGGCCACATTCTAAACCTGCTTAATTAAAAGTCAGGCCCATCCCAAGTCACAACTTTATATTAACTTCAGGTTTGGTTAAAACATTTCCCTTTCATTGAACTCAAATTCAATAGGTTATTGAATAACCTATTGAATAGGTTATGGGTTCAATCTCCCCATGTGATTGTGTACACATAAAACCAGTAAGAGCCACTTTAGATAGTGAGATGAACAGCAGAAATAAAGAAATGAATAAATAAAACTCTCATGTTGTAAGGGAAAGTACTTTTTTTCCATATAAAGAATGCATTTTTCAGACAATTGTTCAGAACACATATGACAACAAGAGTGGGATGGCTTACCTGGATGCCAGATTGGACAATGAGGAAAAGCTGGATCTGGGAACTTTGGAGGGAGGTGCTGAGGAGAATTGGAAAGTTGCTGAGGTTTCTGAGCCAAGAGTGGAGAGGCCAGGCGCAGAGGTTGCTGGAGGGGCGAAGAAGGAAAAGGAGAAGAGCAGCTGCAGCTGGAGAGCTCAGAGGCCCTGATGGAAGCACAGGGTGGATAAAGGTGCGAAGCTGTAACTGGGAATGGGAATGAGGAGGAATTGTCTTCTCCACCTGATCTGTGGATGTGCAGGGTTGAGAGGAGACAGACGTAACGGAGGTTAGCATGAGATAGCAGCCTTGCTCCTCCTGATGAGCTGCACCAGCAAGTGCCTACTTAATCGAATGAATGGAGTTTGGGGGTTGTTGGAAACCACTGCTCATTCTCTTGCCGTATGAATACTTCTCCCTCATGCACTCAGTTTTCTTGTGGTATGATTGATCGTGTGCTTGGACCTTGGATTTGTTCATGAATTTTGGATCTTTGCCTTGGACTTTGGACTAAACCTGGACTGTGACTCTTTGGACTTTGCATTTGCCTTTGCCCTTGAACTTGGTAGCCTTCTACCTTGATGGACCAGTGTTGGACTTCCTAGGACTTTGCAAGTGGGTGCAAGTGGGGTCCTGGGGATTCCCATTTGGGGCTTGGACTTTCAATAAAGCCCTTAAAACTGTCGTGCATGTGGATTAAAACAGGATGTAGACCAACAACTATTAATTTAAAATCTTCAAGGATCCTGGACTCCATATATAAAAAGCAGAACTTCATTCAATACAGCAACCCTGGGAAGTCAGGACTGGATATGTTATGTACCTAAAGAAGGAAGCTTATAATGCTATGTGATTCCCAATTTGTGAACTTCATATTTCAAGACCTCCTAGCCTTTATAGATCAATAAGCCAAACAGATTTTATGAAAATAAAAGATAAAGTTGCTATAAAAATACAGGTAACAAGAAATGTTTCATTTCTTCTATTTGTCTATTCAACAATAGCAATGTTATTCTTTTTTAAGATACACATGGATTATTAGAAGCATAGTATGATAAAACTGATCTTTTACAAATATAAGTTTAAATGTAAATTCAACAGAATAGAATCACTAAAGTTGCATTGTCTGGTGAACAGATTCAATGCTATTGATAAATAGGTTTATGATCCAGATTCTTTAGAACTAACAAGCCTGGACATAAGATTTCATCTACAATAAATATGCAGGCTCTATATATAGTGCTTTGGAATTGGCCTGTTATTGTTTTCAGGTCTGGCCTTTCCTTGCTTCTCCAGAATTACAGTGCATGAATGGTTTGATTACGTGATAACATTCTATTGGCATATAAAAATCTTCTTCTCAGTCTCCACCTTCACTTCCATTTAGGAATTAATATGCCTTCTGAATGCTTTCCACATTGTGACTCATTAGCCATCCCTTCTCAGTATAACTATCCTCCAATTCAGTGACTAGAATCTAACTTTGCATTTGGAAATATGTAACACCACAAAATTTAATGGGACAGATTTCTGAGTATTACTTACAGAATTTGCTACAGCATTCATTCAGTGGAGATTAATCATTTTAACCCACAAATAAAATAAAACTTTTTTGGAGCAGCCTATGCAACTTGGTTTTATCATTTACTGCAGATGACCACATAAAATTGTGATTATTCTTTAGAAAAGGAATTCCTTGAAAATGAATTGTTCTTGTACCTTCGGTTGGTTTAAACTTATTTTGATTTCTATAAAAGGTGGCAGATATGTATTTTAATAGCTCGTTAATATCAGAAATAATACATATGTATACGTGTATGAATGCATGCATACATACATGTATACATGCATGTTGGTCATGCATTTGTTTATTCAGATAATGGTGCTCATAAGTACCATTCTTTTTTCTGGTCCACATAGAAGATAGTTTCTCAGTCTAAGTGAGTGCTAAAACATAAAAGTCAAATGAAGATATTCTGATTCATTGTTTTGAAAATGACAGAAAGTTTTGTAACCTTGCAGATTGTGGAAATGATGGGAAAAAAGATGAGAAACAAACCTTTCTTAACAAAGAATATCTCAAAGCTTGGGCCTCTGCAAACACTTTGAAATGCTAACACAATATGAATCTTGTTTTTTCATCCAAACTTTTGTAACAGAAATTCTGGCCAATTATGTTCTCCAGAATGTATTTAAAATGTGTTCACTTAAAAAAAAAAAGGAAGAACCATCATAAACCATTTAATTTATTCCTTTTTATTTATACAAAAAAAATTGTGCAAGATTAAAGAATGGTAATCAAATGGTATTATTTGATTTTCTCCTGTTTTGAGAAAAGTCAGATCAGTGTTGAAGGTTTGCAGGGTTGCACAGAAATAATTTGAAATAATTAACGCTGCCTGACTTTACTTGTTCTATTTCCAGTCCTTAAACCCAAGGAGCCAGACTTTATAATCTGTTTGCTGAAGTGACTAAGTATAATGTTGGTATCGTTTTAATTACCATAAACAAAATCATCAACTGCAAAGAATTAAGAATGTCTGGTTGTGACAGAGCATGTGTTAATGCCTTTTCATTTTGCAGGGGTGGTCTCACAAGAAAGGCACACACATAGTTTATTATTTAGCTAGCTAACTAGATAGACAGATAGACATATATCTATATAACCCAAGTGCAATCATCTCCTTTTCTGAATTTAAATTTGATCAAAAACAAATTTTAGATTGAGAACTCCTAATTGTTTTCGATCATTATTTTCAACAGTAAAGCTGTTTCTGCTCAAATCTGCTATGGTTCTACCATTCCTTCTGGCACCAAAAGGAGGAAAGACAAACTTTAGCCACCCAAGAAGCAAATAAATGTACCTTTAGTTCTTAATATGCCTAAGACTCTTGATGTGTATACAGTAGGGTGCTCAGATTTAGGCTCCCCCCCCCTGATCCCTATAAACCTTAATTCTTTTTATCTGCTTCATTCATTCTGATTTTTATTTAGACAGATTAGGCAGCAGTTTGGTACTTAGCAGAAGGTATAAAAATGAGGGTTTCTGTTAAATAAAAAATTACATTTCCAATGAAAGATAAAAGAAATTTTGACTTGCTAAGGCACCAATAAGGAATGTCTATAACACTAAAGAAGAACAATATTCTGCTATGCTTACTAACAACATAAATCGTTATACCTACAGAATTTGTTTGATTTTTAAATCCTTGAAATACTACCAGGCAAATAGTAGCATGAAGGTCTTTTAGATTAAGCAAATTGCAAGGCAAAACTTTGATGTGCCATCAACTGTTTCATTCACCATATTTTATTAAAGATTAGGTATTTTATTGCAGTTGCTTCTTCCACTGATTTTTCCTTTTCATAAAAAAAATCTCATTGAGGAAAGATGGAATAGTTCACAGTTGCTAGGGTCACACGTCACATTAAGCCATAAACTACTTGTGGACTGACCTGCACTGCCAGGTTGCCCTTTTGTGAGCCAATTACTTCTGGAGGGCAAGTGCGGATGATGTCATCTTTGTCTTGTCTCAGCCACTATGAACATACCTTCCACTTATGTTTTCCTGCTCTACATCAAATGTAGTGTTTTCTCATTTGTGCTGGATCAAGTCACCCACTTTGCTTATTATGCTTTACTTCCTGTTAGTAAGGGAAGTAAACTGAACTGAAAAGTGAATTGAACACCCCGCTTGAGAGCAATTTTCCCACAGTTTAATATATTCGTGATGACAGGAACAGGCAGAATATGAAAATAACTTCTTTATCTATCCTATAAAAGATACATCTTTAGACAGGAAGCCTTTTGGAAATTGCTGAAAATTATTACTTGTTGTTTAGAAGAGAGTGGACACCGGATCTGTATATAGCTAGAGCTGAAAATTATTTGGAAGAGCTTTGGATAATGAACAAACAAAGCAATGATAAACCATGAGTTTGTCCTTGGCTGACTACCCTCCAGCAACCAATAATGGAACTGATCTACCTGGTCTCAGTCTATGAACCTCTGGGCAGTGGCACGGCAGCACTGAACTGCCCATAAATTTGCCAAATTTCAATCCCATGGGAGTCATGTGTCCTGGATTTTGGATGCAAATTTATTTAAATTTAGCCCACTGACTTATCTTGATTCAAAAAAATGTTTTTCCCAGTTAAAAGTTATAGATACAACAGTTTTAGGAACAGCATATAGATTACTATAATTTAATGGGTGAGCATATTTCTCCATATTGGGGAACAACATGACCAAGTGGCCAATGTTGCTACTTAATCTGCAATCTAGGAGCAAACTATTGATGGACAGCTTTGGGGCTCCTACTGCCCTTATATAACTTTCTGAATCTTTATCATTGAAATATACCCCCCCCCCATGAAGATACCTCCAAGTACTGTCTGTCGGGGTGTCCTTCAAAGAGGCAATTAATGTTTATATTGTATATGGATGAACTCAGTTTATTAAAATCATGTTGCTAAAACAAATTTATATCTTCCTAATTTTCTGCAATAAGGCAGTAAATGCTGCCTGATATTAAATGATCTATTGGTCCATTGAGTCATCAATTGCTATATTTTAACTCCCAACATTTAAAAACAGCTATCTGTTATTAATACATTAAAGTTATTTTGGACTGTGTTGTATAGTGAGTTTATTTTGTGCTATTATAAAATATTTTTAAATCCACAATTATAGAGTTCATACTTAAATACTTTCTATAAATAACATATTTTATTCACATGCTTATTCATCATTTTTTACTTTGGAATAACAAAAAATAAAGGCCACAATCTTAATATTTGTGTTAGGAAATTTGGTTTTATTTTTTATTATTATTTTGATACTTATAACTATTATAACTGTAGTAAGTATGAGATTCAGTAATTGAAATCAAAAAGAAAAGAAGGCAAACTCATATTTAACTGAACAACAATACAATCTTATGCACACCTACTCAGGAATAAAAACCATTGAATTAAATGCAGCACATCTCCAATCACAGTTGAAATAAGGAAATGAATTCTGCATATATCATTCATAACTCCTGGGACAAATTTCATAGTCAGCCCATAGCAATCTGCTTCAAATGTTTGTTTCAAACGTATAAAATGCACACCTATATTATCAAATACTTAAAGCAGTAAAGATTTGAGTAAATAATATCATATTTGAAATTAAAATATTTTACTTATGCATGCATAAATTATTCCACATAATTCACTAAGTAAAAGCTTTCGAATAACAATGTGAAACTGCTAATTTCAGTAAATTATGCTTGAATAAATATACACATGCATATAAACACCTTCCACACATTAATTGTTCATTCATTTCTAAATGTATTACATTGAACAGCTGCCCATTTACCCTGAGCTCTATCTATAGAAATTCTTAGTAGCATATATAACATTCCTTCCAACAGCAGTAATCTTATTGGCTGGGACACACACACACACACACACACACACACAGCCAAATGAAATAACATTTCATTGAATAAAAACGAAAGAAGGTTATAAAAATTTGAAATGCAGAAAATCTGTTAGGAGGTGTACTTTTCACCAGGCAAAGCTGAATATATCAAATGTCAATCTAAAACAAGAGTGATATAAATTAAACAAAATGAATTTTATTAGACCTGTGCATTTTAAAAAAATGACTCTTAATCATTTTTACCTATGGCTGCTATTACTGCGATAAGATCTGGGGTTTGGTACATTGTAGCATCCACACTTTACAATAATTCCATTACATGTTGCATTTATAAAACTAAGCTTTTATTATGCACAATAAATAAAAATAGCTACTGATCTGCATGTTATATACTTGGGATAAATTGTTCTTCATTGTATCCACAATTTCATTCACAAGCCTGAAAAATAAAAAAAGGATGAAACACTATTAAATATTAAAGGACCATAAAAATAATTAGAATACATATTCTTCATATAAGTATTTAAATTTGTTTCTTAATATATGCATAATAATGTGGACAGTGAAACAACAAGAGTATGAAATTTAAACAACATTACACCCATCAGTATGAAGTTAATATGATATTACCAAAAAACTTTTAGAAGATATCAGTAACTGCCTTTTCCCATTTTCTTCTGCTTGGCAATTTTATTTATTTACTTGATTTTTACTGCACCTCTATTTTTAATAATTCAAGGTGTTATACATAATGCTTCTTCCACCTATTTTCCCCACAACAACCAGCCTGTGAGATGGTTTGGGCTGACAGAATGCGACTGGCGCAAATTATCAAAGCAGTAATCTTTGGTATGTGATGCAGCAAGAAACTTATGAATGTTGAATAATGATGGATCAATCAGGTTTTAAAATATAGAAATCCAAATTCAAGATACATATATGTACACCTGAGTGGTCACAGCATCTTTGGAGGTAATGAAAGGAAGGAAAAAATAAAGACTCAGGGTGTGACATTCACTTGATGATTACCAGCTTAACATCGGTGTTTGGTTAACGCAGTTCATTAAGTCTTTAGAAAAAAATCTAACGCAAAAGAGAATGAATGAGCCAGCTTTAGTGAAAAGTTTATGGATTTGCATTCATTTCTCACTGTATCATTTTTATTATGTCTAAAGAAATAAATAAAAAATAAATGATAGAATAATTTAGATTTTAGACTTATCTTTCTTTACACATTCCAGCTTTGCTGACTTTAAAAAGGAAGGTCACAAATGAAGTAAAAATTTCACAGAGCATAGGAAATGGAAATCTCTCCTTACAATGCTTACAATGCATTGGGAATGTTTATTTGAATTTAAGTAAGCTCTTTTAAGCCAAATGACAAGTTAAACATTTATATTTCTAGTATGGTTTATCTTGGCATTTCCTATGAAGGATATCGGTGTTGAAATCAAGATGAATTAGGAATCCTTCTAACAGAACTTTAAAATGGAAAACCTTCCTTGCATTCAGAATTTCACTACACATTCAGATAAAATGACTTAAAATACTTATAGCTTCATTTCAGAATGGAGACTTATTATTTATTTATTTAGCGTATGGCATAACATACATGGACTAGCAATATATATTAACATTTCATTTAGATTAGAAAACACAATATAAACGTTAAAAAGATCTATGTTCAAATACCAATGTCTAGACCATCTAACCACTGAAGTGCAGAATTGGAAGCATAATGGAAAAACACTATCTGATACTTTATAATTACCAGCACTGGAGAATTGGATTATGGTCAGTGTTATCATGCTAATAAAAATAATCTTATCAAAAATAGCTCTCATAATAAATTTGTTATATTGGGAAGTCTGCCATTATGACTTGTTCCATTAACAGTTGATATTTTAATTAAAACTGAGCTAGGATTGTTCACATTTTTCAAAGGTAAATCAAAAGAGAGAGTGTGGGCACTAGTTGATGGTTGAAAATGACTTGATGGCACTTCATCAATCAATGAAAATATCTTTGAAGCAACTGCTTGATGCTTTTCTGATAATGTCACATCTTCATTTGCCCTTCCTTCTTCTTGCACTGAAGTCAGTGTAACCATCTGACACCATCCCACTCATTTAGCCATAGGAAGTCATAAGAAGTAGTACCATATATGTGCATTTTCCCATTTACCCTGTTCAATCCTGTTAACTGAAACTCAGAAACAATTTCAGGGCATCAAAATGACAATTTTATTTTAGAATTTCATTCAAAAAGAAAAAAAATGACAATTCGGATTTTGCTAAACTAGCATAAGCTGCAGAAGATTGTTCGTGGATTACCTTCCCAGCAACCATCTCATGATTGGCTAGGAGAAACTACAGCATTAGGAATCAATGTGAATCTGAATCACAAATCCAGGCTTTTTAGAACAGAAGCCCATTGTTCGATACCTTGAAGCTTTGTGTGCCTCAAAACGGATTATGATGTCTGCACATTTTACCCAATTCAGTTGGGAAATGCATGTAGTCATTTGCGGATTTTGATTGCAATAGAAGACATACAGTTTCTGATTTTGATTTAGTCCTGAATCAAATTAGATTACCCTTCAGATGATTTGAATACTTTGTGGTTGGCCTTGGTCCTAATACAACACTACGTATGTTTTGTGCTTTTGATTCTGCTTCATTTGTTCTAGCATATTTATTCATTTATGAAATTTATACCTACAGCAGCTGGACTCTGCTGATTTACAGTGCAATTAACAGCATAAACAAATTCAATGTGACTTTTTGTCACAATAATTTTTTTTGTTTTATTCAGAAAGTTAAAATATAAGCTTTCAAAAAAGAAAAAAAAGAAATTTTACAAGAACAAAACAAAATTAGACATACTATTTAAATATGTGCATTAGAACAGACAAAAACACATATACATATATATTTACATATACATATGTTGTCCCTCTAGTTGAATACTGAATAAAAAATCGGTCCTAAATCAAACTGGATAGCTTCCACATGAGTTGGGAAACTTGTGGTTGCTATTGGTCCTAATAAAACACCATGTATATTTTGTGATTTTGATTCTGCTTCCATTTGTTAGTCATTTATTAAATTCATACCTACTGCAATAAGCTCAATTCTGCTGATTTACAGTGTACAGCATAAAGTAAACAAACCAATGTGATTTCTAAAGGGGAGGACATTCTGCCTTAAGGGAAAGGCAGAATGTACAACTTTCAGTGCCATTCAATGTCCATTCAGAAATGGAAAATTCTTCAGCATCCTCTACATGGATGGTAAGGAGAATCTGTGTGATAAAATTAGTGCTGCAACATTGCACGTGCAGCCAAAAGGGGTAGAGCTTAGGGAGCAACATTTCTTTCATCATCCTTCATTCAGAAATTAATTCTACTGACTTTTTCACAGAATTTTAAATGAAAAACTTAATTCCCCAATTAAAAGCAATTAAACATATTAATCAATTAAAAATTTCTAACAAAATAAAGTATTTAATGTGGGCAGACAAAAATTTAAATAGAAACTGGAGTTTTGAGGCTGCTATAGCCTCCTTTTTATTGAAAAAAACACCTGTTTTATTTGCTATAATCTTTTCCATGTCCAAAATAGCTTTATACTTCTGTTATAATATCCTGAAATTGAAGAAGGAAGTATTAGCTGAATTCAATTGATGAGTCAAAAAAACACCTGTTATTGAGAAGATTAATTCTACTGCTCTTCTGTTCTCAATCATAAATTATGAAATTTAATTCCTCTCAACACTAAATCATATATATAATGCCCATGCAGATTTGTGTCTCATTTATTAACTTTCCTAGCATTTTTGCTGTATGGATAATACCTTCACTTGCAGTGTTTACAGGGAATTTGCATTAGAAACTTTGCCAGGAGTTTCCTTGGCTCTCTGCATTGCAAACATTTCAACACCTGGATGTTGGCAGCTTGCATTTTCCATGACTTGCCCTTCACTTGTAAGTTTGGCCACAGCAACTGCATTCCAAAAGCAGATGTCTGCTATTAGCCATATAATTATTTTTAAAAGACTTATTCTTTTACCCAATTTGCCATGCTCAGATGTCTCACACACAGTACAATATTGCTCAGATCAAACAATGTTTGTTCTCTTTCAATGAACCACCTATTTTGAGTGACCTCCAATTAAATAAATAAAAAGTCTACTATGAAAATTGATATATGAGCTAAAATCAAGATTCAAAACTACTGCAGCCTTAAAAGTTTTCTAAGAAGGTAACTGTTATTTCAGTTAAGGTGGTTTTACCACTGTCTTTTGTGATAAAATAAGCTAGAATAAACAGATTATTTTTGTTCATAACAGCAAGAAACAGATTTTGAATTTATAATTCAATGGGTTGGTCTGAAATAATCATGGGAACAAAATTAAGCATTTCTAAAATGCAAATATTTACTGCAAAACTCTATTTTTCTTACTGTATGTTCTTATTTTTGTTGCCTAAATTTTATTCAAACATTTGTTAAAGCAATAAAAAATTTAGATAAATGCTAAATGCATATATCAGCATAAACTTGTAATTGAAATAAAACATAAAAATCTATTTAGTATGTTCTCTTGAACCTAAAAGGAATTCTATGGTAGTAGATTATATATATTGAGGAAGGAGGGAACAATGGCTTTTCTGAGCCGTGGTGTGACAATAGTTAGAATGCAGTACAGTAGGCTAACTCATTCCAGGAGTTCGATTCTGAACGGCTCAAGGTTGACTCAGCCTTCCACCTTTCCAAGATAAGTAAAATGAAGTTGGGGGCAATATGCTGACTCTGTAAACCACTTAGAGAGAGCTGTAAAGCACTGTAAAATAGTATATTACTATTGCTTTTTCTGCCAAGCATATTCTGTAATTATGTTTATTTATATTAACTCCCTCAAGACCCATAAAAATAAAAATAAAATAAAATAAATTCACAGTATCTCATTACAAAAACAAGGAAAAAGAAACAATTAAATAATACTCAATAACAAAAATATATAAAATCAAACTAATGGCCATAATGGTTATCACTAACCAAGACAAATTGTCTACTGTTCCTAGTGAATGTGAACAGTGCTGACAAATACAGCTTATTTTTTCTTATGTTCTTCCTATTTGGAAAGTTGTTAAAATCTACAAGGATACGTTTACTTTGAGCAGTATCCAGATTTGGAAATAATAAACTAAGATCTAGCTTCTTTTGCCACACTAAGCTAATGGAAATGTGACAGAACTAAAAAACAATTGTAGCTTTGATCTCAATGACATGGCCATCACCTTGACTTTTTAACCATATCTTGTGGACACTCTTAATAATTTTTAGTTTTATCTGCTTACCCCAAAGGGGGGAGCAATCAGCTGTTTATATTATAATGCTTCAAATAGACAGGATACGTTAAAACATTTAAATGGTTATTTCTATGATCTCTGTATAATTTCCCAATGTGGTTAAAATATTTTTCCATTCCATATGTATTTCCAAAATCACCCACAAGTTCATGCAATTACACTGTCTTAGCACAGTAAGGAAGGAATTTGCCATTCTATAATTAAAAATAAAAAAAGGGGGAAAAGCCACTTTCCAGTTTTGCCCACAGCTCTGCTATTCTTTGGAGGAATCTGAAAATCCAGGCCCAAGTCTTGCTTAGTTTTTCCAGTTTCTGTTACCACCGGATTATTATGTTAAATTCTATCTAGCGTTAGTTTTTTTTCACAACTGGAAAAAACTGGATGGCTGGATTTTTTATTCACCCTGCCATGTTTAGATGATTCCAATTCTATTGACAAGGTGCTAATGAGTACCTGTTAAGCAGCATGGTCTTTCATAGCCATAACATCTAAAATAGCTTAGAAAATCACATAGTTTTCTGCTTTTCATATCACAAGCTATTCTGATTTTTTTTAAACAAATGCTACTGTCAGAATAATTCCCTTTTCCATCTACCTTATTTAGGTTTACTATATCATCATGTATACTTTATTGAGCCTCTCTACAGTGAGACAACTAGCATATGCTGCTTGTCTGAACTGTATTACATAAATGTATGTAATATGTTCTCTACATTATGTAATATATTCTCTACATTATGTTTATCAGCAGCAGAACCGTACAGCCAAGTTTATGAATTATGTCTCTGCACGAACAAAAACTGTTCAGACAAATAAAAAGGTATTACTGCTTTGTTACTGGAGGTAGTGAAATATTTGTCAGTTAGAACAAAATCTGTTAATTCTAAACTGAACTCATATTTTTCAAACATTGTTTGAATCATCTAGTATGTTTTATCAAATGTGTTCATCAAAATCTTTTGTCACAATGTAGTTTTTAATCCCTGTTCTGTGAATATGTGACACTTTCATTAAAAAGAGGTAAGTCTGAATTTGTGGCACAGAGAACAAATGATGCAGTTTAGATGATTTTGGGGTTATTTATCACGCTGACCAGAAAACTAGACATTTATTTCCATAAATAAATAACAAATACAAAAATTCTATTACAAGTTAGAAGCCAGCAAAGATACACAACTAAAATTATTTCATTAAAACGAAGTCTCTATCTCCAGCAATGATTCTGGTACTAATCACTCACATTTATCTCGATTTGCTTCTGCTTCTTCACTTTCAGTATCAGCTGGCAAAATCCATGGCTGGTGAGCAAGCTGAAGTTGTTGTAGGAAGTCATCCTGCCACAAAAAATAATCAATTCAGTCAAGACAAAAATTAGGGCTGCAATTGATTGAATTGATTCTTTAATTAAAACAATTACAGGTACTCCTGATTAATCAGGTAATTTTCTTTCTCTATTTCAAGGACTTTTCAGGAAAAGGCGAGGGAAATTCTGTGGATGTTTAAAACGTACATTAATCAGTAAAATTGTCTAAGAACTATTTCTAGTCTCACAAAACAGATGTTGAACTGACTGCATATAAAAGCTACAAGATTATATATGGAACGAAGCAATGGAAATCCAATTGAAATGTTACAGAAAGACCCTGGACTGCATAACTAATACAAGTAATTACCGTATTTTTGGAGTATAAAACGCTCCGGAGTATAAGACGCACCTTAGTTTTGGGGGAGGAAAATAAGAAAAAAAATTCTGCCTTTGCCTACCAGCATTTATCGGTATTCATCTGGCTAGCATCCTGTGTGTGAGAGAGTTGAGGGCTGTTTGGAAACTGAAACAGTATTTGCTGTGTGAGCAAGAAGGAGACAGCAAGGAGC
>JAOYMU010000292.1:38092442-38106557 GCA_025802295.1 Psammodynastes pulverulentus | reverse complement strand
ATTTTTAACCTACTGTTTTTGTATAAACGAGTCCTATATTTGTTACAGATTCATACAAAGCCTCCATCTATAAGCAATCCACTCAAAATTAGCAAGTGTAATCAGGTCTTCATATACGTCCATTAAATAAATGGGGCCATATGTTTATCTTTCCAATGTTGCAATACCAGTCTATTAACTATGACACACAGAATTTATGTTGTCCAGTTAGTAGCCATATAGTATATATTAGATATTCAAAACAATTTTATCTTATGAAAGTTTAATTTTTTGAGACTTCCAAGGAGTAATGTAAACTTTGCTTTTAGCGGAACCAACTATCATAGTGGAAAGTGGAGCTGATGAGAGGACTTGGAATAGTCTAGAGGGCTCGTTATACATGGTCCTTGGGATGGGATCATCTGTAAATAAAGTCACTTTATGTTCAACTAAATTATGTACTACTCCTTAAATTTCAATGTTGTCTAATAGCACAAGCCAAAGGTTCCACACAAATATAAAAGAGCAAGGGTAAAGTTGACACTGTTGTTCAGTTCCTTTAAATAATAGAAAACTAGCAGAAAACACCATTAATCTTTATTTTAGATGTGGGTGATTCTATAATATCCACTTTATGAATTTCAAAAGAACTCCAACTCTATTTAATACAGCAAACATATATTATCTATATATTTTGTCAAAAGCCTTTTCAGCATCTAATGATAAATAACAAAACATTCTTTATTTTTATTCAAGCCTATTTAAGCTTAACCTAATATTGTCTATGGCTTATTTTCTATAAACCTTGCTTGGTTTTTCTTAATAATGAACAATAACATTTACTATAATCTATTTGCTGTTCAGATCTTTGTATCAACATTATTCACTGATAATTAGCACACTGGGTGTGATCTTTACCTGCTCTTGGTATACGGTAACTGTAATATAAGCCTGACTAAATGCCACTGATAAAATGCCATTATCACAGATCTCTTCATATAATTGACAGAGTTTGGGTACTCTAAATGTTTTATGTCACTCTATATGGCATTTTTACCACAATTTTTAAAGTTTTTTTGTTTAATCCCTTCCTCAAATAGGGAGACAAATAAAAGTTATTTTTGTGAATCATCTAAGTGTGGTGGGTTTATATTACTGTACTAAGAAAGGGCTCTATATCCTCATCTAATATATTTTCTGATTTGTTACATAGTTCTAAATGGAATTTTAAAAATTGACAATTTATATCCCGTGGTGTTTTATATATCTTATCTCTTTCACCTCTAATAATTGGAATCTTTGCCCTACCTGTTGAAATAAGTATATTTAGATTTTCAAGATTTATTTAAAAGCTGTCTGTTGAACCTTTATCTATGAATACCTTTATAGCTTAGTCTTTTTTGTATTTAGGATATGGTACTACTACTGCTACTACCACTACAAGAGCTGTAATATTACCTCAACAGCTTTATTACACAATGGCAAGCACTGCACTAAAATGTAGACATGCTAGCTATGATTTCATAATATAATGAATTGAATAAGCTCTAATTGTCTGGATTCGTATGATACTATTCTAGGGATTCTCAAACTGTGGAACATGATCTTCTGTGGGAAGATCATATGCCCCCCCCCCCAGCGATTGTTAAATTCTAGGTGTCCAGATTGGTCAGAAAGGAATAGACAGAGATTGCAGGTTCTGCAGAGCTCTGACCCGATAGAAGGCAAGAAACAATAGCATATGGCACTTGGCCAATATAAAGGAAATGAGGAGAGAAGAATGAGGAGCCCTCTGAGAAACACTTCCTCAGAGCTGAGAAGATAGCAAGGCACTAAAGTCTCCACTTTTTGTAACTGCTGCCAAAAATGCCATATTTGCTCAGCATCACTGTCACCTGCTTTCAGCAGCATGAAGTCCAAGAGAGCAGAAGCAACAGACAGAATCTATTTAGGGTCAAAACATACTCAGCTTCCATATCACCAGAGAGCCAAATGTCCCAAAAGCTCCTGCTGCCTTGGTACTTCCAGTTTTACCACTTCTCATGCCAGACACACATCTCCCAATTTCTCTACCTCAGCCACCCATACAAGTTTCCGAGTTCTTCAAGAGGCTCAGAGATTTTAAAGTATGACCATTTTGCTTATATAGCAAAGGGCATGCATATCTTTATTTCAAGAAGTCTATTTCCCCTGCAGCAGACTCCCTAACTTTTTCCAGAAATTACAAGAGCTAAATCCCATTCCCTTTCAAGAGGGTCATTGCACCTGCTAGATAGTTCCCTATGCCTTGAATCTATTAGAATGATCAGAATATCAGGAAGAAAGCAAGTTACAAATTCCCAGCCTTCAGAGTTGTTTCAGCTCCTTTGGGCCACCTTCCCTTCCTTTCCATCACTCCTTCCTCTGCTACTTCCTCTTCAGAATGCTTTCCCCATCCCCTACCTTCTCCTTCCTGAAACATTTGCTCTTGTTAAGGAGACACAAAGTTGGGAAGAAGGAATTTTCTTTTTTTTAAAGTATCTTTATTAATTTTCCACAACAAGTAAAAACAAACATCACAAACGTAACATTAAAAAAAAATAAGCACCAAAATGTTCGGCGGTGTTTCCTTGTGACATTATCAATCATCAGATATTTCACACTACAAATAAGTATCTTGTTAATATTTGTGTCACTAAAAATATATACAATTTAGTACATAGTGAATTGTGCACAGGAAGAAAAATGCCTCAACCACTGTCTCTCAAAAGCATTGTTGCCAACAGGATGGTGACGATGAGAATGCATAGTATGCTGCCCCACTTTCAACAAATTTGAGTGGCTTATAACAACCAAATGAATTGGATAACATTCCTCCCATCCAAACCCACATAGTCTCCAGGCACAGAATCTTGACAGACTAAAGATTCTGGCCCAGGGTTGAAAGATGTATTTGGATAACATCAACATACTGATGATACCAACCCCAAATCACAGTGACTTTACCCTATGGTTTTGTGTAGATATTGAAAAGGATTGGAGAAAGAGACTAGAAATGTACAGCATTCCACAAAGAAGGGACCTAGAGAGTGATCGCTATTCTCCCAACCAACACCCATTGGCCCCACAGAAGAGAACCGCTATAAAACAGTACCTCCATTTCCCAACCCATGGAGTGGCTCAAAGGAGTACCATGGTTGATGGTACTGAAATCCAATGATCAAGGAGATCAAGGATCAAGGCACCACTCCATCCCAACTGCCAGAGCTCATCAGTAAGAGTTGTCTCAGTACAAAATTCCAGCCTGAAACCTGATTGAAACTGGCCTAAATAACCCATTTCCTCCAGGATTCTCCTTAGCTCAGACTGACCACCTTCCCAATAATCTTCCTCTTTCCCCAAAAGGAAATCCCCAGTAGTAATTGTCCAAAAGCACTGGATCCAAGGGCAACATCTTGAGCAGAAGGTGAACCATTACTACTTTCCAGGCAAGAGGTACCATTCCCTCCTTTAGAGAGGCTGATACACCATAGTCTGGACCCAACTGTGAGTCCCCTCCCTGGCCACTTTTGCCAGTCAAGACAGGCCCAAATTCAGTAAACAAGTGGCTGGGCTGACCACAAAGAAAAATCTCTCAAGAATCACTGGCTCAAACTTGTCATACCATCAAACTATGCCCAGGCACCGCAGCCTCTCCTGCCTAGTCAGAATCCAAATCAAAATATATCTGAATGACATTATCTGTCAGACAGCCTAAATACTCTCCAGAATGGCCCAATAGGGATTAGGTTAACTTAAACAGAATTGCGGGATGGCTATTGGGCATAATAAGGACAGAAAAATACTGACATTTGGCTGCCATTATGACCATGAGGTAATCCCTAATATGGGCTTTTATCAGTGTCCAGTCATACTTACTTCTAGTCTTCCTCCAATGGTGATCCAGGTATTTTTTTCCAGCGCTTCATTTCCTACAGCCCCTTGATAAACCAAGGTGCATCCAAGGATTGATGAACAGGAAAGGGCTACAGAAGAAATCTATGATCCACAGCCCCAGCTACTCACCCACTCCTGGCAGCAACTAAGGTTTCAACCAAGTCACCCACCAGATCTTGAGGGAAAACGACAACCTTATTTTGGAATCCTATTGGGTCAAGGAATCTCCTGGAATGGACTGATCAAATGGGCCCTGTTTCCCTAAAGGAAGGGATGAAGGGTGCTGAAAGGCAGCCAGAGCATGATCTGTTTATGACAAAAGACTAATGTTAATATCCTCCATTTCCAGATTACATCTCAACTGTCCCAAGACAAAAACCAGATATAATTGTATGGCCTCCCATGTGGGTCTGGCTACGAATGATTTAGGACTGGTCAATGGTTGCATAGACTGCATAAACTCCTGAGCTTGCCCTAGATGGCAAGTTCAAGCATCAAAAACCTGGAGAACTATGGCCAACCCAGGAACAAAATCCAGCAGATCAGGCCAAGATGCCGCTAGGAAAGCATGAAGGGTGATAGACCACCAGAATCCCGACTTCAACCAAAGTGCCTCCCATCTATCTGTGGAGGAGAGTCTCTGAAAGCCTCTGAAACTCACAGATAACAACATTCACTCCCTCTCCTGCTCTTCCCTGTTCTCTGCCAGTAGAGAGCTCTAAAGCTAGGATGGAACATTTCCAAGAGGGCCCAATCAGATCTCGGTAAAATATGCCAAGTTGGCACTCTCCTCCAAAATAAAATCATGGGTAAGGGCAGCATTCTTATAACTGAACTGGCATTCAAAAGCAACAGTTGAAGTCCAGGGTCATTGAAGATCTGGTTGCCAGCGGCAGGCACCAAGGGTAGAAACTGAAGGCCAGATGGCAGGATTGCTTTTAAACAGCAGTCTGGTGTCTCTGCCCATGGCCCATCCTTGACTTGCTACCACATCCTCCTCTGCCCATCAACCATCAAATTGGCCCTGCTTGCTCCACTCAGCTCCCCCCTTCCCACCCTACTTTGTTATGCTTTCTTCAGAAACAAATCTCTAATCTCGCCACCACCATCACAAGACAATTCCTCTATAACTCACTAAGACCGATCAGGAACTCAGTCATCCCTAACCACACCTGGGTCAAGGTACTCAGTGGTCTGGGGGATCCAAGTCCCAGCAGGACAAAACCGGGGGGGGAGGGGGTTTGGAACCAAACATACAAACAAAGAGAATGTAAGAAGGCAAAGCAGAAGCCAATCATTACACACCAACTGGCCTCTCCAGAAACAAGCCTTCAGCAGTAGTTTTTCCTTTAATTGGCTTGCTTCCTGGTATGGGAAGGAGTTCAAATCCCATCCTCTCCAGCCACCTGACTGGAACTGATAGGAATTGGCATTTGAGCCTTACAGAGTACAGTGCCAAAAAGTTCACACATTTGGAGGGTGTAATTCTTCCAAGAGCTTTTGATAGCCATATAAATATTGGTAGTCATATTGGTAATTGCAGTAATATTATTAGCCATAAATGTATTAGTTTGAGGGCATCCAAACAGCATAAATGTTGAAAACTTGTGCACTAATTCATAACCTACGGTTTAGAAATCACAGTGCTTGGGTTCACATAACATACCAAACATAAACCAAATTATGGCTTGTACGTGTTTTGTGATGTGGGTAAGAGCTTTCAAGAAGATATACAAGAAAATGGGTCTGATTATTTCATGAAGGATGGAAAATGAAAAAAAGCTGACCAACAAAAGAGCAGAAAGTAATAATGGATGGATTGATCAAAATGGGATGGAAGAGAGCATGGGGTGGAAGAGGGCATGGCATCTACATGGTAATTCAGTTTGTCCTCTAAGTGGCGGAAGAGATAATGGGCACTCATATCTCTAGACAGATGAAAGAGTTGGCCTATTTGGGGCAAACCTGAACAGTTTGAATGGTAAAATAGTTGCACTAAGTCTTATACACATTTGGTATTTTGCATTAAAAAGTTGAGAAACTGCTGCTAAAATTTAGCACCTTCTGTGCCAAATTTCATTTGTGTGATTTTGAAGAACCTCTAGGAGCTAAACAATTGGGGCTGGTGGAGCACATATAGTCTATGTTACAGAGCTATGAAATGAGAGAAATAATATGAAGAAATAGATCAGGATGTGTAATACGTAAATCCAGTGAAAACAAGCTGGGCTTTGATGTTCAGGTACATCCCAGTAAAACAACCCCCCCCCTTCCAAAAGTAACTTTCATGTAAAACCAAATGACAAATCTGAATGTTTTTAATTACATGTACTGGTGTGTATTGATGTAGACAGAGTTTATCAGAATAAACTTCAAAGTTATTTTATAGATCATATTTATTTCATGTTATTTTCAGCAGACAAGCTAAGTATTTTCTCTCACATGATAATCAGCAAAAAGCTCACATACATCAGAAAACTAAACAGGAAGTTTGCTATTTGAAATATTTCCCTTCCAGACAGGATGAAGAGGGGGGGAGGTGGAAGAGGAAAAATGTGAAACCTTGTATGGCAGGCACTCTACAGAACCAGCCAGATAACTTAATTAGTTAATTATGCAGCTAATAAATCCTGAAGGTACTATAGTTGGAAGATAATGTAGTTGATGTTTATTTAATGCTGAAATTATCTTTGTTCCATGAAAGAGACAACATATACAAAACCATATTCTATTATATTGATTCTAGAAAAACAAACCTCTGTCCAGGAAGTACATAAAATCAATGTTTTAAAAATTATCTATTTTGTTTTTTAAGACTTATTCATAAAGTAAATCAAATAAGTGAACTAACATATATGATTAAATTGCAAGTTTAAAATACAGTGTCTAAATTCACACATTAATCCAAAACTTTAAACATAAATTTTGGATAACTGTGCATCTAAGTCCCAGAGTTGGACCCAGACTTAATCAAAGTAGATCTATTGAAATGATATTTTAAGTATCATTAGTCACATCCGCTAAAATACAAAGGACCATCTTAAGTGGCATTAATTTAAATGGAGTCACTAAATTAAGTACAGTTCCCTGCCATGTTGTTGTTGTTTCAATAATCAGTCACCAACCCTTACCAAAACAAGATCTGAGTGGGATTTCAAAGGAGAAGAAAGGATAAATGCTATAGTACATGTGGCTTTAATATTGCACAGATGTTGTAGATCAACCATCTTCTTTGTACTTTTTCTTTTCCAGGACACAGGACAATATAGACTTCAAAGTTGAAACGACATAACTTCGATAGCTAACACCCTCGTAAACGTAAATTCAACTAACGCGATTTTCTTTTTCACCGCCTCAACCGCTTATCTGCTAGGAAATGGCCTTTTGTAGGAAACCCAGATCTCAGCTTGTTTGCTCCAAACGTTATTTTTTTTCCTTCCTGTTTACACATCAAGTAAGACTGTCCACGGCCATCGAAAACCAAGATGCGCTTTTAAGATATGCGTCCCTTTGCAAACGTTGCTGATCTCGAAGCCTCAAAGGGACTGCAAGCTGCATTTCACATTAGCAGACCTTGCAGATTTATTACCTTCATATTATCCCGCTCTCCTTTGGCAAGCTTGGCAAGGAGAAGGAGGGGGAGAGGAGACAGGGCAATTCTTTGTGCACAGCAAGCTAGAAAAAAAGGGCGGGGGGATGTAACTCACCGACACCAAAAACTCCAAGGTGTTCACATAGTCGCGCTCCGTCTTCAGCAGCTCATTCAAAACGCACACCCGCAGGCGTAGCTGCTTCTCCGGATCCTTCCCGCTCTCGCCTTTCCCATCCCCTTTGCTTTCCTCTGTCATTATTTCTCTCCTCCCCAAAAGAAGCGCCGCTAGAACTTTTCTCTTTACTTCTTGAGGCCGCCGGCAGCAGCCAGGAAAAGTCCCCCCCCCCCGCCTCCCCGATGAAGTTCAGAAAATAAAAGAATCCAAGCGCGCTTCCTTTAAGGAGAGGGCATCTCAGGGACTAAGATAGGCTCCCCGGCTCTGCAGCAACTTTCCTCTTCCCGCCCACCAGTAAGTGCTCTTTTTCCAGTAAGGAAGAGGGGACCCTGCCTGTAGGAAATGAGCGGCCTCCTCCGTAGAGCAAAGAGGTTTGGAGGATCCCAGCAGAAGCAGCCCTTGGACATTAATCAAACGCGTTGCATCCATGTGACTCCGACCCCTTCCGTCGCTCGCGCCAAATCTCAGGAAAAAGGAAAGGAAGCTCAACCTTGGGAATGGTTGAGTGCCAACGATGGCTTGTTTCACACACAAGCCTGTGTGCGCTAGAATTTGTTCTGCGCTAATTGGAGATCTCTCAGCTGAAGAGCTGCAACTTTAAAGTGCCCTAAGCAAGATGAGTTTAAATTCTGAATTCTGGCTCTGAATGTATTCTTTTTGATGTTTTAAGTGACCCCATAGGTTCTACCTCCTACCCCACATATTCTTACTGTCTCAAGTATTATATAAAAACCATTTGCAATGAAAAATAGAAAGGGGGTATCAGTCACAAAGCCCAATACAGTAATAACTTTGCATAATTACATAAAGTAGTATATCATACACACCGCTTATAGCACCAAAGTTATTCAACAATTTATGCTGTGAATGTATTTACTGCAAAAGCCATACCCTCCAACCTTCCCCAAAAAAGCCAAGAAAGGAATTTATAATGGTGGTAACTATAACTGTTATAGTATATCCTATCAAACAATTTATGATGGTATAATCACACAGAGGTTAAATCCATCCTGCAAGCTTTCTAACATTCCAGATCTCTATACCTTTGAGTTAATATTTGCATAGACACTAAGCAAATGCACCCAAATATATACAGATTTCCTCACCATTTATACACTCCATTGTCATTTATATGGTGCAAAGAATTAATTATTTGTTTACATGATGCACTTGTACCTTGTCTTTCAACCACAAAACATTTGCTGGCAGCTTGGAAAGACCAAATGATTTCTCAGAAATGTGATAGCCTCCATTTCAGTGGATGTAGTCATGCAAAGATTAGATAGCCATATGTTGTGAAAGTAAAGTCACCAGGTTTTACTTCAGAGTAGTTCTGCACAATATCATCATCCTCATCATCATCCCATATTCTAAGCTAGGCCTAAATAACTATCAGCACTAAGCTGACCTTAAGTGAGAAAGCAACACCACTAAGACAGAGGGTGGGAGAAATAAGAAAGAAAGGAGAGAGAGAGAGAGAAAGGAAAGGAAAGGAAAGGAAAGGAAAGGAAAGGAAAGGAAGAATACAATGGATGGTCAAGGCTGTATTCTTGTATCAAAGATGCTGTTAACAATTTCTCTCATGCTGAAAGGCTGCAGAAAGTAAACTCAGTACTGCAGACTAGGGAAATAAAAATGGTGGCATGGTTTTCTTCTAATTTTTAGTAGATAGGAAAACTTATTTCTACTTTCAGCACAGACTATTTAGGTACTGAATTATAATTCCCACCATCCCTGACGGTTGCTTATGTTTGCTGGAGTTGTAGGTTGTGTAGTAATTCAACAACTTTAGGATGTCTGCAGTACTCCAAATCCTGATTTAAGTAGAGATCTAATGGATGTCTTGTGATAAATAAAAGGAGTAAAAACCAAAAGCGGTTTTACTTGCTTCTAAAGTTGTTTAATACTGGCAGAGTAAAATAAAATAATGTGTGACTGCAAAGTAATAGCCATGGCATCATAATTGAAGATTCAGTCTTTCTGGGGATTTTGTCACCTATCAAATATAGCGTTGAAAAGCATTAGCGCTTATTAATATTATAGGATAAATGTTTGTGGTGCGCTTAGTATGCTACCAGAATATCAGATTCATGTTTTCATTGAGGCACTTACAATGAAGTGCATTCCAATGTGCTTTTCCTCTCTCACATGTACTTGGTGAGCCAAAACACTAATGCCTCTCTCAATAGCAAATAAACGAGGGTTCATTCAAAGACAGCTTGTGAGCCACCAGAGAAAAGGCAAAGAACAAGAACAGTCAATCCTCTGTTTTCTTAATTTTAATGTGTATAGTTTAGGAAAAACCACACCACAAATTGTGTCAGCAGCCAGGATGTAGAAAAGCAATTATTTTCTGTGAAAAGAAAGTTATATAAGATACGAAGATGATGTGCATATGTATACACATGTGTAGCGAAGAAAATGCATTCAGCAATACTTATCCAAGCTCCTTTAATCATGCTTGTGTAAAAGAAACTTCATTCTTTAGATAGTAAAACTGGGCTCTCAAACCTTTTGGGTCCAGTGAGTACCTTTGGAATTTTGAGAGCACATTATGGGTACTAACAAAATAGTTACCATGGTGAGTGTGGGTGACCACAGAACACCCCCATACCAGAAGACAAAGCATTTGGTTGTAGCTACTCACCATTTTTTCCCCATAAGAATACCTACAAAATCTACGTGGTCCAGAAGCAATGCTGGATATAAGAGTTATGCTAGAGGATAGTATGGAACTGCAAGCTATTCCTTTTCATTTTTTTCAATTAAGAGGGTTTTTTAAAAACCAAATTAAGTAGGCCAGGGAGCTTCAGAACTGCCAAATAACATGTCAATAGACATTCTGTCCACCCGTGGCTCCTGTCTGGAAATTCAGAGTATAGACTGAAGATGTTATAAACGTTTTTTTTCTAGTTCAATATAACCTTGACATTTTAGTATTTCACCCAAATTAGTAATTATCACATATATGTTAAGACCAGACGGTAACATTTCTTTTGTTTGCAAAGACCTTTCCTTAACTGTATTTAAAGATGGTTTATAATTTCAGTCTGTATTAACTGATGACATAGAGACTGATCCTACAGTAAAAAAAAGCTATAATAATTTATCAGAGATTTTTTCAAGCCAAACTGGTGTAAACAAAAAAAGGAATGCAACTGTCTGGCTAAAAAGTTCCCTCAGTATTGTTTTAAACCATTATAACTTACCCCAAGTAAATTATAACGACAAACTGATTGTCTTAAAGCAGGAACTGAGCACAAGTGATTGCATCCTTACATCCAAGCTAAAGGGAAGTCAGAAAAGCTCATGCAAACTTGAGATTTAATGTTTTACATCGAAAAGGCCTGAAATCTTATACCTTAAAATTTATTGTAACTGGTTTCATAGCATATCCAGCTTATTCGGTGCTTTCAAGCAGTCAGCTTGGTACTGTACAGTACCTGATATTTTATTATTAATGCCAATTTCTGTTTTAACTTTTTTGGTTTGCTATGATTAGTGTAAGTCTACTTAGAGCTTATTACAGTCATATAATGTTTGTAATGTTCATTTTATCACTCCCACATAAGCCTATAATGTCCATATGAGTCTTCCTTAATGAAGTGGTCAGCTGTTTCAATTGCTGAGATTAAAAACCTGATAGCTTGTCTGAAAGCTGGAAAAGTTTACTAAAACTAAAAAGATCATGTTACAGCCAATAACACTGTATGCCAAGACGATTTCTAGGGGCTGTAAAAGTCTTGCCAGCTTCCCACATTACGGCTTGGCCTGGCAGCATTCTTGGCATGACAGTACGTAGCCTTTGAGGTCTGCTGCTTTCTTAGGCCACTAAAAGTCTCTTAGCCTTTTGTGTAAGGTCTTGAAGGCTCCCTCATGACAAACCATCTTAATGTCAAGGTAAAGTTGCAGCACTTCCTCCCTTAAAGGCACAGGCATGAAAATCCTGCCCTTGGGCCATGGATTTTCCTCTTCCACCAAAAACAGATACTGTACCTTGTTGGATCCCCTTGAGATCTTCCATCCCAGTCTGCATATACAGGTCTTGCTGCTACTCTTCCAAACAGATGTCTATGAGCATGTAATCTCTAGAGGACTCCTCTATATTCTGTGAAACTCTTTCTCACCAGCTCATTCTGAATGTCATTGTGCAAACCATGCCTGAATTGGTCAATCAAGATTTGGTTATTCCAATGTAGAGAATATGACTGTACCCTGAGGATTTTAAATGCTGTTTAAAACCTGCAGTATAGAATCATATTCTCCTGTTACCCTGTCAAATATCACATTTTTCAGATCTGGTTTCCAAAGGGCACTCTGAATCTCTCTATGAAGTTCTGATTATTGGTCCATGATCGGGTCACAATCCTTTATTATTGGCAGTGTCCACTTGGCCACAGACTCCTTTAATAAACTCAATATAAAGGACACTCTTGTGCAGTCTGTTGGAAACTCCATAGCTCAGATTTCCATAAACAACTCAGACTGAGCGACAAAGATTCTCTTCTGGTCTGCTACTCCTCCAAACTTTTTTGGCAAACCACCATGGGAATGCAACGAGGCTGGTTGTGCTACTGGCAACAGTGGAGCAGACAGCGGCTGGGCATTCTGACCTTGTTGCTGAACAAATTGAAAGACTGTCAATCCTAAATTCTTCACTTCTGTTTGCATCTCCTCTCAATGTAGGAGCAAGACTTCCACCATTTCCTGGGGTGACATAGCAGCTGCCTGTGAGTCTGTTGTCCTTTCCTTGGTTTTCTCCTTCCCA
This sequence comes from Psammodynastes pulverulentus, assembly GCA_025802295.1. Classification (NCBI taxonomy): domain Eukaryota; kingdom Metazoa; phylum Chordata; class Lepidosauria; order Squamata; family Psammodynastidae; genus Psammodynastes; species Psammodynastes pulverulentus. Next base: position 38,094,128 of record JAOYMU010000292.1, on the reverse strand, counting down.
GGAGCAATGAGTCTGATGAGAAGGAAACAGAACCACTTCATAAATAGGCCAAAGCAGTTTCATTATTGTTGATCACCTCCATTATTATCTCACCAGAAAGCTGTATTCTCTTAGGAACCAGTAGATCATGCTTCACTACTCTGATCTATGATATTTCCTCCCCCAGAGTGACTCCATGCTGGCATGCTTCTTTATTCCCTTCATTCAGCTGGTGATTCCACCACATTGCTACCGTGTAAGGCTTAGGCAAAAGGCTAGAAATCAGGCGATGATGAGTTCTAGTCTTGCCTTAGGCACAAAGGAGCTGAAAGTCAGTCACTCTCTCTTAGCCCTGGGAAGCAGGCAATGGCAAATCACTTCTGAAATTTTGCCAAGAACCTGCAGCAACTTGTCCTGCAAAACTGACTCAAAGCCATAAAAAAAGGTAAAGGGGAGAATACCAAAATTGAATGCTGTCACTTTATTTATTAACTTGCCCGGGAGATGGGAATGGCGTCCCTATGGTGGCTACACGGGAGGCGAGCGGCCCGGTGGCAGAAGGGCGCGGAGCTACGCGTGCGGCCACGGGGGGGCCTTCCCGTTGTTCTCCCGGGGCTGAGACTCCCACTCTGCCTGGTTTATCTCCCCCTGGATTGCGGGCTGCTTTTTGGTCGATCTAGTATGTCGGCCCCTCGCGTTTTCTGACGAAGAAGGGGAGCAGTAGGTCCATAACTTTCATCTGCAGGCCCTGCTCCCCTGGATGTGGATTTAGACTGGAGGTAGACCTGACCGACCGGCTGACCTGGACCTGGACTCAGACGTGATTCCTGTGCATTGTTCTTCACGCGTTATATCCTCCCTCACTCTTGTCTTCCTATTTTTTGTGAACTGGGCTATTTTATCTAAATTTTAATATGCATGTTGTATTTTAAATTATTGGATTTTAAGTCACCATATTACGATAATTTGTCTTACAGCATATATGTTTTTATTTGGCCCTAATACTCCCACCCCCCTGTCTGGTGATCGATTCTGTTGACTGTATAGGGATGAGGGAGTTAGTACAATATTCTCGGGACGCCCTTCTGGGGCTTCGCCAGTCCCCGCTCTCTTTCGTCTGGCCTGTTATGATCACGAGGGCCTGCCTCGATGAAGGGTTTGTTAACCCAGAGGGGTGGAAAAAGCGTGGTATACGGGGTTTTTTGTTGAGGTCCCTTTTGTTTTTAAAGGGTGGAAGGAGAGGGTGTGGGGTGGAATTTAATTTAGATATGGGTGGGGTGGGAGGACAGGATAGGGATTTAGGATCGGAGCTCGGCTTGGATGTCAGGGGGGAGGGGGCTTTAGTTCCCGAGGGAGGGCCGTATTTAATTTCGAGAGTTGGGGGGAGGGGCAGGTTTGCTGGGAGGCGGGGTGGTCGGCGGACGAGGCAGGAGTGTTGGTTACGCTCCTTGCCCCGCTCTGCCCCTCCGCCTCTCCCTCGTGGGCTAGGGGGTTGTACCAGCTCGGCCAGGGGCCCCAGGCTGTTGTTCTGCAATGCCAGGTCCGTGGTTAAGAAGGCTCCCCTTGTGTGTGATCTTATAACGGAGGGGGACCCGGACCTGGTAGGCATCGCAGAGACCTGGCTAGGCATAGAGGGAGGTTGCCCTCTAGTGGATATGTGCCCGCCAGGTTTCTGCGCATTTCATCAGCCTAGGGCCTCTGGGAGGG
>JAOYMU010000292.1:37994886-38008003 GCA_025802295.1 Psammodynastes pulverulentus | reverse complement strand
TCTTCTTCCGGGCCAAACCATAGAGGGTGACGCTCTATTTTTTAACCCTTCCGCCGAGGTGGCGCTCAAATAGAGGTTTTACGGTAGCCTATAAAGCATCTGACAGCTAATACCACAAGGTATTACCTACTTTGAAGAGACCATTTTTAATAAGCTTGCTATCTTGGACCTTGCCTTTTCCAATTCTTCCATACTTGTAGCATTGAATTGTAGCGATGTGGAAAATGTTTGAGGCAAACATTTCAGTTCTGTGGAGCCATAGCATTTCCAGAATGTCCAACAGAACTTCCGAAACAATGTGTACATGTCCACAAAACATATTTTCTGTTTCAAGCTTCTCCTTAAATAGCAGAGTTGTGCTACATCATTATAGATCATATAGTCCAATATTAGAATATCATTATTAATAAGATTAACAATGGGTACTACCAGATTCTGAATTTTTAATTCATTTGAAAAATAGGGAAATCTTTTGGTATTGACATTTTGTAGGCGTAGGTCTGGTAGAGCTGGGCCATAAACAATGTTGTTTAAAGTAGTGCATAAATGCTACAATTTAGCTAATAATTTCAGAAGCTGAAACTGACATGCTTATTCTTTTCTTTTGTTAGGAATCTGGTATGGAATTCTTGAAGGCATTGGAATTCTTTCTGTCATCACAAATGCATTTGTTATTGCTGTGACTTCAGATTTCATCCCACGGCTTGTTTATGCTTACAAATATGGACCATGTGCAGGTCAAGGAGAGGCTGGACAAAAGTAATTTTTAAGAAATATACTACAAAATAACCCAAATGTCTTTTGCAATTTCAGTTTTAGAACCTCATAGCAACATGTCTAAGACTTCATTCAGTTTTCCATAGGTAGGACAATGAACTTTTTAATAAAATATTTAAATAGAAATATCATTGTTAAGCTTCTTCTTTGCATCCAAATTATTCTGCTGTTTGACTCTACTGCAAAAATAATAAAAATAATTTGAAGGAGACTAAATCACCAATACAACCAGCTTTTATTAGCTATTTATAGGAAAGCAGGCCACAAAGCTTTTTAGAAAGAATAAGATAACTAAACAAATAACTTTGGTTTAAGATTACTGAACATGTGATTGCCATATTAAAGATAACTATAGTTTTTAAAATGTTAGATAACACTAACACATAAAACAATATGTTCCTCTGTGATACCAATAAGATCTATTTATATTTTGATATTTCTTTTCTATGAAATAAACCTCTCACTAATACATAATGACCATAGATGGCATATCTATATGTCTGAATCAGAATAAGCTAGGCAGCATTTGTTTCATTAACCATTTAGATGTATTATATTTTGCATTCCTGCTATACAGAAAGCTATTTTGGAAATTTGATTTTTCTTATGAATGGATATATTTGGATGTTATTGCAGCTTTGTCATAGAAGGATAAAAGACACACAATTACAATTTTGGGTATACATTTCTGCTCATTCATTAATGAGTCAAGGGTTTGGCACTTAAGTACAGAGGGAAAGTCTACATTATATTTTCCTGCTTTACTTTCTATAAAAAAAAATCCTGTAAAGCTGAGTGTGAGGAGCTGAACTATTGATTATCCTTTCCAGCAATGTATAGCTATATGGCTTTTTCTGAAGAAAAACATTTTGAAGCTGCATTATATGAAGTTTTTCATCTTAAGCTGCTAGTATTGAGAACAGCAGTGACAATTGGAAGAAGTTTAGCAGATTAAACAACACATTTTATAAGAAAGTCGATAAAGTTATTTATTTAATCCATCACAGTGACCAGTAGAAAGTACCTGAACTCCATTCCAGTTGTAGCTGTCAACCGATCACTGGCAAAATATTGCTGTATCCAGAGGCTTTTTCAAAGCTGCCCCTCTTCCTATGATGGACTCTCCAGAGCTTGAGTTGTTTGTATCATCCCATATGAGTGCAGAAGGGGGCTTTACTAGGGATAGAATGGCATTTTTTTTTAATTCTTGAAAGTAATGAAATCTCATGTAGCTAATTATCTGATCTTATACTATATCTGAGGACAAATGAAGGTAATTCTAAGACAAGGCAATTCTACAATATTGTCATTTGTCTTTAAATAACATTTCATTGTTATATGTTATTTTTTTCCTAGGATTAGTAAACTGATTTGAAGTTTAAAAAATTCATACCTGTGTCGAGCCAGTTGAAGTTGAAAATACAAAAAAAATCAGCATGAGAGAAGTATATATTTAGCATATTCACAAATAAATATTTAACTAAGATCTATTATAATAGTTTGAAAATAAAAAGTATTATTTAGGAAGAATATACTAACATAAGAATGGTTGGATCCATACTTCATTCTGTGTATCCTAGTCACTTCATCCCATTCATTTCAACTGAAATCAATATCTAAATTAGCCTTGATTAAGATTCTATTGAGCCCAGTGGATATGCCGTAATTTTAATTTTGTTAAGTTTGTTCTTCATTCCAACTGTGAAAAAAGTATCTTTTTCTTATAGCCTTTTGGCTCAGTATTAAAAATAAGTTAACTAAAAATTGGTCAGTGACCAAAATAAAGTGTATTCATTTACTGTATAACTAACTACAAACCCATTTGCAATTCTCCATTGACTGGGATTTCTTTTTAAATAATTTTATATAATATGATTGCAGAACAAATATTTTAATTGAGAATCAGTATTTTTCTCTTGAAGTTATGAAAAAAAAAACCTAAGCCCTTAAAAAAACTGAACCATTTTGTGTTTTTTCCGGATAATAAAATCCTCGGTGTATATTTATCCCAACATACAAATAACCTAACTAATGCTTTGGAAGAGATGTTTACTCTTATTTTCCCAATTGTAAATGATCAGAAGCTTGGCAGATAATTTCTGTGTTACTTTCGTCAATCCAGAATTAAATCCAACAGCTCTTCCTAGGATGTTCATTGTTAGCAAATGATCTAAGTAATGCGGACCTCAGTTTTTGTGAGTACTTGTTACAGAATCTAGTGTAAGAAGGACGACTTCTGAGTAAAATTATTTCTTTCCAGGTGTATGGTTGGCTATGTTAATGCAAGTTTATCACTGTTTCTGGTGTCTGATTTTGAACATCGTTCAGAACCATCATCAAATGGAAGTGAGCTTTCTGATGCATCTTTAAAATATTGCAGGTAAAGAAATACATGTGAAAATGCTGCATGTTTATCAGAATTTTTACTGCTTTACCATCATTTTTATTCAAAACAGTATACATCTTTTAAAAAAAATAATATTGACCCAAAGGATGGGTGTCAAATTCACGGCATTACATTGCTGTTATGTGACATTTTGCGACCTTTTTTCCCTTCGCAGAGCTGGGTTGGGCGTGGCCTGTGTGTAATGCATCCAGCCCATGGGCCACCAGTTTGACACCCCTGACCTAAAACAACAGCAGCTACAAAAATCCATTTTCAGAAATAGAAAACTTTAAATGGTTGGCCAAATAAAACAAAAGCTTTTATGCCATATGAAATCAAATCAGGGTTTTCCTGGGTTATTCTTAGATCTACATCACAACTTCCATCAGCAATATAGGAGGGTAAAAATACGAATTTATCCAATGTAGTGCATATGAAGCAAACTATTAAGATGCTGAATGGATACCATTTTATTATAGAAAAAGCTAGAACATTATCCACTAACATCCACAGCGAGGGACAAATAGGCAAGGTAGTCGTAGCATGATAAAAATAAAACCTATATGGATGACACTGAGTCATATAGAAACTGGTAGAGCCTCAATCATACCACAATTACCATTTTGCCTGTTCTGACATCCTCCCACAGATATGAGAGACATTAGTAGCTATGTAGACCATTAGTGTCTGCGTTTAAGATGTGACTTGTACAGGTAGTTAAGGGAGACCTAAGATAGGTCCTCAGAATTCCTGCGTTTGTAGTGTCCCGATGGTCACATGAGCAAATTTCCAACATTCCCCGCTGGCTTCCCACAAGCAAAGACAATGGAGAAGCCAGCAGGAAGTCAGAAGTCACAATGTCAGCCTTACCAAGTAGACCCAACAAGAAACATTAGCTATTTCTATTTTATTGTAAAACTATATTAACAAAATCCTGTAAGTGTGAAAGTATAGTTGAGCCTTTCTCTGCCCACTATGCAGCTGTGGGCTATGCTGAACCTGGCTGTTCCCTAGACAGTATCATTTTGCCTATTCTCCCAAAGACATTCTACCATACCATTGCAATCAATCATCGGAGGCCCCACTTAAAAAACCATGTGGTCTTCTTTTAACAATGGCAAATGGAACTGCCAGAATTGGAATCACTAAATGGCATGACCATGTAATGTCGCACTTTACAACCATATTGCTTACTGATGGAGTTCCCAGTTCCAATTGCTATTGTAACCTGAGGACTATCTGTAGTCACTTTAAATCTGTTATGAAAATATAACAGCACTTAGATGTAATGCAGAAGCTATGTTTGAATTTTAATTCCAAAAGATGAAGAAGAGCAAGATATAGATAGAAGAGGGTAGAAACACAGAAAATAGATAAGAAGCACAAGTAGTAAGGTAGGTAAAAATCAGCCATTTACAGGGCTTTTCTTCGGTGTCGAAGGGTGCCGGAACGTGCCCCCCCGTCGCGCGCTAAAAAACCCCGGAAGTGATAGCGCGCGATTGGTCGAGACGCGTCACATGACGCGGACTCGAAAAAGGTGCCGGAACGCAGTACCGCTGAGTTCCGGCAGAAAAAAAGCCCTGCTGGTCATTAGTATATAAATATGCAGTGCTGACTAGTTTTAACAAAATAACTAAAATATTAAACTTTTTAAAGTTAAATGTTAAGTAATAATGATTTCTACAAATATATTTCCACCTTAGTCCATATAGGTTAAGACAGTCTATAAATGCTATTAATCAAAGTTTCATTGTAATCTTGTGTAGCCTGTTTCTTTTTCTCATGTAAAATAATTACATTGCATTTTTATTATATAAATTGAAAATGAAAATATTTTAACTTCAGGAATCTGGAAATTCTTCAGGACCTACACCTGGTGCTAAATTTTCCCATATTTTACAAAAGGATGCCTTTCTAGTATTCAGGTCACTGTGTAAACTGTCTATGAAGCCTTTGTCAGATGGACCACCTGATCCAAAGTAAGTTGGCACCATTTTTTCTATGAAATATTCAAGAAATAAAAGTATAAATCAGCAGTAGTTATAGCCTGTTGATTCTTCTCTCATTTCCAACATAGTACAATATATTATTATGGAACATTATATTTGTAGGGTCCTTGGTACTCTCAGAGAGTTTAACCCTGAGCTAGAAATATTCTCTTCCATGAATGTATTTTATACAATTATTTAAAAAAAACAGTTGTTCTTGACTCTTAGTATATATGAATCAGCTATATTATTTATATTAATTTGAGATTTTATACACAAACTACATTATGCGCTACAGCAACAAACACAAGAATATCAATCTAAACTAAGTCAATCATTAGTTTATTGTTTAGTTAATTTCTGTTGTTAATTGAATATTTATTACCTGCTTTTTACCAATGGTTAGAGAATTTGAAATAATGATTTTTTCTTTTTATTTCTTAAAAAGAGAGATGTCTCCATAAATTGTTTCTCATACTAAGATTATATCTTTCTAGGTCGCATGAATTGCGGTCAAAAATCCTTTCACTGCAGTTGCTGCTATCTATTTTGCAAAATGCAGGACCTGTTTTTAGGACAAATGAAATGTTTATTAATGCTATTAAGCAGTACCTTTGTGTAGCATTGTCTAAAAATGGAGTTTCATCTGTTCCAGAAGTATTTGAACTTTCCCTTTCTATATTCCTGACTTTACTTTCAAATTTTAAGACACATTTGAAGATGCAAATTGAGGTAATGTACAGTTAGTAATTTAAAGAGTATACTTATTGTACTATAAACTGATGTAATTGAGAGGCTTGAAAAAAACTTAAGAACATCTAATCTAGTTTCAATTGATTGGACTTGTTTGCTTTCAAAACATTATCCTGAATCAATAATAAATAATATAAATTGTTCCAAAATTATTATTATTATTATAAGAACAATAAACTATAGCATTAAATAAGCAGATAAGTTATCATGGTCAACCATTCAGATACTACTCAGAATGAAGCATTATTCTGTTCTTTCTTCTCCTGACATTTAAATTTAAATTTTGTTAGAGTCTTTTATATACAGATCGGTATATCTGGTATTATCGGCCTACTTCCACATATTAGATTATATGGAACTAATATATGTGTTCTGGGGTACCTAAATGGTAATTTCTTTGTAGAAATCTGTGCAAATTGGAAATCCAATATAGGAATGTTAGATGAGGCCATTTGTTACTATTTTTTTCCTTTTTAGAAAAATGATGCAGTTGTAAACCACAAAATGAAACATTTTGTTTTCTATGTTTTATGTCTGGAGAAAGCGAGATACAATATAAATAATTTAAAATGGTAAAGCACTTGCCATTAGGCACCCCAGATACAGTAATGTATCTTCAGTTATGTAGCAGTTGTGCATTAAATTTCTTTAGCAGCGGTAATGATAGAAGAATGCCAGATTTTGATTTTGTGAATATATTCTAAAAGCAAAATATGTTTGGAACTTTTGAATATTTGAAAAAGTCATGAAGTGGATTGATGAAATATCTGAATCTTAAACCACAATTTCTTATTCAGCATAGCAAGTTGTTTTGAAATTGAAAAAAGTTCTTAATTCAATTTATGACATAAGTGATTTATTTATGTGTCTAACTTTCAGAGGTATGCAAGGTTTACTACATATTTCTAAGTAGTTCTTTAGAGTCCAGCCAAGAAACACAGATAATTGACCTTAAAATTTTATATTGATTTGTTCATCACCCAGAAAATTATATTAAAAGTAATTGTTTTAGGCTTATTTTTGTAGGCTTATATTCAGTGTATCTTCTTCATTTTTGTTTAGCAAGACATCCAAATCAATTGAACAGAATTTAAATGCATTAGATATTATGTAAATCAAATTACTGTTTAAAATCAGATGCCGTGTGCTCAATGGCTATGTTTAATCATAAGTTTCTTTATGAATCATTTGTTTAAATCAAAATATATCTTTACCAGACATGGTTGTCTATTACTTTGATAGAAATTTTCTTTTTTCTTTTTTAAATAATTTTTATTATTTATTAATTTAAAAACAAAACAATATCATCTTTAACGCGTGATCAGAATGGTGCATCATATATGTACTTTGATAGAAATTTTCATTGTGCATAATTATAAAGTGAAGAAATTTAAATAGCAGTCTACATTTTCCTCAGGAAAAATAGCTTAAAGATCTGGTGTTGGAGCCTATTTGGGGAGGGGGGAGAAGTGTCACACTGTCTTTCATGGAAAGGCTCATAGGTAGTTTTCCATACTATATATCTAATATTGATTTATACTATAATGAAAAGTAAAGAAGGCAGAAATTTTTCAAATAAGCAGATGGCATCTCTATTTTTTCTAGGTTTTCTTCAAAGAGATTTTTCTATATATTTTAGAAACTTCCACTAGCTCCTTCGATCATAAATGGATGGTTATTCAAACATTGACACGGATATGCGCAGGTATTACTCCATTGGGCATGTTATAGACTTTAACATGGCTGTTCAGATATCTTGCTTGCTTGCTTGCTTGACGGTTTTCACTATTATACTTATTTCTGTACTTGATAAAAGCATTTCAATGTAAATTCTATTTTCTTTACAGATGCCCAGAGTGTAGTAGACATTTATGTAAATTATGACTGTGATTTAAATGCTGCAAATATTTTTGAAAGACTAGTTAATGATCTATCTAAGATTGCTCAAGGAAGAGGCAGCCAAGAACTTGGCATGACCAGCATTCAAGTAAGAACCATGGCATATTTTTCAGTTCTAAAAATTAATAATGATTACAAATTACCAACAATCTTAATGTTTTTATACACACAACCTCTTACAGGAATTAAGTTTGAGAAAGAAGGGTCTTGAATGTTTAGTATCAATACTGAAGTGCATGGTGGAATGGAGTAAGGATCAATATGTAAATCCCAACTCTCAAACAACCTTAGGTAAATTATTACTTTATTTATTATAATGATCATAAATAAAACTATTTTCTAGGATTTTAGCTGGACTAAATAAATTATTCGTTCTGAAGAAATTTCACAGCCATTTTTCTATCACTAAAACTCCCCTCTTAGGAATTCCAGGATTTAAAAAAAAATCTTAAAAAATTTGAAAACTCCTACTTTAAGCGATGCAAATATAGAAGAGCCATACTTTAGAATTTATTTTATATGCATTCTACAAAATATTAAATGTAAATTTATGCTATTGGAACTATGTAGAAACTTTTACTTTACATATATTTATCATACTATTAATAACATTTATTGTGCTGTTAGCCAATAAATATACTTTAAAAACATAATTTTATTTTCCTTCTCTTGCACAGGACAGGAAAAACCCACTGAGCAAGAAAGTACTGAAACTAAACATCCTGAGACAATTAACAGATATGGGAGCTTGAATTCCCTAGATTCCACAGCTTCCTCTGGAATTGGTAGCTATAGCACCCAGATGTCTGGTACAGACAATCCAGAGCAATTTGAGGTTCTAAAACAACAGAAAGAAATAATAGAACAAGGAATAGATTTGTACGTTTTATTTTTTTCACTGTATGATAAATTTTAAGAACTTTCTGTTTATTTTTTGAACAATCTCCTCTTCATTTTGCTACTTTTAAATATCCTAGCAGATTCCACAACACTAATCTTAAAAATAAACATCATTAACTTTAACACTTCAGGGACTGTGAAGAAGTGTAACACATACTTCCCATTACTAGAATTTTACTTAGAACACGGGTCCCCAACCCCTGGGCCACGCCCTACTACCGAGCTGTGAGCTATTCAGAACTGGGCTGCCCGAAGGAGCAGCTGAGCATATGTGCATGCGCACATTCCCATTTGCACAAGCAGCGGGCAAGTGTGTGCGCACACTCTCCATTTGCAGTAGCATGCGGGTGCTTGCCACCACACAGGCGGAACCATCCCCTCTTCCTCCCCTCTCCTCCCACCAGTCAGCAAAGCCAGAAAGGTTGGGGAACTCTGACTTAGAAGACAGGTCAAAGACAGGTCAGTAATATGGTTCCTGCAAGCAGCATTGAAAATGTACCATGCAGCCATGCTGTCAAGGCTCTCATCCATGTCCCCAACAGGTTACAAAATGGAAGAGAATACTCTTCATGCCATTTTAAAATTTACTAAAGTTTACTTTTTCATTCCTAAGACAGGTAATTGGTTCAGTTGTTTGTTATATTTAAGAAATAAAATCTAATGCAGCTACAGTCTGTAAGTGCATTTCTTGGCTGTATGAAAAAGAAGGTAGACCATTGTCAGTGTCAGCAAATTAGCGAAGGAGACAACACAATTGAGTTAAGGGGTATTAGGAAAGAAGAAGGAGGAAGAAGAAAGTAGGGTGAACACAGTGCCAGTGAAGAGAAAACATAAAATCTCTGTAATAGCAACAAATGCCAAAGATTTCAAGCCATTTTTCTGGGATAAAATTGAAAGCCACAAATCTTGCCTATTATCTCAGTGAAAGTTAAAACTGTTCTATTTTTGCTATTTTGCAAAAACAGTGATTTACCTCTTTCACTGAGGTTGTTGTTTTCTATGTACAAGACTTCAGAAATGCTCTGTTTATCTGTCTATACAATGCATAGGGATCCATTTTAAACAGTAGGTGGATTTATTTTTATGTTTATGTTTGAAGGAGGGTTCATGCTGTTTTGCATGTCTAGCCACTTAATGTACCTCTAGACTCATATGTTTGCCTTACTATGTGCTACGGTATTTAAAGTTCATTATTTAAAATTATCCATTACTGCTTGGATGGTTGAAAGGTCTTCCAGAGTACATTTTGGACATATAAGACAACTAAAGGGGAGAAATAGAAAAAATGTAAAAGTGTTTTAATTTCTTTCATTAAGAGAAAAATAATTTTGCTGCACTTTTCTGCCCCATGTTTTTCCAATATGAGGCTTTATTTGTTAAGATGGAGACTTTGAGCTCTGGAGAAAGTGGGGAGGGCTTTGCTCATCTCAGTTCAATTGTAATAGTCAAATATGGTGCTTGTTTCTTAACTGTGGATGTTTATTTTTATAAACTAATCAATAAAATAAAAGAAAGTAATAAATGAAATGACAGTCTGATTTTGGAGCAGTTGTTACTCTCAAGAGAGAGAAATTTCTTCAATTATTATAAAAACTAGACAGCCTAAAGATTAGTTGTATTTTTGCTGGCAGAGAGTGTCACAGTTGAGACATCCCCATCAAGAATATTATACTCCTTGCTATTACAAAGACCAATCAAAGCAGATCAGTACATCTCCCCCCCCCCCCCATGCAGGCATTTGATATATTAGAGGAAGCAGTTTTCTAAAAACTTGTGATCTAATTCACTAGGGGCTTTATCAGTTAATCTCAGCATTTGAATTGGGCCCTGAAACTCTTAGGCATCTAAATAAAAATTTTAAGGATCAGTATCACATGGTTATAGTTAGTTGTCCTACTAACTATATAGACACGTCAGGATCATTTTCAGGTATGGCTTGTAGAGCATGCTCAATTGAATTAAATGATGTATAATTACTTGATTTCTGGTAATTATTTTTTGACTATGCTAGAATCCTAAGTGCTGTTGTATTTGATTCTGAGCAGTAGGGAAATAGATAAATAGCAAAGTATCCTATAATGGAAAAGTTTTAGCTTGGCGTTAAAATTTTCTATGAAGGTCTACACATTTCTGATCTTTTATGTCTTTCATGTAAAACATTCATCCCAAATATATTCAAAAACTTTTAAATAAGAAAAATGGAAACTGCCGCTATCACAGACTTCCATTTTGGGATGCAAGGGAAAGATTAATTCAATATTTATATTATTTTAAAATAATTATGCTATTCTGAATGCTCTTTTGATATGAAAATGTATATTTTCTATCAGCATTTAATTAACATATTTTATGTGCAGATTTAATAAGAAGCCAAAGAGAGGAATTCAGTATCTACAAGAACAAGGAATGCTTGGTATTACTTCTGAAGATATTGCCCAGTTCTTGCACCAAGAAGAAAGATTAGACTCTGTAAGAAAACTAGTCCATTTTCAATAAAATTACTTTTGTAAACCCAATTACCATTATTTGCTCTAGACTAATGAGTAATCTGAGATTCCAATTATTGGCTTATTCCTATAATTCAAAGACTTTATGCAGATATACTTAACGTGACTACTTATTCCAAGGGATTTGTGACAGAGCAAATTGAAGCAGTTGCCCTCTATGCTACATGTCCTGTGCTTTAAAACATCCTCTGAATGAGAAAAAAGGGCTTGTTGGCTGTGTGGAACATGCATTTGTTCTCTGTTGTCTGTTTTTAAGGGATTCCTTATGAATAAAATTTACATCTTATTATTTAGCAAATCTCTGTCCCCTTTCAAGGTACCTGTCCCAGAAAATGCTGAATATTTAAGAAGAAAAGATAGCACCCACTCTTTGAAAGCAGAGAATATTAACCAGAATTAGCCACAATGCTACTTTTTGATACTACTTTGTCCCCGTTCGGGGAGAGGGAGCGGGATATAAATATGAATAAATTGAAAATTACAGTACATGTTTTTTAAGTCAGAATTCATGCCTGTAGTTAACAGAAGAAATACAGGTAGTCCTTGACTTACAACAGCGATTAATCAAAGTTTATGTTGCTAAACAAGACAGTTAAATGATCTTTGCCCCATTTTATGACCTTTCTTGTCACAGTTGTTAAATGAATCTGACTTCCCCATTAACTTTGCTTGTCAGAAGGTGTCAAAAAGTGATCACATGATCCCAGGACACTGCAACTGTCCTAAATACATGCCAATTGCTAAGTGTCTGAACTTTGATCACATGAGCACTGGGATGCTGCAATAGTCCTAAGTGTGAAAAGCGGTCATGTTACTTTTTTCGCTTCCATTGTAACTAGCAATGGAAATGTAACTAGCATTGTAACTAGTCAATAGCAAATGTTTGTAAATCAAGTACTGCCTGTAATATAGAATCTGAAAGATCTAAGACTTATATACTCTATATTTGTCTGTCTGTCTATCTGTCTACCAATATGTTGCTTCTTTTGGCTATATGGAATTCACTGTTTTTCTTTTATTTTAGACTCAAGTTGGAGAGTTTCTAGGAGACAATGATAAATTTAACAAGGAAGTTATGTATGCATATGTGGATCAGCATGACTTTTCTGCGAAAGATTTTGTTTCAGCTCTTCGTATGTTTTTGGAAGGCTTCCGTCTTCCAGGAGAAGCTCAGAAAATAGATAGATTAATGGAGAAATTTGCTGCTAGATACTTGGAATGTAATCAAGGGTGAGCATTTTTCTCTTCTATTTTTTTTTAAACCAGATAATGGGAAAATGTTTCTTAAAACCAGATAATGGGAAAAATGTTTTTTCTCTCTCTTTCTGCACTTATTTTTTTTCAGGCAAACTCTTTTCGCTAGTGCAGACACTGCATATGTCTTGGCTTATTCAATTATTATGTTGACAACAGATCTCCATAGTCCACAGGTATGTTTCGTAAATCTCTTAAAATGCCTATATTTTAAAATGGCTATATTATAAAATGCTTATATTTACAGTAGTAACTGAAATGTCTATATTAAACATATAGACATTTTAGTTACTACTCTTTCCTTTTTATTTGGTCATTAATGCTGCCTTTAGACAAGTATTTCTGTTGTGTCTTATCCCATTTTTCCCCTCCCTTAATTGGTGCACATTTTTAGTAGCAAATAAGCTCTGCTTCTGAAGTTTCAGTTCTATTTTCTGTGTGTTCGATTTCCTCTGCCTTCCATTATTTTTATCTACAAATTCTAAGCAGATTATCAAAAACAGGGAATTAGGTACAAAATACCGTAAAACCTCTATTTGAACGCCACCTCTATTTGAGCGCCACCTCTATTTGAGTGCCACCTCGGCGAAAGGGTTGAAAAATAGAGCGCCACCCTCTATTTGAACGCCACCCTTTATTTTACCGCCACTTTT
>JAOYMU010000292.1:37980343-37992917 GCA_025802295.1 Psammodynastes pulverulentus | reverse complement strand
AGCTGAGCCACCTTTCCTTCCAAAATTTTATGACTTTGAAACAAATCCTCAAATTTATCCTCAATTCGATTTATGTGCTCAACCATTGATTCCATAGCTTCGACATCTTGTTTTATGTCCATATATTTCTTTTGAAAAAAGTCATTCATTTCCTGAATTTCTTTCTTCCTTCATCTGATCTTGAAACTTCTGCAACGTAGCAGGTAAAGATCGTAATACACTCTGTATATCCATTTTGGCTTGTACAGCAAGTGCTGGTGCCAAAGCAGAAGCAATTTCAGCATCCCTTGAACTAGGAGGTCTTGCATATCTGAGAGCCATTTTTAAAAAGAACAAAAGAGACCGTTCCAGCAAATCAATCCCAAAAAGAAAAAAGAAAAAAGGCTGCTTGTAGCTCAATCTCTATATTTTACAGTCTTAGATCCACTAACATCGCATAAAAAGGGAAAGAGGAAAAAGGAAAAAAAAGCTTCTAACTGCAAAGCTTCAGCCACAGCAGGGAAATTCTAATCTACATCCCAATACTCATTCTCTCTCCACTTTCACTTTGTGGAAGGACTCCATCTTGCCCTCTCCTTTGAAGCCATTCGTTAAGAAAAATAATAAAAAAAAAACTTTAAAAAGGAAGTTGAAGACATTTTTTAAAAAAAATACTTGCATTTTCTCTCCTGTGCGGTCTGCCTGTTTCTGTTTATAATTTACGATAGGGTGTTAACAGGGAATGGACGCGGTTTCTGAGCCTACAAAGACAGGCATGCTTCTTCCCCTCGAAGATCGTCATGTCCTGGGGAACCCTCTTTTAGCGATCTCCAGGAAAAAAACCAGAGGTCGCAAAGGGCTCAAACTCAGACATGACCCTCTGCCAGGCTTCTTTGCCTGAAACCTGGAAACGATCGCTGAAAAAACAGCTGATTTATGCTGCCTTTTGGCGATTAACGGAGGAAACAAGCAGACGCCTCATAGAAGCGCCAGCGAAGCCGACGGCGCCACCCGGAAGCCATTTTTATTGATCTTGTCATTCATACAAACACACAGACAGATACACACTCACATGCATATATGAATCTCTAAGCATGTGCATGGAGTATATATTTGACATACCATTTTTTAAATTCTGTATTTTAGTTAGCCTGGACACCATTCCTAGCTGCGTTCAGTGTGGGTTTGCAAGATTGTGATGACACAGAAGTTGCCTCTCTTTGCCTGGAAGGAATTCGATGTGCAATCAGGATAGCATGCATTTTCAGTATCCAGGTAATTCTAAATTCTAAAATTTCATAGAACAAGTTTTGGTTCTAAGAATAGTAAGCAGTATTAAAAATAATTTTGCAAATTAAAAGCAATCTTTAATTTCTAACTTCAAATAAATTATGTATACCAACTTCAAAGTAATAAGGTTATTGGTTAAAGACATTGAGCTTGTCAGCTGGAAAGCTGACAGCCTGGGTTTGAGATCTGAGCGCCATGAGACAGGGTGAGCTCCCATTACTTGCCCCAGCCCCTGCCAACCTAGCAGTTAAAAAGCATGCAAATTCATGGGAAGGCAACAATGTACCTCAGCATATAATCATGCCAGCCACATGACCACAAAAGCCTCTTTGGACAATGCTGACTCCTTCAGTTAAGAAATGGAAATGTGCCTGGCCCTGTAAAGTTAGACACAATTAGATAGGGGAGACCTTCACCTTCTAAGTAAAATCAGACCAGTATTATGTGGAGGCACAGAATTTGTTAACGGAAGACCAGACACTATAAACATCTCAATAATGTTCCATTTATTTTGGACCATATTAACCTGCTTTGGCTAATGCCATTCCAAACAGTATTTGGTGGTTTCCAGAAATAAATTCTCAAAACTGGAAGTGGTATGAGGTAGACTGGAATGATCTGACCCCCCAGTCACGCCTCTTTGTTTTGAACCCAGCAGCTGGAACACCTCAGTCTTTCCAGTTCAGAGCATTTACTTTTGGAAACTATCCATTTGCTGCTAGGCTACAAATATAGGAAGTTTGACCTAGATCAGAGAGAGAACATTCGTGAGGTCTCAGTTCATTCTGTTCCTGATTTTGCATGTAATAAAATGTATTTAAGTTTATAAGCTTGCTCCTTAATTTTATTCATAAATGAAATGGACACACAACAGTAATATGCTATTACAATATATGCCGACGCATGTATACTTTTGACTACCTTTCCAGATTCTGTGCTTCTTCATTAGGGAAAGTGACTATCAGTAGACAGTAACTCAGGAAAGTAAGTTGAATGGGAAATTTTGAGAAAAATCCAAATATAGCATATTTTCTCCATATTGAAATATTTGATATTTGTACTTATATCTCAATATCATCTATTAAATGTATGGAACTTGAAAGAAGTAACAAAATTAGAGTAAAAGAATATATCCAGCTGCATTCTTCTATGGATTACCTTTTCCTTATTTAGTTTATAAGTTTCTTGAGGATTATATTACCTTTGCCAAAGTATTGTGCTCATCCCTCAAATTCTCAGTCACCAGAGATCTAGTACATGTGGAATAATCTAAACATAATCAAAATATCAGGAGAATTCTGTGTGGCCATATGATCTGCCAAACAGGTAGTTTTCAACTTACAACAGTTCACTTAGTGACTGTTCAAAGTTACATCGGTACTGAAAAAAGTGACGTGACCGTTTTTCACACTTATGATCGTTGCAGCATCCCCATGGTCACCTCATTTACATGTGGATGCTTGACAACTGACTCACGTTTATGACAGTTGCAATGTCCCAATCATATAATCCCTTTTGCGACCTTCTGACAAAGTCAAATGGGGAAACCAAATTCACTTAACAACCGTGTTACTAATTTAAGAACTGCAGTGATTCACTTAATAAATGAGGCAAGAAAAGTCATAAAATGGAGCAAATTTCACTTAACAAATTTTTCACTTATCAACATAAATTTGGGACTCAGTTGTAATCATAAATTGAGGACTACCTTTATTAAAGTATTCTTGCAGGATTTTTTGCCTTTTCTCAATCCGCATTTAATCATACTAAGCTAGGTTCTCATTGTAACTAGAGTTTATATCAATCACAGTTGATATAATCAATTAAGTATATCAGAAGAAACATTTGAGCATGACAGAAATTGCTATGGGAGATTTCGTGAATTCCAATAGCTGCTCCGACCTTTTAATCATATACTCTAATCCAGAAAAAAAGAAAGCATGCAGAAGACAAGCTTTTGTCTTTTAAAATATTAAGGAACTTGTTTAATTTGAACTAAAGGAGTTAAGATGTCATGGTAAATGGTATAAAAACATTTAATTTTGGTAGTGAGGTGACTTGTGAATTAAATGAGATTAATTCAGTGAATTGCAGAAAATAACAAAGCGGTTGGGAGAAAACTGAAAGAGAAAGAACTGAAATAAAGAGATGAGATCTAAGATTTGAGGATATGTTTTTTTAAATAAATAGATAAAATATGCACATGTAGTCCTTGACTTACAACTATTTGTTTAGTGACTGTTCGAAAATACAGTAGTATCTTGAAAAAAGTGACATGACCATTTTTGAAACTTACAACTGTTGCCACATTCACATGGTCATGTGATCAAAATTTGGATGCTTGGCCATTGGCATGTATTTATACTACATACTTCACTTGATTTATGATGGTTGCAGTGTCCTGGGGTCATATGATCGCCTTTGCTGACAAACAAAGTCAATGGGAAAATCAGATTCACTTAAGAACCATGCTTCTAATTTAGCAACTTCAGTGATTCACTTAGCAGCTGTGACAAAGGTGATAAAATGGGGCAAAACTCAGTTACTGTCTTACTTAGCAACAGAAATTTGGGGTTCAGTTGTGCTCATGACACAAGTACTATATATAATGCTTTGAGTATAAAATGTGAGCAGCCAGTTTTAGTTCATCCACTTCTTTTAATTTGCTTGCTTTAGTTTTCATTTTGATTTCTATGTGTGCAGAACTATTATATTTAAAAATTATAAGATGGAATAAATATTAACAAACTGAAACAGATTATTTCTTTCTTCCTATAGCTTGAGAGGGATGCTTATGTTCAAGCACTAGCAAGATTTACTTTACTTACTGTGAGTTCTGGTATTACTGAAATGAAGCAGAAGAATATTGACACAATAAAAACACTAATTACTGTGGCTCACACTGATGGAAATTACTTGGGAAATTCTTGGCATGAGGTAGATTATCTTTTCAAATATATATAATAATTGAAATTAAGTAATATTACGAGCAACATCTATTATTAAATTACATAAAATTAAATTACATAAGATTACACTACTTGTTTGCTTAATATTGCATATTAGAAAGCAAACTCCAAAAGGAAGCTGGATGGTTAACTACTTGCTTATCGACTATTTAGCAATGTTCAAAGTTGTGACAATGCTGAAAAAAGAGACTTTGAAATTGCAGACAAAACAGCACCCCCTCAGTCACATGATTGCAATCTGGACACTTGGCAACTGGCTCACACTTAGGATATTTCCAGCATCCCACAGTCACATAATTGCCATTTGCAACCTTCCTTGCTACCTTCTTTCAAGAAAAGTAAAATGGGGAAGCTGGCTGGGAAGGTCACAGGTGGCTCCAGTAAGTTCTTCAAACCCCTTTGGCCTGGCAACAGCCACCCTGATCCTGCTGCTCTTGCATTGCACCTCACAGGCCACTCAACCACTCCCTTGCCCTCCCTCCCCAGCAGCCCCACCACACTCAAGGGCTACTCTCCTATGCTCACCTGGCAACAGCCACCCCAGGCCCCAACATGCTCATATCGAGCCTTGCAAGCCATTCACATAGCCTTCCCTGCCCAGCAACAGCTAAATTTGGCTCTGCCATTCTTGCACCATGTCTTACCTGCCTGCCAGCCTGCTTGAAAGCTACCTGGGACTCAGTTAATGACTTGCGATCCTCATTTATTGATGGCAGTAGGGGTTGCCAGGATTGCTATCGCTAAACAATAAGGTCATGTGACATCACACTTTATGACCACATAGCTCAGCAACAGAAATTTTTGTTCCAATTATTGTTGTTAACTGAGGACTACCTGTAGTGTTTTTAGGCTGTAGTAAAATTATTTCTAAAACATGAGCCTTTTGTGGATTGTTTAGTTAATTTGTAGCATTTTTTTCTTAATTTAAGATTTTGAAATGTATCAGCCAGCTTGAATTAGCACAATTAATAGGTACTGGAGTAAAACCACGTTACATATCTGGGACTGTGAGAGGCCGAGAAGGTTCATTTACAGGAACAAAGGATCAGGCTCCTGATGAATTTGCAAGCCTAGGACTTGGTATGTATTGTAATTTATTGTAAATTTGGCACAAATATGTCAATGTATTTTTTTTTGAAAGAATAAAATATGGAAGAATTACGATACTCACAAATGTATCTTTTTAGTCTCTAAATAGCTTTATTATTGGCATCTCATTTTAGTTCTATATCTAGAGGGAAATATTGTTAGAATTTCCACGTCTATGTCTTATTTAGAAAAGGGTGAATTGGAGCCAGTTCATATTTATGCTTCAAAAATGACATATCCTTTGCATCTACACCTTAGCTTTAATCCGTTAAGGTAATTCAGCAGCTGATACTATTAGGAAATACTGACGAATGATTGTACAAACAAAATGTTCAGGGAAAAATGATTTGGGATTATGTAGGAACATCTCCATAATATGAAGTGTTTGGTAAAAACTAATGTAAATATTTCATAAAGAAATCATTTTTAGACATAGATGGAATAACTACATATTTTTATTCCCCTCTGTTATTAAATTACATTATGTAGTCCCATGCGCCAAGCACATTATCAGCTTCTAACAAATTGTCCTAAGGGTCATGTTTTAGATTCTTATGCATCAACCTTGGATGAAGTGGTCAGTCATCCTTCCATATTTGCAAACTGAAAATTTCCTCAACCCCAAGCACTGCATTTCACAGAAAACGTTTAATATATTGCTGGGGGTTTTGGTGCTGATTAGAATTGTTTATCCTGTAAACCTTCAATAGCATAACTGTCCCTGTATTACTGCAAGGGACAGAAGATCTTTACTTAGTGTGACTGGTGGCTGGCATAATTTCCCTTATGACAGCTAACTGCATTGGTGTAAAACATAGTTCTGTTATTCTAATTCTGTTATTGCGTGCTTTTGTGAATAAGAGTATTCTTCAATTAGACAAGCAATAGAAATAGCCTTTATTTGTTAGAGTTCAAAAAGCTCTTATCATTGATCAGTCTACTTATTTCCATCAGTGACTCATTTCTTCTGTTCTGTTACTGTTTAATTTTTAAATAATGATAAATTAGATGGAAATAAGTTCAATATATCCTTTTAGTCTTTATTCATATTATATCATCTCTTTTGTAAACAATTTTTGGGTAGCAGTCATTTTGTCAATGCTATTTTAGTAATGTAAAACATACCTTTAATTATTTACACAGTAAATTTTCTCTCTCACAATCCATATTTTTTTAATGATGTGTTTTACAGTTGGAGGAAATATGGACTGGAAGCAGATTGCAAGTATTCAAGAATCAATTGGAGAAACTAGTTCACAAAGTGTTGTTGTTGCTGTAGACAGGTAATTTATCTAGCATCAGAACTTGCTCTCTAGAAAATAGTATTCTTTGTTCTTTAGTACAAGTGGTAGCATAGTCATTTTTATAAAGCATTGTAAAAAAAATTAAAATGAAAAGAAAACTAAACCGTTTGGTTGATTTACCTGTATGTTTGCGTGCTTATAAGAGTGGTGAAATGAAAATATTCTTTTCATGTTTCTTTTAACTCCATACCTATTTTCAGAGGTTGAAATTGTAATATTCCCTTCATATTTACTGATAGAATTCTTTTGTAACCTAATTTGTACTAAAGAAAATATATCACAAAAATTATTGGGCAATTTTATTTTATTTGCAGAATATTTACAGGATCTACCAGACTAGATGGAAATGCTATTGGTAAGCATTAGTTTAGATATGGTGGAACATAAATTCTGTAACCAAATTCTGTAATAAAGAATGAATGAATGAATTGACATTTTGGAAATAATAAGTAGATTGTGTTTGGATTTAACAGTGGATTTTGTCAGATGGCTTTGTGCTGTTTCTATGGATGAATTATTGTCTGCAACTCATCCCCGTATGTTCAGCCTACAAAAAATAGTAGAGATTTCTTACTATAACATGGGACGAATAAGGCTACAGTGGTCTAGAATATGGGAAGTCATTGGAGATCATTTCAATAAGGTATGTCAGAGTATATTATATATTCTTATTTTTGTTACCTTTTAATTAACTCTCAGATCCCACAAATATAACCAAAAATGAAGATAACCAGGAAATATAAATAATCAAAACATACTATTTTCATAGGAGTCCATTCACACTAGTAGTACCCGGAGCCCACTGGAACAGAAAGATGTTTAGTGTCCCACAAGAGCTAAGCAGAGTTGATGCCTCCACACCTCAGGAAAAGTGTTCTATGACATGGGCTTGCCATCAAAAAAGAGCACCTACCCTCCTCAGTTCAAATAGGGTAGAGACCTTCAGTATTAGGCTATACCTGTATCTCTCAAATTGGGAGAGATAACTTTATATATATGAAAACAAACACTTTCAGTTGGGCCTCGAATTGTATTGGCAATCTGTGTGCCAAATGTTGCATCCATATTATGCTAATCCTTTTAGGTTGTGGGTTGCTGCATTATGAACTGCAATTATATACTGAAGTTTTAGACAGCAATAAAATTATTCTACTAAACATTGTTGCTGGAAAGAAATACTAAGCATTGTGATATTTTAAATAATTCTATAGTGTTTTTGTCAAATGTAGATTTAACATGTAGGTTGCATTTGTTATAGAAGGCTGTTTTCATTTTTTTTAGAGTTAACATTGTATTTCATTGTGCTTTCTAATGTGGCTTTGCTAGGTTGGCTGTAATCCCAATGAAGATGTAGCTATTTTTGCCGTAGATTCCTTAAGGCAATTATCAATGAAGTTCTTAGAAAAAGGGGAACTTGCTAATTTCCGATTCCAAAAGGATTTCTTAAGACCATTTGAACACATCATGAAGAGAAATAGGTATTTAAAATCATTCTGGAATTTAAACACAAGGAATGAATCAATTTCTTCTTTTTTTTCCCTTTTTTGTTATAGTGTTATAATTCTTGATGTATTTGATTCAATATGTTGTACAATATTAATTAAAATAATTTATTGTTTAGATTACTTGAAATACTGAGAATAAAAGGAAGAAATGGTCTCAATGCTAATTAAATTTAAGATATTTATATTAAAGGCATATTTGACTTTTTTCATACAAAAATAGAAAAAACAAGTTGCTGCAGATTACATGAAAGTATTAGAATTAAGTCAGTTTTAACCAGTAAATGTATTTATTTGTGAAATTCATTTTAGATCACCAACTATTCGTGACATGGTTGTCCGTTGCATAGCCCAGATGGTAAATTCCCAAGCAGCAAATATACGATCAGGCTGGAAGAACATTTTCTCAGTTTTTCATTTGGCTGCATCTGATCAGGATGAAAGTATAGTAGAACTGGCATTTCAGACTACCGGCCACATTGTCAGTGAGTACTAATAATATTTATAGAATAGTCCCAAGAGATATAATATTTTGTCCCTAGAATTGGGACACCATGGCTTCTTCCTCTGCCTTAGGCACAAAGCTCCTTGGAACGATCATTCTCCCTCTCTAGGAAGGAGGCAGTGGCAAACCATTTCTAAAATTTATTTATTTATTAGATTTTTATCCTGTCTTGATTACTTTATAAGTAACTCAAGGCAAGAAATATATATAATACTCCTTTCTGCTCCTCTTTTTGCCCACAATAACAATCCTGTGAAGTGGAATGGGCTGAGGTCTTGTTAAGAATACTGCACAGACTTATCCAGGCAGTAGCTAAGAGTCAATGCTGAATCAAAGGCACAATAATAATTTTCAGTTTTAGGGGATCTTAAAAATAATATGTTTAGTAATATTTGATGTCTTATGTTTATCTTAAATGCTATCAATATTTCAATATTTTGCTGCTGTAATGATTATATCTTTCGTTAAAAATGAACTTTTTGGAACACTACACATATTTTTTCTTTTAGCAATTGTGTTTGAAAAACATTTCCCAGCAACCATAGATTCCTTCCAGGATGCAGTGAAATGCTTGTCAGAATTTGCATGTAATGCAGCTTTTCCTGACACAAGTATGGAAGCTATTCGCCTTATTCGTCATTGTGCAAAATATGTATCGGAAAGACCTCAGGTACAGTTTATTCTATGTCAGAATATTATTACATATGTCAGGTGTTGATTATATTCTATACTGAAAACTAAATTTCAGCAGTTATAAGATGGCATATATGTTTGAATCCTTTTATTACCGTATAAGCCACATCAAAATATAAGCCGCACCCACTCAATTTTAAAAGAAAAAAATATTTTTACATATATTAGCCGCACTGGACTATAAACCGCAGATATATATGTTGTGAACTGAGATATTTACACAGAAAGGTTTTTGCGCCCCCCTGGTGGCAGTTAGCGAAGAAAAATCTATAGATAAGCCGCACTGTTGTACAAGCCGCAGGGTTCAAAGCATGGAGAAAAAGTAGCGGCTTATAGTCCGGAAAATACGGTATTTATTCTGAAATAATAAAATCTGTTTTGAAAACTTCTATTGCATAAACTTCTTTTTTTTTCTTAATTTATTAGTCTGGTCCATCATATTTCTATGTTTAGAAATAGACTTCTTGTGTGTAAAGTTTGGATCATGTTGTCTATCCACATAAAATGCTACAACTGAAGAGAACTAATGTTATAAACTTGTCTTTACTTTTAAAGGCTTTCAGAGAATATACTAGTGATGACATGAATGTCGCTCCAGAAGACAGGGTGTGGGTGAGAGGCTGGTTTCCAATTCTCTTTGAGCTGTCCTGTATTATCAATAGATGCAAATTAGATGTAAGAACCAGGTAACAATCCATATTTGTCATTCAACGTTATAAAGTATATATTTTAGTTGTAAGCTCCTGGAAAGTACTAGATGAGAGATACTATTATCGCAACATTATTTATAACTAATCTGACTGTCAGCAAGAGACTGCATCTTGCAAAGAAACAAAATAATGGGAATACATGCCAAATTTATTATATTTTTATCCCATTTTTATAGTTCATCTATAATAGTTCATGTATTTGCTTTAAAGACATTTGGAACTCTATTGAATATTGGTCTAGGGGAGAGAGAGAGGGGGAGGGAGAGAGAAAGATGAAATGTGTGGGTGAGAATGTAGTATTTAATATTGTGACTATATGATATGTGGGTGTGGCTGTCTAGTTGTTTGTATTAAAAAAGTCAGCCTAATCTTTAAATTTAAATCTAAACCTGAATCATGCAATAGTACTTTAAAACTAGGGTTGGTAGCAGACAACAGATTGCCAGAGAATCATTAAGTTGAACTTCATAATTTAATCTAAAAAGCTAAATTTCTGAAGGAGCATGTTCGCATGCATGTAGCATTTAGCAGTATAAGCAAGTCAAACCAAAATATAAGTAGCACATTATGAAGTGGACAGTAATTGGGATTTGAAGAATCCACTACTAAAACTTAAATCAGTTCATGATTATAAACTTCCATTCTCTTTCCGATTCCCTTGCAACTTAATATTTTGGAATGGAAATGTTGTCAACTCAGCAATAACCTATGTGAGGGGAGACAATAGGTCAAATTCTCAAAATTGTGTGTCAGCATGGAAAATTACAGTTGACTTAGACAAAGATATATGCATCCAAATTCATAAGCACTATATATAATCACTTCTAGTCTGGTAATTATGACAGAAAATGTCTGAATCATTGTGTAGTTTCTATGAGTATATTGACCAATAATATTTTTATGGATTGCATACAAGAATCTAATATGTTAGGGACTGTTCTACTAACTTTCATTAGAGAAAGTTTCATGTATCACCTGAATTTTGTATTGAATGAGCAATCTTGCTCACCTAAAATGCTTCTATCAGACTTTTAAGCTTTTCAGCTTCTTTTTTGTAATTGTTGTTTCTAGAAGGTTATATAGAGTTGTTTATAGGTAGTCCTTGACTTATGATTGTAAAAGATTACCTGTAAGATATTTGCCTATCTTTTCTGACTGTATCAGTTTATGTTTATTGATAGTTTAAAAGTAAGAGCTGAAAGATCTAGTTGGTAATTGTTTCTTATACTCTTTCTTATTTCAGAGGTTTAACGGTTATGTTTGAAATAATGAAAACATATGGTCACACATATGAAAAGCATTGGTGGCAGGATTTGTTTCGAATAGTTTTCCGAATATTTGACAATATGAAGTTACCAGAACAGCAAACAGAGGTAAAAATAACATGAGAGCAGTTCATTTTTTACTACTATTAAACCTTTATGTTCATGTTTCATTTTATATCCATAAGTTGAGCAGGAAACTGTCTGTATGATATCCATTTTTAAATTCTATTTCAGGCTATCTTTATTGGCATGCTTTATATAAAGCTCTTTTCTGCATAATGAATGATTTTGAGTACATAGTCGTATACTAAAGCTTTTTGTACCGTAGATTAAATTGCTACAGGAATGATCTTTTATTTTCTACATTGTGTTAATCCTTGTTCAGTTCCTGTTTTCTTCTGTTCTGATTAGTTACTCATGCAACCAACTTAGATATTTTTAAGAATAGCAGGCAAAAGGAATCATCAGGATATTTTAGCATTAAAGTGAAAGATGAAAGATGGAAGTGAAAGATGAAGACAGACCAGGTTAACAAGGGCCAGTGGTGGATACATGTTGATTTTTATAGTTAGGCCATGCCAGATAAAAATTGACTTAAAGTGTTGAGTTGGAATTCGATAAAAGTGATATTTTGAAGAGATACTTAATTGTGCTATTTTACAACTGGATGCTTATTATTTGGCAAACTTCCATATGTAACTTTTGTGATAGCTGTGCATTTAGTAGAAATTATAATTTACATTAAATTAAAATTAAAATTTTGAACATGTACTAGCAAAGTTATCTCTATGTGAGGTCAGTCATTACAATGAAGTCTGAAGCTTCATAACTGTTTACATTTTTCTTTGAACCAAAAATATCCTGAATATATATAGCTTTAGAAAATACTAAATGGCTCACACTTTCCGCTTTGTCTACCAATTTAATAGCAAAGTTGCTGTGGTGGTGTTGAATACAATTTTCACCTTGAGTTCAGAGTGATTCATTGCTTTGCATACTTTAGTTGATATCTAATAACCCAAATGATATTAAATTTTCATACGAATAATTAGCACATTTTCAAAGAAAATTTAATAACATGGGACAAGCGAAAAACATTTTTATAGTTCTTTGGAGATACCTAAAATGGAGTGATCTAAAATCAGTGGTTTAAAATGTAAAAGGAAGCTGCCTCACTCTCATAATTTCCTTTATGTTGCTGTTATGCTGTTACATGAAGATCCTCTTTGGCCTTCTCTAATCTCTTCTCAGTACTCTGTTTAGGCTTC
>JAOYMU010000292.1:37968528-37980243 GCA_025802295.1 Psammodynastes pulverulentus | reverse complement strand
TGTTCTCAGTACTCTGTTTAGACTTCTATTACATAATTGTGGTTTTTTTTTTAAATATTCTCCAAGCTTCCTGAAGGACTTTGATGCTCCTGGCTGCTGTTCAGTACAATTAATACAATTATTATGAAGAAGGTCTCTCTGCTTTTTTCTTTAGAAAGCGGAGTGGATGACAACAACTTGCAATCATGCACTTTATGCAATTTGTGATGTATTCACACAGTATTTAGAAGTACTTAGTGATGTTCTTTTGGATGATATATTTGCTCAGCTGTACTGGTGTGTTCAGCAAGGTAAGATTGCATCAATTTGTTACAGACAATGCTTGCAATTTATTCTGTATAATATGAACAAGCTAATGCCTTGTTTGCATTTCAGACAATGAGCAACTAGCACGGTCTGGTACAAACTGTTTAGAGAATGTTGTCATTCTGAATGGAGAAAAGTTTACCCTTGAAATCTGGGATAAGACTTGCAACTGTATGTTGGATATCTTCAAAACCACTATTCCCCATGCGTAAGATATTTTTCTTTTTGTAAATATTTGGGAGCAAGTCTGCAAGCAAATTCATATGTATGAAATACTGAACATGCATAGCTATGCTTGTCTTGATATAATGAACACGCCTGTATTTGTTTTATGATAAATCTATATAGTCTCTATAAGTCACACATAAGAATCTTAGAATTCTTATCCCTGTCAGATCCTTAACTAATTCATGCTTAGAGCAGCTCTAATCCCTCACCTCTTATTTTTTTAATAATAGAGAGAGATGGTTTCAGCTTCTCTTCCACTTTCTCTTAGTCATCTGAACTGAATTTGTTCAGATATGTTTAGTGACTGGTGACCTTGTATAACATGGTTGCCTAATAAATTCATTAAGATCTTCCATTCCTAAACAGCTTCTATTAATTGAGAAGCATTAAGATAACATTTCCAAATCTAATGGTCATGGTTTTTTCCTTCTTTGCTAAAAGAAACTGTAAATTAAATAAAAGTGTTGAAAATATAAGAAAATATACTATATTAACATAACCCAGGTAGGGTTTTTTAATATAAGTTTTTAGGCTCATTTTTGTTGACAGCGCTATTACAGATTTATAATTGTTAATTTTAAAATGTTGAAATGTTTCTGTTTTAGAATTAAAGTTGCTTTCTTTTTTCAAGGCTTTTAACTTGGCGACCAGTGGGAGGAGATACTGCTCCTTCATCTCCATCTTCTGGAAGAGAGAAGCAGCTGGTATGTTTGAAAATAAAAACATCAGGGAAAATATTTTGTAATACTCCTTTTCATCCTTTTTTAAAAGTAATATTGGAAAAGATCATATATTGGGATACCACATCATGCAGAATAGAGATATGTGGCATTGTATATTCTATATGACATAGATTTCATGTACACTTAAAAGAAGAAGAAAATCACCTATATCGCGAACTGTGAGAGGGATGTCATATAAATATAATAAATAAATAAATTTACCAGGGTAGAAGACAAGTTAGTCCCTTACAGTATGTCATCTCATTGTAAATAAATCAAAACTGAAATTATATTGCTTAACTTCCTTGCAATTAACCTATTTACATAGATCCTTTTTGCTCACTAAAATAGGCTTAAATATTATTATTTATTTATAGATTGTTGTAAAAATTCTCAGTTCCAGAAATTTTTTCCCCTTTCTCTTTTCCCTATTGCACACATTCCACGGGCGCCTTAAATTTATCTGACCGGCTATTCCTATCTTCCAGAGCTGAGTTGGAATCTGTACAAATGGAAGGGCCAAAAGGATTTGTTCTATTAGTACTTGTTGCTTTGGTAAATGGAAAATAAATACATTTTGCATATATTATAATTAAATATGCAGTTACACATTTCATAGTGTTCTGTACTTACCAGATAAATTAACCAAAAATCCTATTTCAAAGCAAGTTCACTTTGTTGTATTGAAGTGCTCCTAAGAATCCATATGAATAATTTTTGTTTTTCATTTTCAGGATGCCGTATCACAAAAATCTGTAGATATTCATGATTCTGTGCAACCAAAATCGTTAGATAGACGTCAGTTTCAACCTATTGTAGGGTTGTCTCCAAATGAGGAGGTCAGCAAAAACAAACCTATAGCAAGTAAGAGAAATGTTTCCAAACGGTTATTTGATAATCTGTATTTGTTTCTGTTTGTAAGTTTTTCTTTCTGACAGGTTGCTGTTCGTGTCAGAAATAACTCTTGAAATTCTATAAGCATTGAGAACGAATATTACAAAAAGAGTTTGGCTTTCTTAGGACCTATTCTCTTAGTTAAAATGCTTCAGTAACCTAAGATTCCTGGAAGTTAAGAAAAGATTTTCATCTGTGATATTTTTTACATTTCTAATTCTAGGTGCACATCCCTTCCTGGTGTTTATGATTGCTTCCCACTTTCAGTTTTTTAGAAAAGATACTAAAATAAAAATTTCCTGTCTTCTAAATTCTTTTCAGTGGGTTACTGTTTTCAATTTTTTGTACATTTTTGTATTGCTTTAAAAGTTTTTGAAAAAAGGTCATACAACAACAGTGTTAAAGTAATACAGCACATTTCTTATGAATTTGGAATGGCTCTGAAGCCATTCAGTTATACAGTGACAACTACATCTAGAAAGTTGATTTGATTTATTGTTGGGTGAACTGTAGATAACTAAAATCACGGCAAAACTGTGTATGTTTCTTTTTCCTAGAGTCACTGCAATTCTGCAGAAATTATAAACCATTTGTTCTCCTTTGGGTAGGAACTCTTACCGCCCTACATTCCCATATTTCATCATAAAAGCCGCCATGGTATTATTTTCAACATTTTGAGGTTGGCAGAAGACAGTTATGTGCTGGAGAGTAGAAACTATGGTATGGAAGTGACCTACAATAAATATTCCAAACTTCTCTCAGCACCTTTTGCATCTGGGCCATGCTTATTTAAAATTACAATATGCTCTCATTCCCCAAAAGAATATTACACCCTTAGATGACAAACTTTTAAACTTTATTCTAGATATTTTAGTGTTAATCTATGTCTGAATGTAAATTTGCAGCTGAAATTTAACACAATTCAGTTTGTTTGTACAGCTTTGGTGTTTAATTAAACAATACATTTCTATGATATTTGTGTTAAAATTACAGATCAACAATATTTAACTCTTCAGAAATTATTGGATTGCATTTCAGTAATCTTTCATTATCTTTTGTGGCTAGGGCTCCTGGGATTTTGTGTTCAACAACACTTAAAAGTTATATTAATTATCTTTAATTTTACAAGTACTGTAGATATTTTATATATGTAATTTAGGGTAATACATTTGGCAATTGTATTAGTATATATTCAATGCAAATAATTTGGCAGACAGTAGAAAGTTTCTAACACACATAAATTGTTAGTAGTTTGCATGTTTCAGTTATCAAATTTATTTTACTTTTTTCTTGTTTTAAAAGAATTTCCAGATCAGAAACTGTTTGGTGCGCTGTTAATCAAATGTGTGGTACAACTGGAACTCATTCAAACAATAGACAACATTGTATTTTTCCCAGCAACCAGCAAAAAAGAAGATGCAGAAAATCTAGCTGCAGCACAGGTAAGGAGTGTGCATATTCATATTAGTGTTTTCTTCTTCCAGTCTTGAGCCAAATGCTCTGTTTAACAAATTTTGTAATTTCTGGAGGAAAATCCCTGGATTTCCAAACATTTCAATAAGCATCCAGAATAAACTATGATAATGGAAAAAATTGGACCTGTATTACAACATTAACCCTGGCTTTTTGTAATAGAGTGCCAAGGTTTAGAATCAAGTGTGTCAGATTTGGTCTACATTGTGTTATCACAAAGTATGCTTTGTTGTTTGCTTTCTTGGCCTTAAAGATCCTTAGAACACTTCTTATTTAGATACCCCAAAAAATAGATATTGAAAGTGAGATTTAGTTTCTTGTTTCTTCTGTAAACCATTTGAGTGCATCCTGTTTAGTCAGACAGTTACATAGAGAATAGCTTTTAGATACAAACAAGCTTCATATCTGATGCAGATTTCCTTATTTATTATTTGTAAGTATTTCCATGTGCCTTTCTCTTAAATAATTTTGGAGACAGTGGTACAGATTTTTAGGGAAAAAGTATATGATTTGCCTCATCACTGTGGCTACATAAGAAGCAGCTGCTCATGGATAGCGGCTGCTCCTGAAGGATGCTGTTTTGTGTCCTTTGGATATGGGTAATCATTAAGTAACAACATAGTTTAGAATTCATATAGAGCAGACTTGTATAATGTAAATATATTTTACCACATAAGTTGTAAATTTACTTAGAGTAAAATTTCAATTGAACAGATTCCCCATTTACCAGATTTCAGATACAGTGGGCAAAATCTGTGTGCAGACATCATCTCAAAATAATGGACATTTCTTGTATCTGATTTACTCTGAAGGCTAAGTAACTAAATAAGATAAATTGCATCTTTGTACATTATTTGTGCATTTTTCATCAACTTACGTCCTAATATAACTAGCTAATGTCATGTCATAAATTCAGATTCAATATTTGAGATTTATTTATTATGATATCTTGATGAAATCAGTTTGTTCTCAACAGCTGGAAACCATATTGAGATTCATTGTGACAACCAAAAAGCTAACTATAATAAAACTTAATATTTCCTTCCTTCCAGAGGGACGCAGTAGACTTTAATGTTCATGTGGACACACAAGATCAAGGAATGTATTGTTTTTTAACATCACAGCAGCTTTTCAAACTGCTGGATTGTTTATTAGAATCTCATAAATTTGCTAAGGCTTTCAACTCAAATAATGAGCAAAGAACTGCACTTTGGAAAGCAGGTAAGTCTTTCTTGCCAATTTGTAAGGACTTTAAATGATGAACATTATAAAAAAAAACACTTTTCAGGTAGTCCTCAGGTTATGATAGCAGTTAGGACTTGATTTTCCATCACTAAGCAGTGTTGTTGTAAAGTGCAACCTAATTTGACCACATTGCTTAACAACAGCCGTCCCATAGTCACAATTGTTTTTATTACTAAGAACCATGCAATTTGTTATATGGGAAGTCCAGTCAAATGGCTGCATGTGAGAGCTCCAGGCAAGCAGGAGTTACCACAGGCAGGTGCAAGCGGAAGGTACAAAGCATGGGTTGGTGAAAAAGTGGCGGGAATGACTTCCAACTTCTTGTTGGCTTCTGCATTGTCTTTATGGGAAATCAGTATGGAAATTGTAATCATGTGGTTAGAGCTTTCCCCCCCCCCCTTTTTTTTTTTTTACTCAAGAGCTGATTTTTAGATAGTCAATAAAATCTAAATAACCGATATTGTTTTGACAGGTTTCAAAGGGAAATCGAAGCCCAATCTTTTAAAACAGGAGACTAGCAGTCTTGCCTGTGGGTTACGTATACTCTTCCGCATGTACATGGATGAAAGTCGCAAAGATGCCTGGGAAGAAGTGCAACGACGATTACTAAAGTAAGGCTTGTTCACAGCTTTTATCTGGTTGCATAGTAGAATTTAAAAATTTTAAAACATACTGAATTGGTTAATTTTCAGCGATTAACCTCATGACACAGATGATTCCATTTAGCAAAGTTCTTCAAAAGAAGAAATTTGAGAAGACACTAAAGGAAAGAGCCAGCAAGTCATCATCTATCTGCATTTCTCTAGATCTAACCTTTTCCTTATTGGGAATTTTTTCTATTATTGTTGTTTAGTGGTTCAATAAACAGACATATGATCTCACTCCTTCCTTCTCCTTTTACTACTTACTACTCTGAAAAATTGACTGCCAGCTGTAAGCATCTTTATTTGAGATGAGGCCATCCATTCAGTAATCAGTGAAACACTACATTGCAGCTGCCCCTTGACAGCTTTACAATATGCTAAAGTGTTTTGTCTAACTTTTAAGTATGGTTGGGCTTAGTCCCCTGATGTGTTGGTGTAGGATGGGATTATTGAATTATCTTTCTGAATATGCAGTTTTTCTGAGAAGGGTTCTGTGCCGAAAATAAACAATTAAACTTTGGTTTTATGTTGGCATGTTTCTTGTAGTGTCTGCAGGGAAGCTCTCAGCTACTTCCTCACTTTGACCTCAGAGAGTCACCGGGAAGCTTGGACTAGCCTGTTACTTTTATTCTTAACAAAGGTTCTGAAGATAAGTGATAATCGGGTAAGTAAGCGTTCTGAATCGTTAGGGATTGAGCCCAGTTTTTTTCCTTATAAACAGATCATAATTGTCATAAAACTAGTTTTAGGATAGATTCCCTTCCATCGTTGAGGAATAAAAACATTCCAATCCATTCATGTTATATTGCCATTTGCCTTTTTTTCTGCCCTGGTGTCAGTACTTCAGCGCCAATAAGACCATGCACACTTGTTTCTTCAAGAAATGGGATGGGAGATCTTACACCTAGATAATTCTTATTGTAATGTTTAAATTAGTGAATTTACTTGTTCAAAAACCTAATGTCTAAAAGAATTCTTTTTTCCCTTAGTTCAAAGCTCATGCATCTTTCTACTATCCTCTTTTGTGTGAAATAATGCAATTTGATCTGATTCCTGAGCTCCGGGCTGTTTTGAGAAGATTTTTTCTACGAATTGGAGTTGTTTTCCAAATATCTCAGCCAGCAGATCAAGAGGAAGATGTAGCCAAGCAGTAGAAGTATAACTAAGGAAATTAAGAACCAAATCAACTTGCACTGGATGTTCATAATGAGGGTCTCTATATGGCAGTGTGTGTATCTACAGGTTCACAGTATAGAGTAAAGTTGTAACTTAGGCTTGCAAAACTTTTAATTCTCCCATGGATTTTTCTTTCTCCCTTTCCTGGCTTATGCTGAGCATTGAGCCAGTTTTAAACAGTCTTATTGTCAGCTTGGACTGTGATGTCCTCTTATTCAGACATGCATACATATGTGTATGTGTGTGCGTATGTATGTTTATGATGGCTGTGAACTTAAGATATGTACCCAAAGAACTAACACTTAAAAAGTTTGAACTTCCATAGAGTACAACTCAGGAGAACTGTATTTGAAATAATGGTTTGTACTGAGAGCACAGGAAAACACTAGGTAAGAGATCTAGCAACTTTATGGAATTCTTATTCTGAAAAAAATCTGCACACTCAAGCTGAGATATAGGTAATCATTCTTCAGTGAAAAAACAGAGTGCAGGTCTGTAATATAAAATTACAAACACTATATAATTCTTCCTGCATTCTTTTATGATTTCATAGAAACCCATACATTTGTTTACCAAATGCACTAGTCTGAGTTTATGTTGTGATTGATTTGGTCTGTATCCTAAAAGTTAGTCTTGCTAACTTTAGTGAAGGGCAGAGATTGAAAAAGTCACAACTGGCTTAACTGTAATATACCTGTGATAGGGCTTTTAAATATAATAAGCCATTGCAACGATCCTTCTGGGCTGGAACTTGAATCACTGCAAATGAGTCTAGGTTTTATCTTATGTCACCTTTGGGGGGGGGGTTGTTTGATGTAGATTTCACTCTCTGTACAGAATGTAATGTTAAATATATTCAAGTAACAAATCTGGCATGGTTTAGGGACGGTTTTAAATTTATTGGAAATGTATTCATACTGTGAATTGTGCTCTGATGGTTAAAGAAAAGATTGTCAAGCATTCTGTCTTACAGTGGATGTAGAAAAATTTTTCAGATGGAAAAATGTATATGGTACAGCTCTGTAAAGTTTTCTATGTAAATTCTGTACAACTTTCTGTACAATATTGGTTCTCATCTGGCATATTCTAATCAGGTTATAAGTCAATAAAGTTTTTGAATTCTTTCATCGGTGCAATGAAAACCAATGCAATGTAAAACTACTTGTTTTAATGTTTCAAGAAACTTAAAAGTTTAACAATGATGGTTAACAGTGCTGAAGCAAACTGCCTTCAGCATGTTTGCAAGTGATTAAAGAATTTAACTTAATTCAAGTATCATTCCTTCTATTTTTCAGTTCAAATCTTCCTATTTTGGAAAAGCTGTAGCTACATCAAGATTTAGGACAGTATTCTGTCTCACATACAGAGCAGCAGAACTGAAGGCTGCCTTGAACTGGCTCCCATGCAAAAGTTTCTCCAATAGCCAGACAAAAAACTAGATAGGGCCAATACTGCAAATGTCGGGTAATTGATCAAGGCTAGTAGCTTCATCATCCAATAAGTGGCTTATCTGCTATTCAGAGATTCCCAGATTCCCAGTCTGTGATGAGAACAAGACTGCTGGATCTTTACTATCTTATAGCTATAGAGTAGCTGTAAAAATCAAGGATTTCAAGAGGCAGAAAAGTAACCCTACTCTGAGAAAATATTATTCCCTTGGGAAAACCGGTGTAGTATATCTCTTTCCTTTTTGCTCTAGGCAATTGAGGACAGGAGCTAAACTTACAATGAAGTACCAAAGGTGCTTTTTCAAGAAGCAACTGGACTTTCTGGTTTTTCTTTGAAGATGTTTCACTTCTCATCCAAGCTTTTTCAGCTCTGAAGTATTATGAATACTTTTGGGGCCCCAAATATGAGGCTCAATAATCCCTTCCTATATGGATGGAAAGGTAACCAATGACATTGCCAATGACTGACATTATAAATTACTGTATCTTGCAATTTTAGCTTCTCTTCTATTGACCTGTATATTTGTCTAAAAGCAGTTGTTTTTGTTACAATTAAATGTTCAATAAAGGAGAACATCCAGGTGAAGGACAAGGAAAAAAGTTATATTTAGGTGATCAGAAAATTCTTCAAGGTATCTTTTTCTACCTATCCAGCCTTCCAGATTTTATAGTTGCGAAACTGATTTTTGCTAGAAAAGAGTCCATTTTAATGGTATATTGCATATACAGGTGGAACCTCTGATCGTGAACGCTTTGGTTCATGACCAATTTGGGTGACCAAAAGTTTTTATCTCTGGTCGCGAACAGGTACTCAGGTGGTGACCAAATACAGCTGTGGCAATTTGCTGTTCCACACCAATTTCCCCTTCTGTGCCGCACCACTTTTTTTAAGTGCATCTGCTTCCATGATGGTCAAATCAGGTGACAACCGAATTCTTGGAACAGATTATGGTCATCACCTGAAGTTCCACTGTACTATTAAATATTAAATAGTATGTGTAACATACAGTAAACACCTTGCAGTTACACAAAAAAGGAACTTGTATTGCTCAAGCACTGCAGCTTTGCCTTCAGCCACTAACATATTTTTTTCGTTCCAAATAAATGTGAAGGGGTTAACAAATCAACAAATTTGTACTAAACTTAATACAGTTCAGTTAGAATTTAGTTCCATAATGTTCAATTCACATGCCATTTCTACTGCAATGAAAAGCATCATAAAAGAAACTCCAGAGCTTTAATTATTAAAGACAATTTATTCATTTCACAAATACTTCATTAGAATCCTGATAAAAATATAATTTATTTTGTCATCTTAAATACATTTATAGAATTCACTATTTGAACACACATATACACATATAAACCAGCACTTTAGCATTTTAGAACAAATGATTGGATAAGATTTATGGGCTAGAAGTAAAGCAGCAATGAATTTAAATCCTGGGTAGTCCCTAAACATCTATTACATGTCTAAGAACAATAAGCCACAGTATTTTATTTGATTACATTCAGGCCATATTTCTCAATCTTGCAGAAGTCTGAGGTAATTTTTCAGAGAAAAATAATCCAAAAATAAATTTTGCCTCAGTACCATTAAATGTATGCTAAATTGTACATTTAGCTATAATCTGAAGCTGTCATAAAAATTTACTGTGGTAATATATTTCCAAATTTAGATGTCATCAGTAATCAATAATTGAACATTGTTTTCACAATCAACTATGAATATAAAAGTGCAATAGTGAAACTTTGAAAGGCACAACCAGCTTTAACACAAGTTTATTTAGCCATGGGCAGTTGACAGCCCCTGCCAATTGAATGTTATGCTCTTCTCAGAAGTTAGTTTGGCTTGGCTTGACTGCTCAGCCATGAGTCTTTTAAGGGTTTCTGATGTCCCAGGTCTAAGCCATGGCTCAGTTGCCACAGAATCAATTGAACTGGGTCTTCTGCCATGTCTAGGAAGTAATTCCTTCAGGATGTCATCACCATTCCCCAGTGAAATGTCATCAGCTTGAGGAAAAAGAAATAAATTTTAATATATGAAGTCATACTTGGTATCCTACCATATATTTCAGTGACCAAATTATTCATTCTGCAGTATTATAAAGGAATAAAAATGCAGCAAGGTCAGCACAACTGTTGCCCAATCGGAGTACTTCAGATTTTCAATATTTCCTTACTCTGGAGTCACTGGTCAAATAACGTCATTTGACACAGAAGGATGGGAAACGGCATTTCTAAGGTAAGTATAAAGGTGATCAAGACCAACTGCATACTATGCCTTAAAACAGCACTGGAGGATCCAAATCCCCTTTTCGCCATATTTCTTACATACACCTGTATGCAAAAGTTTAGGCACTCCTGATCATGTAGGGACTTCATGATCAAATTGGAAGATCATTTCAGATGGACTTGCTGAAATAACCAATCTCTCTTCAAGTTTCAATTACTTGCTGACTGTGATGAAGACTTAAGAAAAAAATTATGCTATAAAGGCCTTGAAAACTAATCAAATGTACAAAACAGAAACCAGAAATCAATACAAATGATCTACTGACATTTAGTTGACATTGGAGTCCCTGTCCATAGAAGAATATTGTTTATACAATAATGATTTTGCATGGGAGAGTTACCAAAACAACACTTTTCTTCAACTTCATAAAAGTCAACCTCAGGTATGCAAAAGAACACTTACAAATCTCCAAACTTTTGGAGCATAATGCTTTAGATTACTGAGATAACGTTTGAACTTTTTAACCACAACAACATAACAGACTGTTGGAGAAAAAGAGATGAAGCATTTGAAGAAAAGAATACCTTGACAACAATTAAATATACAGGAAGCTCTATGATGCTCAGGGATTGTACAGCAGCCAAGGGTACAGGAAATATTGCATGCATGGAGGGAAAAATAGATTTATCTATATATAAAGGTATCTACATAAAGCAAAGTACTGCTAACTAATAAATTACTAAAGTGTAAAATTTAAAGAAAATTAATCGCAGGGGAAACTTAAAAATCTACATATGCATCAAACAGCGGATACTTTTCCAGATAAATTCAGTCCTTTTAAAAACAGGTGGAAGTTCTGAGTACCAGTCTGTGTATATGAAAGACATATCACATTTGAGTATTTTGGGGTCTACAGTTACATATATAATTCATAAAAAGGGATGAATAAATTAATTTTAATCAAGCCCAAACTTCATACAAAAAGTCAAACTACAATAAA
Source organism: Psammodynastes pulverulentus (assembly GCA_025802295.1). Taxonomy (NCBI): domain Eukaryota; kingdom Metazoa; phylum Chordata; class Lepidosauria; order Squamata; family Psammodynastidae; genus Psammodynastes; species Psammodynastes pulverulentus. The sequence goes on along the minus strand of JAOYMU010000292.1, from coordinate 37,968,871 downwards.
AGATTCTTCTTGAAATTGCAGCTTCAGCAATAAATAATTATGTCAAATTTGAAAATAGGTCCATCCTAATATAGAGTCCTAGGAGATTTTAAGGACTCCATGCTATACAGAATTTCACCTAGGAGCACATCACTGAGGTTTCAAAGAAAGAATAATTTTCTTTGTGTGCAGAAGCTGAGTTTTTTCCAATGATGTGGCAAAATCAAATGTTTGAATAGTACATGATAGCATTTACCAAAGAAAAGCTTTTCTATGCACCCAGAACAGCTTCTCTATGAACAGAAATCTATTTTGGCATTTGCTGCATTGAGAAACTGGAATTCAAAGAGGATCTTCAAATATC
>JAOYMU010000292.1:37949410-37959859 GCA_025802295.1 Psammodynastes pulverulentus | reverse complement strand
GAAAATTAGGGGTGCGCGTTATACACGTGTGCGCGTTATACTCGAATAAATACGGTACTACATGCAGTAACACCTGTGACAATATGCATTGCCCTGCATTATTTTAAGTTTTAAATTACTTTAGGCAAATAGTTTCCATTAAAGTTTGGTTATTAATGGTGGCTATAAATTAAGAAATACAAATCCTCTCCAAGATGAAAAAGTTAAATATATCAAGTATTTCATTAAATAAAGCAGCCAGGGAGGAAACTGTTGATTAAGTTACAATATGACTTAGAAAAACTCAAATCTCCAACCTAAATACATATGATTAACAATGAACTAAATTAAGCAATTGCTTAAATCCAGGAATATCCACTTGAACCCACCAACACAGTCATTGAATCAGTTAGCCTTCACTCTCTGACAACATGGGTTTGCTTGGTTGTTATCGTTTAACTATAAAGCAGAATTTCTTTAATCATAAACATTTTTGGAACCAGATTCATGACAGCCTTATCTGATTTTCACTATGGGGCAGCTCCAGAAGAAAGAAACTATAGAAAGAAGATTTCCCTTTAATTTTATATAGAATGTATTTTAGGTCTCTCCTAATGAAAGGATACCAGTTCACATATAAAAGTATGTGTGATAAAGTATATATGGTAAGGTATCTGTGGTAACAAAACGTAGAAAACCCAAAAACCCAATATTGTCTTCAAGTACTGTTTCATTCTAAAATGTTTAACTCCATACAAGTATCTTTACTGCGAATTAAAGCAGGTATCAGGCCGCAGCCTATTTGGAGTTGGCCATGGAAGTGGCAGGAGAGCACACATGTACAGCTCCGCTTGCGTGAGCAGCAAGCAGGTGTGCTCGTGCAAATGGAGCTGCACATGCACCCACCCGTCGCTCACATGGAACCACCTCCGCTCCCCACCCCAGTTGGAAAGGTTAGGACCTGCTGAATTAAAGTATTCATTACTTTCCCTAGAAGAACTGTGTATTTTATCAAATGATTTGTGACAAACCAAGCTCCTTACCCTTTCCCTGGCATTTCATCATCATCACTGTGTACTTTTAACAACTGTTCCTGTAGTCGTCTCTCTTCACTGCGCAGCTGCTTTCTCATCTCCGACAGTTCATTTATTACATTCTTTTTTTCTTCTGCAAATTCAATATAACAATAATTTGGTACAGAATGCCCAGTATTCACTTTCCTTTAGAAGTATTTATTCTGGTTATCAACACAACCGAAGTACGAAAAGTTATAGATTTCTTACCATACGCACGTAATTGATTTCTTCTAGCTGGCACGGGCGGGGACTGAGCTCTGGGGACATCCTAGAAAAAAAAAATTACATTTATCTTGGGAAAAAAATTGCATCCATAAAAAGAGAAATAGTTCACTTTTACTGGTTTTGCTGTCATGCAAGGCCGGATTGCATATGATACTAACAATATAACTCATATTCATTTAATTTTTAAATTAAATATTAAATATTGAAGGTGGAAACTACAACCAAGGAAAAGAGATATAATCCTTCCCTTCGCAATTACATTGTCAATAAGCATTGTCATCCAGTCTTTTCCATAACGTTTAGTATTATGAAAGAATAATTCATTGGTTTTAATGAAAGATATTTAATTTTAAATGCTGTATGGGAAGGATGTTCATTTTTTTAAAATGTCCATGTCTATCAGCTCCCCATTCCTATCTGCCTTAAAAAATTTTAAATTATTATTAACCACACTTGTAGAATTACACATTCTCAGAACCTTTAAGCCATGGAACATATGCTACATGAAGAAAGCAAAATTAGACTTAAAAGTTGCCAAATTTGAAAAATAGTGCTCTCAACTGTAGCTAAAATAATGTCAATAAAATTATTAAACATTACTAAGGAAAATAAATAAATATATACATTAATATGCTGATATGCCTTTACCCCAAGTAACTTACAATCTTTCAAGAACACAATTAGGAAATACAATTCTAAAAAATAACTCCTGAATTACATCTGTATTATAAGCAAGCATACCTGTGTGTAATAAGACAAACGACTCTCCATCAGAAGTTTCCTTTCTTCTTTTACTAATGGCTTATTCTGAAGAGTTGGTATAAGAGGAGAAGGCTGTCTAGAAATCTGAAAAACAACAAAACAGATGAAAGTGTGCACTTCTAAAACTGACCTCAACAAATACAACAGTTAAACCATAAATTAAAAAATCATCATTTTATTTTGATGTAATATATATTAATTAATGCTCCAATTTGGGTAGATTTATTTTTAAAAGTGAAAATAAGGTTTTTTTAGGAACATATTTATGAAAACTCATTGTCAAATAATATACAGAATTTACATTTTTGGAAGCAATATTGACTGACGTTTGCATTCTATCTTGCTAATAGTAATAGAAGTTCTAGTTTTGGATAAAGTGAATTCAACTGTATTAAAAAAAATTAAACACTGTATTAAAAAAGTACAATACAGAAAAAGGAAGAGCCAAAACCCTATTCTAGCATAAAACTCAATTAAGGTAAGTACATTTATGGAGAGGTGGCAGGGCCATATAATACTTTCCTGATGCTCTCAGCCCCCCAATTTTTGACTGTCGGTATGTCAAGTTAATTTGACCATGAACAGAACAATACACAATTAGAACATAATATCATCAGAAACCTTACACTGTAGAAGCTGTGTTCTCTTGAAATCACTCTTTCAGAAAGAGGCTTGTGTCCTAGACACAGAACTAATGTATACATTTCCTTTAAATGGGATTGGAGAAAGACTGAATTCTGGGGACATCCCAGGAAAACAATAAAAGGTATCTAAAAATAAATCTCATCCATTAAAAACTATTCAGTCCCTGTATCTTACTCATCTTTAATTTCCCTGTTTCCTTTTCTTTAATTTTTGATAGGCGGAAGGTAAAAGGATATTGATACAAATCAATGTGAATAACATAAGATTTCTATAGGCTTTTTTGTACTTATGACACTTATGACACTTTGTAATATTTCCTTTTATAATAGCCATTATAATTTGGGTAAGTAAATTTGCTTTGTGCTATCATTTGATTTTATATATACTTGCTCAGAATAAATCTCTCTCACACTATGAAATGAAAATAATAACTGAACTTGAGCATAAATTAAGTCAATTGTTATTTTTCTTACCACAAATGTATTCTATAGTACTAATAAAACAAATGGATAGCACTATCCTTAGCTCTGAGCATGTGGGAAAAGGAAATAAAGACAAATCAGAATTATAAATGGACATTTCTTTCTGTTTTGTATCTATTTTGCAAATTTTGATCCATACATAAACAGTGGCTTTGTGGGATCCAATAATCCATTCCCAGACCACTGGGCACAAATTCTCACTAATAGGGAGACTTAAAAGTTCTCCCTGCCCTATTCTTTATACATACAAAGTGCATTTGTGAAGTGTATATGTAAACCTGACATTTAATCAACACAGTATTGAAAGAAAAACAAATGCTCTAACGTGACTACTACTAAACAGGACCTGGCCGACTACAGGACAAAATTCCATCAGTTATGCTGTGATCAGCTAAGCCTCAGCAGCACAACCCTATGAAAGCTAAGTCTGTTTAATACATTTACCAATGTTCTATACTACTTTGAACTCTTACGAATTATGCTGTTGAAACATTTTAGATGTGATTTATGGAAACATTTGCACAAAGTTGAATTTACGTATTCAGATCTTAATCTAGGAAATGTCTATAGGCAATCCACAACATACGACTGGTCATTTAACAACCTTTCAAAGTTATGACAGCCTCAAAAAGGATACTTTATGGGCCATAAAGCACTTCTAGCCATCATAAAACGTAGAGTCCTTTCCTGCAGTCACATGATCATATTTCAGGCAAACCAGCTCACAGTGAACTGAAAAAGCTTTTTGGGTGAGAAGTGAAATGTCTTCAAGGAAAAATAAAGAAAGTCCAGTTGCCTTTTGAAAAAGCACCTTTGGGGTCCCCAACTTTAAACATTCCAATGTCCTATTCCATTAAGAGATCTTTTTATTTTATGTAAGTTGTTTTGCAATTTCTTTTACAATAATTATCAGTGCTTTGGATTCAAACATCAAACTAGGAGCTATTCTTATTGATCTCCTAGAAGACCATGCAGTTTTGAGACTGAAGTATTTTGGAATGTGCTTAGAACTGCAATTTTGAGTTCTATGGTGATGATCCTACTTGGATCTAATATTTTGTTTTTAAATTACCATCTCGTCAATCAACTGTTTTTCAGTTTCAATATCCTGTTTATTCTTTTCTTCTTCTTCCTCTATCTTTCTCCTTTCAGTTTCTTTTCTTCTTTCTTCAGCTAATTTATATAATTCTTCGTTTTTTAATCTTTGCTATAAAGATAAAAATGAAATGATACAAACCAAATGTAATATTGATGAGATAACAATTGATCAAACTGCATCTCTGGAGTCTCTGCAAAGAATGGGAAAGCCTAGCTATATGTAATATTACCAAGTGCCCACTTGAATATTTATGTGAGAGATTTGTAAATCAAACTGATATATTTAAAATCTTTTCATTTTATATAAATTGCATTACATATATTAATTAATTAAATTACTTGCTGTTCCCAACTAACAGGAGTCCTTCAATTAAGGTATAGAAATACACATTTTCTTTACTCACCTGTTAATTAAAGCGAAGTTGAAATACTAGTGAAAAATAAGTACATTTTACCTGCTCATTAATCAGACAGAAGTGTACAATCAAGGAAGATGTCTTTTGACAACTTCCTATGACAAAAAAAATATGGAGTTTTACTTTTTTAAAAAAATCCTGATGTAAGGAATCTATTACAGAAATAGTAATTTATTGTCTTATTTTGGGGATAATAAAAGGAAGTAACTGTTCTCTTCATGGCAAAAATCAAACAAATCTAATTTATAATCATACCTCATCTTCTTTCTTTCTCCTCTTTTCCAGTTCCTCTTCATACTCTCTCTGTATTCTAGCTCTCTGCTCAGCTAACCTTCTTTCTTCCCTTTCTTCTTCAAGCCTTCGTTTTTCACGTTCTTCATCTTCTCTTTTTCTTTTTTCTTCTATCTGGAAACAAAATATCATTTTTTTCCTGTTTTCATAAAACTAATTAGACTGGCTAGAGATCATTATGACCAACTACTGATCAATGAAAGTCTTTTCTCTCCATAGCAATCTTAATCGCTGGATTTTGTCATTGCATGCATCTACTATGAAAACCATTGCATCTCTTAGTATTTTTTATGAAGGTTAGTAGTTATATATATGAGCCTCGGTGGCACAGTGGTTAGAGTGCTGTACTGCAGGCCACTTCTGCTGACTATCAGCTGCCTGAAATTTGGCAGTTCAAATCCCACCAGGCTCAAGGTTGACTCAGCCTTCCATCCTTACGAGGTGGGTAAAATGAGGACCAAGATTGTTGGGGGCAATATGCTGACTCTGTAAAACCGCTTAGAGAGGGCTGTAAAGCACTATAAAGCGGTATATAAGTCTAAGTGCTATTACTATTTAAAAAGTTAACTTGCATTTTCTAAAAATCCAGGATGCTCAACTGTCTCTTTAAAGGGTTTGATACGAATCTTGCTTACATGTTCCGTTGATTTCAAATTGAATTTGATCATAAAACTCATCAACCTCCTCTTTTGTATCAGTGGTTGGAACATAAATCTGAAGGATCGTCATATTTCCATGAAGTCTAATCAGTATTACTCGGTCATTGATTGCACTGTAGCCAAATGCTATTCTTGTTATATCCTTACCAACTATAAAAGCAACACAATCTCTTCTATATTTTTCATATCCTGGGTAATAAACAATGTAACCTTCTAGAGGAAATTGTCCAATCCCAGTACATCTCAATTCATTGATGCCTAAAATGTCAATTTGTAGTGGTTTCATTTCATCTTTCAGGGTGTTGAGCTTTCCCATGTTCATGCTTTTTAATGTTCCATGATCATGCTTTGATTCGATCTTTGCAGTTTCAGTTTTTCTTTTTTTGTATGGCAATATTAGACATTCCAAAGGTTTTAATCTAGCTGTTTCTTAAACACTATTAGTTTTCTTAAAGATCTTCTTTTCTTTCTCAGCAGTATATTCCGAGGGGCCCATCTTCCTTCATTTTATATTTTATATTTATGTGGTTTTCTTGGTAAAAATACATTAGTAGTTTACCGTTGTCTTGTCTTGCACAGTATGAATTGATGCCTTTGCCATTGCCACTAAGGTGATTATCTGCCTCTGGCATCTCTCTAGATCTCTGCTGCCCAATATAGGTGCTTGTTTGCTTTAGCTAAGCATCTGGGAAGAGCTTCATGCTTTGGGTGACCCTGGGAATATATACTTTTGGCATACACTTCCAACAGTTTCTGCTAATCCCTCTCAGGAACACCATGACCTTGCTGTGGTGATGCAACACAGCAGGCTTGGGGGGAAGGAGGGGACAGGATGACAAAAATATGCATATGCTTATTTACATGTCAACATTCATCTTAATATTTATTGTAAAATACTTGCAAATGAAGTATATATTAAAATAAATTGTTGTATTTGTTTCTCATTAGGGATTGCTTGTACGGGATGCACCTTTGAAGGACATGAAAATTTTTAATGATCGTCGATTTGTAGCTTCTTTTAGTGTGGTGAATGCTACTAAACGGGATGCTGGCAATTACCGCTGCATGATTCGCACAGAAGGAGGAGTTGGAGTATCAAATTATGCAGAACTGATCATTAAAGGTATTTCAGAATTGACATACAAATGAAAAGGATACAGACCAGATTCCTGAAAATTTTTCATGTTAAACAAATTGTTTCCATTGGTGATATTGCAATCTGTTTAATTAAAATGACCAATTCCAGGCTTGATGCTAATATAAGATGATAGTAGAGATTTATCGGTTGAGGTTATCAATTTGCATATGCTTTATTGGACAGATTATACATACTAATATGTAGAGTAAGGATTGAGGCCCCAATTAATTTATAGGAAATGTTATATAGATTGTATAATGCAACAAAGAATGTGGCTTAGAAAATTAATGTATCGATCACAAGGTACCTGTGTTTTAAGCAGGAAAAATGAATTAATGATATACGTCAATAGGGAAGGTTTAGAGCAAGTAAATTAATCTGTTTCCCACAAAGTTTACCACATGTAGGAAACTAAGAGAATAAACAAAAAGGCTTGTGTACAACAGCGTGTTTTTGCCTGCTTTGTTATAGAGGTAGTCCTTGATTTATGACCATTTGTTCAGTGATCACTCAAAAGTTATGACAGTGCTGAACAAAATGACTTATGTCCGGTCCCTGGAGTTATGGACTTTTTGGTGCATCCATAGTCATGTGACCAAATTCAAACGCTTGGCAGCCTGCCTCCATTTATGACCACACCTGCTCCTCCCACCTGCCTATTTCCACCTCCTATGCTCTTTTAATCACCTTCTATAGCAACACTCATTGGTGGCAGTTGCAGCATTGTGGCTGAAGTAGAGACCTGGGACTTTCAGCCATATCAGCCAGCTGCCTCTGCTCCCAGGTCTCTACTTCAGTGCCAGCACCACCACTGCCACTGAGAAATGTCATCTCAAGCCCCATAGCATGGCCAGCCACCCCAGCATCACAGTACAAAACCTCAGTTGTTCCCACTGCTATGCATTCTGTATGCCTGCTGAACCCATCTGCGCCCAGCTGACTTTTACTGCCTTCCTTCTGCTGTTGATAAAGTGCATTTCTGGCATGGTTCCCTGCCAGGCAGCTGCTGATCATACCAGGCCTCTTCTCCAAAACTGTACTATTCTGCAAACAGTGTGCCCCATTTTCATGATCCTTTGAAAGCATTTAAAAAGTTTCTGAGCACTTCCGAAGCACTGTGAGAATGGGACACACTGTTTGGAGAACAGCAAACCCAAGACTTTCCTCATGAGACATGGGGAAGATCATATTGCTACCAGCTGCTTTATGAAGGGCCAGGGTGGACATGCCTTACCAGCAGCAGGAGTAAGAAGACACTGAAGATCAGATGGGATGTTGGAGTGCAGGGTAGCGAGGGTAGCTGGCCTGCGGTCCTTGGGTAAGCAGCTTTGACTCTGCTGCTGGGGCTTCCTGAAGCAGCCAGAATTTCCAAGGTCAGTGGCTTGTGCCATGGTTCTGGTTGGCAGTTTCACACTTTTTTGGCTCAGACTTCTTACAACCCCAGTATTGCAGTCTGCCAAGAAGCCTGAGCTGCAACATGGCAAGCAGTCCCAAAGCTGCATGGTTCTGGGATTCCTTGCTGCTCCACAAGGCAGTGTATAAGGTGGGCAATAGGGAAAGATAGGTGAGTAGGAGGAGTTGAAGAGGTGACAGTCCCTTACCTTACTGTAGCATGGAGTTTGGCAAGACCAATGAATGGCATAGCTTCAGGTGGGTACTCACATAACGACCCACAATTTTCGGTTAACGGCAATGGGAAGTGACGGGATTGCTGAGTCTAAGGATTGCAGTCATGTGACATGGCCCATTACAACCATATTGCTTAGCAACAAAAATTCTGGTCCCAATTCTGGCCTTTACTGCGCTAGCAGTTTATTCAGGAAAATATAAAACTGAGAAGTCAGTCCACATGTGATATGTTGAGGTGATTTGGCATGAAGACAAAAGTTAAGGAATGTAAATGAAGGGAAAGATCAAGAGAATTGTTGACCTTCATTGTTGATATGATCACGCAAAAGATAGAAATGAGAAATCGAAAGAACAAAAAGCAATTTACAAAGCAGTATATAGTGTATAGAAGGTGGAGGCACGGATAATTTGCAAAGGTAGAATGGTGCAGAATTACAGTAAATGGTTTGCATGTAAACTGTTTTGAACTATGTTTCCTTATCTGCTTTTCATCTCATACAGTACTTTTAATATCTTTGCCTTGCCGTTTCTTATGCCTTTATGTGCTTTGTATAGCACTGATTTATCTGAAAGGAATAATATGATGAATATGGATGTGTTTATGTATATGTGTGTGATGTATGTATTGTGTGTGTGTGTGTGTGTGTGTATGTGTGTGTGTAAGAGGAAAAGGGTCAACAAAAATTACAGCCAGAGAAAGGAAAATGAGGCGAAGAAACTCAAGATTCTTTGAATTTATAGCAATTTACTTCCATTGGTCTTCACTTTATGATGTTGGACCTATTTATCCTATTGCTATAATATTTGCTCTTTTCCACCTCTCTCAGCACATTTATTCTGTATGCAGGGAATAATTGCTTACCCTTAGGGTATAATCCCATTAGCTACTTGTAGTTTGATGAAGTAATTATGGTAATCCCTGTTGCTTGTGCTTTAGCTTTTATGAGACCACATGCAGATTGTTCCGTGTGACCTAAAAAGCCTATTTAAACAGTGTACTAACCTTGGAACAGATTACATTTAACTAACATCATTATGAAGTCTTTAAGCTCATTTACCTGGTTACTGATAAACAATTACACATTATTTACATTTCTTTAATTACGTTTCACCAAAAATTGCTTATTTCAATGAAGCATGTGGTTTTAATTTATTATTATCAGTAAAGTAAAACTCAGCATACTTTTCTGAGTTCCCCTTCAGGCTTTCTGGTTAGTATTGAATGGTTAAGCCACAGAAATAATAGTAATGTTGGTATTTTTGCCGCATTTTTGGGATTTATCATGCATAAATGTTTTTGTATTTGTAGGCATTTATATAAAGAAAATGATGGTATATGTGGGTCTTTTCAAACATAATTCTAGACTTTAATTTAGCATTATACATATGAATTAAAAAATAACTTTAATTTCCTTTCTGACTTTTGCATGCCTTCAAGAAGATTAGGGCTTTCATTTTTAAACCAGCCAGAATTCTTTATTAAGTCCAAATGCATAATGAAGTCTGATTAGGTCAAGCAGAACTGGTCAACAAACTAGATGTAAAAGCCTTTATGAGACTGTCTTATTTCATAATCATAAATTAAGATGTCAGTCTCAATTTTGATTTAATATTAATTAAAAATGAAAGCAGTTGTTTTTTGCCTCCTGCCAAACAAAGCAAAAAGGAAGAGATGATGCAAGTTTGACTTTCCTATGTGACTTTTCCTGCTGGCAGAAGCAGCTAAACAAAACACATTGTTTATCAGTGACTCTGACTTGTTTTCTTTCAATCAATAGTCAGAAACTATAATGTTTCTTTGGTAAGACCAGCCATGAATTTCAGTTTCTATATTATAGAAAGCAAATCCCAGGAAAAGCAATTTGTAGTTTATTTCTATCTAGTCTAGTCTAGTCTAGTCCAGTCCAGTCCAGTCCAGTCCAGTCCAGTCCAGTCCAGTCCAGTCCAGTCCAGTCCATTTAGCTGCTGATGCCATGGTATCAGAACTGATTCACCTAGGAGCTAGGAAATAAAGCATGCTATAATCCATATATATAACATGATTACATA
>JAOYMU010000292.1:37879882-37893297 GCA_025802295.1 Psammodynastes pulverulentus | reverse complement strand
TTAGCCTCCGCAACCGTACTAATTCTTTTTCTTATACCCTCCTGGAAAATCATCAATCCCTCCGGCATCAACCACCTAGGCAATGTACAGTGTTTTGCCAATAATAGGAATGTGCCCCATTATTAGTCATTCAAAATGACTGACAAAGCAACTTCAAGGAAAATAGAGGAATGACTGCAGAATATGATTATGTTGATTACATGTATTCAAAAAGTTTAATTACAGAAGTTTGTACTGTTAATGTTACTGTTCTATACTGTTACTGTTACTTCATACTATTAATGAATCTACATGAAGTACTACATTATTATTGTAAAGCACAGTAAGGAGTCTCTGCAGATTTTACACTGCTAGTCATTGCCAACCAGAGAGGACAGTGCTCATCTCCATTTCAAGGTCATTGAGCCAGTACTGTTCAAAGTCATTTCCGCAATCATGTGGCCAGCATGATCTTGTAGAGAGCTATTATCGTCCCACCAAAATGGTACTTATTTATCTACTCGTATTTGCATGCTGTAGAACTGCTAGATTGGCAGGAGCTGGGGTGAGGACAGGAGCTCATCCCATCACGTGGCACTCAGGCCTCAAACCTGGGCTACCGGCCTTCCAGCCAACAAGCCCAGCATCTTAACCACTGAGCCACTGCACTGCCCAATAGCATAGTACATAGAATGTTTTCTATATTGTAATTCAGATCCATAATTTATAGTAATATGGCTACTTACACAGAACGTTGAGTTTATCTTTTAATTCCTTTTACAAAATGCTGTATTTGCCTTTTCATAACTGATAATATTTATGCAATTATGGACACTACTACATTTGACTAACTTGCAATATAATCACAGAAAGTTGCATTCAGCCATTTAATTTATGTTTTTACTTTTCCTTCAGCTGCAAAACCACAATAGAAGCAATACATGGGCTGATGTCTCAAGTTATTAAGGATAAGCTTTTTAATCAAATTAACATTGCCTGAAGAATATTATCAGCTGATACTTGTATCCAGGATAGAGAAGACATGCCAATTTGGACTAATTTCAGAAGTGGAACTTGAGCCAAAATGGATATTTTCAATTGATTTGTAGTACTTTAAATCATTCTTTCCCACTTCTTTGCCTAGTTTTAGGAACAAATTCAAAGTTTATTGTAGCTCTGTTCTTTATCCTAACATTTTGTTGATTGCTTCAAAATAAATAGGTTGTAGAAGTTTAGAATTTATCTGTGTCAGTCTGCAATAAAGATCTCTTAAAGTGGCCAACTGCTCATTTTCTTTTCACTTTAATGTTATCAGTGATTTTCATTCTTTGTGGTAAATTTTGTGCTGAGCCAAAATCATTTTTTTCCTGAACTGTGCCTACTCATCTGCACAGTCTCCTCTGCAGTGGAAATGCTTCTCTTTCAATGAAGGCATGGCTTGGTTCACAATTCTTTCTTAAAGTCAGATCTTTTTAATTTATACATGTGGCAGTACGTACTTGATTGTGGCTTATCTTGGAAATTGAATGGCTGGTCCTGGTTAATATTTGGAAAAGAGAAAACAGTGCCTAAGAATTCCAGGGAAATCTGTTGTTTTATTAAATGACTAATCAATATTACTTGCAAGTGTAATATTAACTGCAATTTGATTGGAGCATTACATAAAAACTGCAGTTTTATGGTACAGTTTTTCTAGACTGAAGTAATTCCTTTAAAATATATTGCATCCAACAGAACCTGTCAGTTGTATTGAAGAACCCAACAGGACCTGTCTGTTCTGCCCAGGTCCATAGAATATGAATCTATGAACATAGAATATGAATATGAATCCTTAACATAGAATATGAATCAATATGAATATATTACTATTTCAAAATGTTCTGTTTTATGTTCCTACTTAGCCCCACCCCATTAACCTTGTTCACAAACAGTACCATTGCACTATAACCAACTTTTAAATAATCCAGAACAAAAGAAGAATGACAAAAGATAAACATTATGTTTTAAGTTTATACAATAATTTTAAACACAGTGCAGACTATGGATTCAAACTAAAAACTAATTCTCATTTGAAATGAATCAATAATCATTCTCATCCTCATTTACAATTTTGTCAGAATATATACTACGGTAGCAAAAATGTTTGTATGATATAAATGTGGGCAAATGCACACCTTAGGAGAAATTGGCACAAAAGATCTTTACAACAGATTTTAAATACATTCTCCCAAATTTAAGTTATGAAAAGAAAAAAAATTACCAATACAGTAGTTTCTTAAATATAACGCCTAATGTATTATCAAGATAGACGAGGGTATATTGTATACTGAGGTATACTTAATAAGATATGTATCTATGTATGGGAAACATGAGGAGAAGAGTACTATTATGTTCATTTGCTGACAGATTTCTATAGGCATCTAATTGGCCACCATGGGGTTAGATCTTGGATTATATATGTCTGATTTAGCAGAACATTGTTGTCTTAGCAGACAGAAAATCAGTTTTTACATGAACCAGAGCCATGCAATCGAGAAATGGCCCTGATCCCTGATCGTTCAACTTTATTACATTGAGGGGCAAAGTATGAAGGTGACAGGTTGTTTGGATTTATTTGAACATAAGTGAACTTAGTCTTATTGAGGATCATGCTTTATTACTATCCTCATTGATGAGAGTTTTGCCTACAATTCAAGGAAACAATGAAAAAGGTCTGCTTCATGTGATGCTAATTAATGGAGCAAATTCAAGGAACATGAGTGGATGCTGGTATGATTATGCATGACTACCGGTATTTATTTATAAATTCAACTTACATGGTACTTACCTCCAATGATTCCAAGCAGCTTGTATTAAACAGAATAAATTATAAAAAACCAATAGCATAACTATAACAACTAAGCAACCTGATATGTAATTTTTTGGGCAGCAAAATGTAAATTGACTAAACATACAAAACCTACAGATGCACTAAACGGCGTAGCATCTCTCTAGGAAAAGCAACTAGCAAAAGGGAGGATTGGGCACCTCATTCCCATGAGCATCCCTGATCTTCCACCCATAATCCCGCATGCTCCTGAAGAGAACCTGTTTTATACTGTACTACAGTATCGCCTTTCCCTATTCCTGAACAAACCCCATCTCTGTGCTTCCATCCACCTACAGGAATCCATCTACAAGAGCAACACATAACATTTTACTCAGAAGATTACAGGTACCTTCTGTGAATGAAGAACTTGGAAAGAATTCCAGAAACGCTGCTCTGCCTCCTTTAAGAATACTTTTGTTCTTAGAAACAAGTATTATTGTTTGAATTAAAAGAGCCATTTTTTTCTGAACTGCCAAGAGATCCTCAAACACTTGACATGGTTTTATTCTGACTCCAAAGGGCTCCTTCAAGCCCAAATGAAATGAAAAACACGAGTAGTCTAACATATTTGGCTCATTATTTTACCCCATCAAGTTTAGCCCCTAAAAGTGAAACCCTTTGTGAGGAATAAAATTTGACGTGTGTGTGTATGTGTGCGTGTTATTTATGAATAACAATTATTACAGTATTTAAAGTATTAATGCCAGCCATCATATCTATCATGTATTAGTCTTGTAGTTCTTTTTCTATTATTATTTTGGAAGCCAGCTCAGGACGTTAACAAAAACACAGGGATTCGCAAAAAAAAAAAAAAGGCTCAATCTCCTTGGTGAGCTTAAATCATCTCGCTGCGAATTCGGGGCTTCATCCGGACAGAACCGCCCCCGCCACAGAAGAGACAAGAGGAGACCATTCTAAAGCAAGGCGCACGCCGCCTTTGTCATAAGGGTGCTCCACTTGTCCCGCCCCTCACAGAAGTTTTTTGATAGGTGTCTACTTCTAGAGGCTTTCTATCTCTATAGCAACCCGTTTGCCGGCTTCTGTTTTCCTTTGCTTCTCTGTCTTTCCGAGCCGAGGATCCGCCCATTTTCCCCTCTTGAGGCGGAGGAGCTAGGAGAGGCGCGCTTATGTAGGTGGGTGGCTCAGACGCGGAAGGGGGCTCGCATATGTGGAAAAGGAGGCCACGTTGGGATGAAGTATAGGTTGTTAGGAACAAACGGTGCTGTTGTCGTTTCCACCCCTGACCTGCTCTGAAGCAATAGCCCCCTGAGGGCCCGGGTTGGGGGATGAGGGGAAGACAGGCCGCCTCGCGAGCCTTGTAAGCGCTTTTTCGTTCTCTTCCGAAAGGTGAAGACAGAAGGGGGGGGGGGGGGACGCCAGTGTTCGTACATAACGACCTTGCCGAAACCCCTGAACCAGTTTGCTGTGTGCTGTTTTTTCCTAAGTGTTTCTGCCAGGCGTAGCTAACATCTGAAGCGGTGTTCTGGAGAAAAGGCTGGGGAGAAGAGCTGGGGCAGGATGCCCTCCCTTAGCGTTTGTTTTTGTTCTAAAACGGTCCCTCCATTCAGTCTCTATGCCTACATGTTGCTTGCATGCTCTCAGATTTGTCTGACACATGACAGTAAAAACAAAATCCTCTTCTCAAATCATTGAAAATTTCCCTATGCATTAACCTTAACTAAAAGAAGTTTTCTAAAAGGAATGTGAATATTGGTCAGGCTGTTTTGTCAGTGAGAAAATATAGATTTTGGCACCATCTGATATTGCTGGGAGCAGTGCTATTATTCATTTGCAGCCTTGAAAGAACATTAAAAGCCACACAATTCCATCTTATTTTGGAACTTTTTGTGCTTAGCTTTTCCTTAAAGCAAAGAAGCTCTCCACCTCAAATATAGTCAAAACTTGTATCTCCATCCTGGTATCTTCTGTGCCATTGACCTTTTATTTTCTTTGCACTGTTTCAAGCAATGGAATATATACAGAAATATTAATTTATGCTTTTTTTCTGTTCACACTAAGGCTTCCCTGCATTCATAATGGGGTAGTGGGATAACAGATCTGAAACGAGTAAGATTTCTGCAGTACAAATTTTATTAATTGCTTTAAAATGCCCAGTAGAATTTCGGAAAACTGTCCTAGTAAGAAAAAAAAAGCAATAATTGGAATAATGGAAAAATGGCTCATCAAGCAATGCGGGGGAGGGGGAGAGATTATAAAATATTAAGCCTTTTGTGATTCAGCATGTATGTATTCCCCTAATGTTCTTTAAACCATGGGAAAAATCAGTATGGTGAGAATTGTGCATCGGGAAATTCTTCATTTTATAGTGCAATCTAGTGTATGTCTGCAAAAATAAACTTACTTGAATTTATTTAGACTTACTTAGGCAAATATGTACATTATTAAACCTAAAGAAGCAAAATCAAAATAGTTGTAGAATTGAAATTTATTTTTCTGTACATCGATGTATAGTCTTCTAATAAAAATGTGACTTTACTATTGTAACTATAATAGCAATAGCACTAGACATATAACAGCTTAGAAAGGGCTGTAAAGCCCTGTGAAGTGATATATAAACTTCACAAGGCTTTACAGTCCTTTCTAAGCGGTTTACACATCAACATATATTATCTGTTCAAGTAAGATTAGGGACAACAAATGAATCCTAAGAAGTACAGGTTGAAAATAATATTTGAGTAATTAGATATACAAAAAATAAAACAACTGTTTATTTCTATTTTAAGGCAGTGGAAAACTGACTTTATCACAAAGTTATGGTGCGATTAACGTTGGAGCTTATTGCTAGAAGCCTTAATCAAAAGAATCGCCGAGATGAATCTTTGGCTCAACATCTGAGGAAGCTAACACATCTGAAATTATCTAATAAAAATATAGACATCATTGTAAGAAATCTTTCATTATGTAAAAATGTAGCTTTTATTTTTAAGATTTAGTCAGTATTAAATGATATTTTATATTTTGTTTTAATATAAGTTTCTAGTTGGAAATAAATTTCTGATTCTATTTCATGCCCTTGCCTTAATTAGTTTAAATAATATATATTTGATTTGTCTTTTATTGATGAGTTGTTATTTAATTATTTGCAGGAAAATAGTTTTGGACAGACACACAGTTTTATATAAAGTAATGTTCAGTGTTGTTAAGTTAAATGTTCTCCAGAAATGGGATATTGTACAAATACAAAATAATTAATTTCAGCAAGGGTAAGAGTTTGGCACATTGAGTAAGATTTATTTTTCTTTCAAATGAACCAGCACACCGTGCTTAGAATAATTTATTGTATATAAAAGTGATGTGCAACACTGCTATTCAAGGGTCATATATTTAATGTATCTTTATCATGCATCCCAGGTTTATTCAACTGTATTCATGTACTTACAGCTATACTTAAAATTGCAGGTTTAACATAATTTTAGGGCTTTTGAAATCTTGCTGAAGCTGTTGCTCATCAGTAAATTTTACCAAGTAACATATGTCAATTTTTTCTTGTAGGATGATCTTTCTTTGTGTAAAAATCTTAATGTCCTATATTTATATGATAATAATATTAGACAAATACATAACTTGGACTTTGCGACAAACCTAAGACATCTGTACCTGCAGAACAACTGCATTATACGAATTGAAAATCTAGAATCATTGATAAAACTTGAAAAATTGTAAGTGAAAAATTATATTTCTGTTTTTATTGATTAGTGTATAATAATTAAATTTTAAACTAATAAAATGGAATTAATATATATTTTATATGATGCTATATTGCATAAGCTTCATAAAACTCTGCATTCAAGAACCAAAGCTTGATAAACTTGAACATACAAGATATAATCACATTTTCCCAGCAGAAATTAATTAATTTTTATTTGATTATTGGTGCAATATGGTGTGCTTTATTGATTTTACTTCTGCAATAGTGAAATTATTCAGTAAAATAATTGCTTTGTTATTTTCCAGAAAATATGTATTTTAAAATAAATTGTAAAATGAAAGACCTTTCTATTTTGTTCTATTTCCAGATATTTGGGTGGCAACTGTATCACTGTAGTGGAAGGCTTGGAGACTTTAGAGGAACTGAGAGAATTGCATGTTGAAAGCCAGCAGCTTCCCTTAGGAGAAAAGCTCTTGTTTGACCCAAGAAGTCTTCATTCATTATCCGTAAGCACACTGTACCTGAAATATATTTGGTGACAAACATTAATTGTTAAAAACTGCTGAAGGCTTCTATTGTATACTTATCCTGATATTGCTTAAATCAGGTTAATGTGTCATTTATTTCATTTAAAATATTTTAAGACATATTAATAATAATAATAAATTTTAGAATTATTTTTCTTTCTTTTTTTAAGTCAAGTTTTTTATTTATATATTTTGAATACAGTGTAATGTCTGGACATTTCATTTTATAAAAGAAAAAACATACTGATAGTAAATGATAATACACCTAGTAATTATAACATATTTATAATTATATTAGCTTATTTTTCTAAAGCAATCTGGTAAACATATACTATATTTATTCCTCAGTTTTAATAATAAAGCTTTACTCTGCTTTCTGTAGTCAGAAGAAATTATGAAAATAACTGCAGAATATTATAACATTTTTAGCATTCTGTTACATGAGTCTCGCAGCTTTATGGACATCATACTACTAGCATATGTATTTAAAAAGTAATTTTCTACAAAACCTATCTTAAATAATTTTAACTTGCCCTAGCTATAACCTTTATTTTCTCCCATCAATATTCATTTGTTTGTTTTTATTGCTTTTATTTTCAGTACTTTACCTGCCTGTGATAGATATGATTTAACCTAATCAACCTGACAATTACAATACTTTATGTATTGTAAACTGTGAGAATTTTTTAATGGTTTCATTTTATTGCTACCAGTGTGCTTATAAACAATTAGCTAGTATAGACATATATGGATGATAAAACTTGGAGAATTTATGTCCAATTGTAAAAAAATATATATTGCTTTAGATTTAACAAACTTTTTTAACATACATGCTAAAGTTTCTGTGCAATATCTAAGGATATCTAATATCTCTTCTAATACCATAGCATAAAGTTCACCATAGATATTTTTTTAAAAAATCAGTTTGTCTTGTATTTTCATTCTTTCTTTCTTAAGGAAACAAAATTTCAGAGTATCTACAGGTGTATAATGATGCAATTGTTCTTTGAGTCTTAATTAAAAGAATATGTTAACTCTTATACAATATAATTACTTTTCTTTGGAGATTTATCTGCAAAATTGACAGTATTTATTGAAAAAAAGACATATTGCCATCTCTTACTTTTCAAACAATATATGGATAATTGGAAGATATAATATTTTTATTTGAGAATTTCTATTTTATTTTATATTACTGATATTTTTTCTGAGGTTTAAATAACTGAGTCAAAGCATTTAGAGTATATCATATTACTTTACCTAACTTTCTTTCTAACAATGGAAAAATATCACCTTCTTCCCCTGACCATGCACTTAAAAATAGGTTACATAAAACAGTTGGAAGAAGATTGTGTATTGAATTGTATGGATTTCAATAGAACTTTCAATAGTTCTTTACTCCATTTTAACAAATTATTAACTATGATTTTGTACATTTGAGAAAATTTTACATTTTAATCAGATTTTCTCCCAAGGTAATTGCATACAATATGCTGCACTTGAATATTATTTTATATTTGGGATAAATATATGCTTTGGTTCATTACAGAAATCTTTAACAGTTTTGAATATCAGCAATAATAATATTGATGAATTAAGTGACTTATCTATCCTGGAAAATATTTCCCATCTTATAGCTGTTGACAACCAACTTCATCACATAAAGGTAATATAAGCAATGCAAAATGATAAATTGCATGAATGGAAGTAAGTACTATTTCAATAATTTGCCAATTGTTAAAATTCTTATCCGTCGCCTCTTGAATCATGGTGTCCTTTTATTGTGCAAATTTTTATTTAAAAATTTATGAGCAGACAGTTTTATGATAGATGAAGCTAACAAGGTTGTCCATGATAAATCCAACATTTTAATACATTTGGATTATAGAAATTTCTAACAAAAAAATAGAACATTGTAAATATAAGAAGACTCTGTAAATATTGTAATAATCTATTTCATATATTACTTCATAGACTAAAATATACCTGTATAATTAGATTAATTTAAATTTTCCTTTTCACTAGATTAGAGGTATTTCATTGAAATGAATAGATACTAATTTTAACTTCATACATAAAATTAAACTTTTAAATTTATAACCTAAACAGGAATAAAAAAGTTATAAAACTTCAAACAAATTGGACTAAAGCTTAGTGCTAAAATTGAAGAAGATGTCTATTTTTGCCTATTTTTTTTAATTTCTGGTCTGTTTTGGAGATGTTTTAAACAATAAACCTTCTTGCTAAGTCTGTAAGCTTTGAAAATTACATCTCAACTCATTTGTTATCATTCAAAATGTTAGCTACTTATATCAAACCAAATTACATGTCTATGCACAACAGAATATTCTTTCCTTATACAATGATTTCTGTGTCCTGGTCTGAATACTGATGACTCATGCACTTAGCTTCTCCTGATTATCCCAATTTTCAGAATTTCGTTTTGTTGCTAAAATCTCAGTAGCAAAGTCTACAACTACTGTTAAGTCAAACAGTACAATTTGGAGGGTGGAGGGTGATATTTAAGGAATCGAATTTTTAAAGAAGTGACCTTTTGCAATACTTGGAAAAGGTTCCATTTCTTTATTTTTTATTTTCTCTTAATTCCATTCACTATGATATAATGTATAGTGCTTCTTATTATGTCGTGATTCCAGAGGACAAGATAAAAGCAATGACATGTCCTAGGTATTAGGAAGTTGTCTGTCTACATTCATAAATCCAGATTATCTTATAATACGTTCAGCAATACAAGTCCTATTTATTTCAGAAGGCTGGTATTTTGAAGAGTTGGCTGTAAATATTTAATGTATTCAACCTTTGCCATTATTGATTATGACACTAGATATCAAAAAGATGGATTCCTTCACTTCACAATTCAGTCAGGTACAAGAAAAAATATATAGATTTTTTGAAAGAGATAATGACAGACCGTCAGAATGATGACAAATTGCTATCTGCAGATGTAGTTAAGCTATTTGAGCTAGACATAGCCAATAAAAATTGGAGTGCATTGGTCAAATGTAGGTTTTTAAATGACTATCACTAATTGGGAAGAAGACTATAGTTTCTGCTATGAATGACATCGGAGGCTTTTACACGCACCCACCCCTATCATGAGCCTAGAATACAATTTTCTTTTTAGTATTTTGTAGCAGACCCCTAAGTGATAACATGACACGATCATTTATCAAATAGAGACTGCCCAAAAAACTATCTAGTCCCTTTAGTATAGTTTATTGAAAGGATGTAAAGGGAAAGCAGTTTATTAGAGACAGGTAGGCAGTGAACAAGTAGGGAATATCCAAAAGTAATAATATTACAACATGGAATAAGTGCATTCATAGATAAACTAGAGTAAAGATATTCTAAATAATTTAACAACCAATCTTAATGAGTAAAAACCTAAAAAATGTTATGCATTCTTCAAAATTAAATGGTTTCACAATTCCAAGAAATATATTGTTTTAAATTTTCAAAATAATCTTTAATTGAATTAATTTTTAAGTACATTTTAAAATCAAATATACAAGGTGAGGATGATACTATTATTTTTATTTATTTATTTATTTGTTTGTTTGTTTGTTTATTTATTTATTTATTTATTTAGCCGCCTATTTGCCCATGGTGACTCAAGGTGGCTTACAAAGTATAAAACCACATTTAAAACAGTAAAACTTATAAAAAGAATCAAATAAATTATTATAATGAAATCACCCCCCATCTCCTCCACCGACAGCAGATCACACGAGCCATTTAATGGGTTCCATCCCACTCTGGGTTCCCCAGGCCCTCTGGCAGTATCAGGTCTTCAGAGCCTTCCCAAAGACAATTAGAGTGGGGGCCATTCTAATCTCTGGGGGAATGATGTTCCAGAGAGAGGGAGCCACCATGGAGAAGGCCCTTCTTCTGGGTCCACCAGGTGTATCTCACTCAGGGATGGGACCTGCAACATTCCCTGCCTCCCCGCTCTGATGGGTCGTGAGTCCAGGAAAACCCCTAGATTATACACAGGGTCTGCTTGAGGTAGTGACACCCCATCCAAGACCAAAGGTGGCAATTCTCTCTGAGCCAATGAACCCCAAACCCAGAGCCACTCAGTCTTGCAAGGGTTTAGTTTCAATCCATTGCTCCCCATCAGCCCTTAACAGCCTCCAGTCACTGCGAGAGGGAGGACACAGCAACACTTAACTCACCACGGGCCAAGACATACATATGAGTTTCATCAGCATATTGGTGATACCTCAGTCCATAGTGATGAATGATCTCACCCTGAGGCTTCATATAAATGTTGAACAAGAGTGGAGAGAGTACCAAGCCCTACGGAACCCAGTAAAGCAGTGAGCAAGGTCTGGATCTCTCTCCTCCATCAACACTGACTGAGAGCAGCCACAGAGGAAGGAAGTGAACCAGGACAGCACAAAGCCTCCCACTCCCATCCCACAAAGCCACCCCAGGAGAATCCCATGGTTGATGGCATCAAAAGCAGCCGAGAGGTCAAGTAGAGCAAAGATGGATTCACTATCCCCACCCTGCTCCCACCAGAGATTTTCCAACAGTGTGACCAATGCTATTTCTGTCCCAAATCCAGGCCTGAATCCTGACTAGTAGGGGTCGAGATTAAGCCGTTTCATTCAGAAACCCTGGAGCTGCCATGCGACCACCTACTCAACAACCTTCCCCAAAAAGGGAAGATTGGAGATGGGTCAGAAATTATCCAACTGGGTGGAGTCCAGTGATGGCTTAAGAAGAGAGCAGACTACAGTCTCCTTAAAGTGCTGGGGCACCATCTCAGCAGCATTAATCACCACCAGAGTCCACCTGCCTGTCACCTCCTGGGAAGCTTTCACAAGCCAGGAGGGACATAGGTCAAGAACACAGGTGCATCCATACATACAACCTTGTACAATGCTGTAACTAATCTGGGTCTTGAACAATTAGTAACTGACAACACTAGACTTAACAACTGCCTCGATCTCATCTTCTGCAACAGTATGAACTTAATTTATGGACTACAAATTAAAGAATCTTTTTCAAACAGTGACCACAACACTATCGACTTTTGTCTCAACATACATCCTCACAAAAAATATCACAATGACAGGATCCCAAACTATAACTTTAAAAAAGCCAACTATGATAATGCAATTAGGACTGCAATACCCTAATCAAGACATGGCAGCACTGAGAGGATTGGGGACAATATAAGACCCGCCACTAGAAGCTTGCTTTTTACTCCCTCTCTTGAAAACTGACCTGGGTGCACTTCTCTTACTTCTTGCCCTATAATCAGACATTTGGGTAAAGTCATGCAATTCTCTCTTATCAAAACTTTAGATTGTCACAGAAAACACATCACTACATTTCTCCTGTTGATGATTCACATTTCAAGGCAAGTTCTCTCAGCTAATTGTTCCCAAGTAACCTCAGGAAATGAAGTTCAATAAAAGCTTTCAATTGTATATTTGCAGCCTAATTTTTTGGTTTGCATGGCACACGATATAAAATTGGTAAGTATCTTTTTTTGTGGTTTGAACACAATACAATCCATATTTTCACACTGTCCAGTCTCAATGCTAAACAAACAAACTGTATTTCCAACTCCATATTAAAGCTGTTAAATGCACTCTGAAATATGCATTGGCTATGGATACACAAAGTGATTAATAACAATAATAACAGTATAATTTAGAAAAGATACTTTTAATTTTTCTTTAGGTCCAAATGAAGCAATTAGTACTTTTCCTATCATTATCCTTGGTAGGAAGCACAATTGTTTATTTAAGCATTTCTTTTGGCAGCAGATTGTATGAATTCTCATTTCTAGCTCTTTGCACTCAATGAAACATATGCTTTGGAAGACAAATGTGGCACAAAGCAGTAATTCTCCACCAGTTGATAAATAGAGATTTATTTAGATCTATTTAATTTACTGAATTATAGATTATCTTAAAATGTATTAATATCACTATGATTTTCACCAGTACTTCCAAGCATGCTAATTTTGCCTTTCTAATCTTATAGAGTATGAACATAATTTTAATATGATCCTGGTTTCCCTTTTTTCATATCTAGAAAGCTAATCTCAACTAAATCAGGACTTTGGTTTATTTAACTCAGAATTGATGAGCCACAGTTGAGCTGTGGTGGTGCAGTGGTTACAATGCAGTATTGCAGGCAAACTCTGTCCACTGCAGGAGGTCAATCCTTACTGCTCAAGATTGATTCAGCCTTCTATCCAGACGTGGGCTGCATTCAGTTTGCACCAGTTCTAGTGAACTGGTTGTTAAGATTCTGTGCAGTTCTGTGAACTGGCAAATCCCACCACTGGCTGGTCCCTCCCCCTGCACTCCCCCACCCCCACTTCCCA
>JAOYMU010000292.1:37827189-37841127 GCA_025802295.1 Psammodynastes pulverulentus | reverse complement strand
GAGGAGGAATTCTGCGAGTTGAAGTCCACAAGTCTTAAACTTGCCAAGTTTGGACATCCTTGCTCTAGTGCAGTGGTGGCAAACCTTTTTGGCAAACAAGAGCATGCATGTGCCGGAAACCAGGATAGCAACTCCCCAGCGCGTGCACAGGGGAGCGCCGGAAACCGGAAGCTTAGCTTCCCCTGGTCTTCCAGTTTCTAACGCACATGCACACATGAAGACCAGCTGGCTGGCCTGTGCACCAGGGAGCTGCTCTTCCGGTTTCCAGTGCTGCTGCGCACACAAAGGCCAACTGGCCGGCATGCATGCGTCTGCTGGAACCTGGAAGAGCAATGAGCAATGGCTGGCATGCCCAGAGAGATGACTCTGCATGCCACTTTGGCATGCATGCCATAGGTTCACCATCATGGCTCTAGTGTTATAAGTCAGATAGAGTTGTAAACTACTTACTACATAGATTTTAGCAGAGAAACGTATTGATAATAATTTTCTAGCATGTAATTAGGAAGATCTTTCCCTGTAATTTTGATTGTGAGGTAAAAGCTGAGCTTGTCATAAAGCTATACATAATACAAATGGTAATTTGTATTATTCTTGGCTGTGTTATTATGTCAAATGAGGAACTACTGAAAAAATATAGACGTAAATTTGGAACGTTACACAATATTTTTAAAAAACCCTATAAAACTAAAGCTGAAAACTCGCACTATGAGCGTGAATCAATAAAAAACGTTATAGTTGTGCTAAATTGTGAAACATAGTAACTTGAAAGCATTTTCCAAATATATTTTGGTAGACAAAAGGATATTTTGAAATATATTTATGCAAACAAGATAGTCATACTTTTTAAAAATGTTATTATTTTAGGCATACTTCTTACACTTCTTGTAATTACTTCTATGCATAACTTGGTTTCTCCAAATTAAAATTTATAAAAAATAGAATTTACAGATTCTTCAGAAGAATTGATTTGGAATGCACAGGAATATTTTTATAGGAGATTTTTTGAAATTGTTAAAGCTGATGCATCTTTCAGGTTTATTGTATAAAAATGCTTTTCAACTTTTCTGCATGTTGCATTTCTGTGTGTGGTGAATCACTCCATTGAAAGATTTACCTAACTAATGCAAGAAAGGATCTTGTGACAACACAAACAGCTGCACCACTATCAATAGCTAAGAAGCAGAAAAGAGATTTTAGTTATTATTGAAATAGACATTCACTAGGAAACAAGATTGGTGGTAGCTTGTAAGTTGACTGATTTCAAGACAGCCTGAGGCTATTGTTTTCCATCTGCTTAGTGCAGAGAAAGACTAGAGCTTCCCTTTTAGAAGCTTAAAATAGCTGTAACACTTATCTCGTAGCTATCCTCTTTTAAAATCATATTCAGCCTATTTAATTCTTCCTAAGAATTTATTTTGTCCATGTTTCTTGACCAAGACCTGCTATCATACTATGAAGATGATTATGTGCCATCAAGTTATTTTCAACTACTACTGACCATATAGATTTTCTCTATGACAATCTGTCTCTAACTTGTTCTTTCAAGTCTCCAATGGTGCATTCATTGCCGTTGTAAGACTTACACATCTTGCTGCTGATTGTCCTCTTCTCTTCTGCTAGGTCTTCTCATAATATGTCTGCAGAAAGATAATTTGAGCTTGGTCATTTGTGCCTTGAGTGAGAATTGTGGGTTGATTTGTTCAATAATATATCGTATTGTTTTCTTAGGTGTCCGTGGTATTCTCAGGAGTTTTTGTCTGTCTATCTATCATGCTATATAGTCTTCATTTAGGGACCATTCATAGTTCCATTTAACTTGTTACAATGGCACTCACATCCTCATGTTTATGACCTTTGCAGGTAAATAAAGCAAAGTACTAAGTAGAAAAAGATCATAAGCACAGTCACCATTTTGTTTAGTGACAGCTTTGCTTAATGAACAAGTTAGTCTTAATTGTGGTCACTAAATGAGGACTACTCTTACTTGAAGTTTAATGTGTTGTGTTTGTGTTAAGCTTTCTAAAAAAAAATTAATTTGGACAATAGTGCTTTTTGCTGATTTGCTTCAGGCAGAAAAATGACAGGAGTCTGCTATCTTTGTAAATGTAACAAAACATTTTCATTATTACTTTTATTTCCCCAAAACAAAAAATAAAGTGTTTGCTGTGCATGAGCTATTGTGTGATGTATTGTAAAGTACATCAGAGTTTCATAAAATTCATAACATATGATAAACATAATAAAATAATGCCTATAAGAATAAAAAGTCCTTTTTAAAAAGGTGTTCATTATAATACATAAGACCTAGGGTTTTTTAGTTTGACATAAAATACATTAAAGTTTTACAACCCCTGGAGCAGACAATAGATTTAAATTTTGAAGCATATGTATGTGTATGTATAATAGGTATTTTAATGCAGTTGTTTTTTGTGTATAAAATTGCTAATTCCTGGTTCCATTTGTGTATATTTTCTAGAATTGGTGGCTTTTAATTTAAGGTTTAAAGAAACTAGAGAAAATATACTTTGAATATTGATTATTTTGAGTTATTTCCACCATGCCAAGCTGTCTGAATAATGATGAATTGTGAAAGTAGTGATCATTACTGCAGTTGATGTCTTCATAAATCAGCAGCATCAGCTAAGATGTCCCTGTTCTAATGATTAATTGCTTCTTTGTCAGTGCAGGGATTAGCTAGAGAGTCATCCTGAGCCATGACCTCTGCCTTCTTCACTCTGTAACAGTAAATTTAAGCCTAGGAATACCATTTTATTGAGACTTTGATGGTTTTGGGGGGGGGAAAAGTGTACTTGCTCTCAGCCTGAACCAAGTCTGCAGGGAATATGTTTTACTAGTTCAGATAGCTGGAGTCCCAAAGAGTGGAATTTTTAACCTTAATTTCATTCTTATTAAACAAGAGTAATTATAAGAAGATTCAGTCATTAGAATAGTGCATGAATAAAATAGTTTAACTCTGGATATAATTCTTCCTTTATAGTTTCCCCGTAAGTTTTGGAACAGCAACAGCCCAAATCAGTCCAGTATAGAATAAAGGCCTTTTCAGAATTTTATAACTACTTCAACCTACTGCTGGTTATTTTCAATTATTGTCTGCAACTGAGCTATATCATTTGCCAGCACCTCTTTGGGCATTTTGGGTGTTTTAAAGTCTTAGGGCATTCAGATGAGGGTTGTTGTTGTCCAGTTTTAGTAAGTTCCTTGTACAGTGTAGCCAGCTCATGACTATTTCAAAGATATTAGCTGCTTCATCAAATCATATATTCCTGTCCATTGGCCAATTTATTTATTTCTTCTCATATTGATATCTTAAACATATTTTACACATTTTGTTTTTTAAGGATAGTATAGATAGAATGAGATCTCCTTCATACTTGCACACTAAGCAATTATAAGCAATAAAATACCTATATTCATAAATATATTGTATTCATAAGCAAAATATTAAAAATCATAAATACTGCCATTGTATTATATGAAAAATAGTATATTTAAATATTGCTAACTGTTCGATTTCTTTTTTTGTTTTGTTTTGTTTTGTTTTGGAGCAATCAGTATGTATCACTGGACCCCATATTAAATGGTGAGTATTGTTCTTACTATATAAAGAGAGTAAGAATTGTGATTTGGATTAATAAACGCATTTGGAAAGTTGAATACATATTTGTAGAATACATATGTAAGTTACATGAATGCTTGTTTTATTTTTTACTCTTTGAAATAAAAATATTTGCAAATCAGTACTATAATGGAAAATATTTCAATACATGGTTTTATTAATGGGATATATATTTTATTGCTGGCACAATGATGATTTCCTTTTGCCGTTTACCCATCTGAATGTGTGATGTGTATTTCCAATTCTGAGGTGCCAGTAAAGCTTTAATTATACCATGTAAAGTATTTGCTTAGAACATTTAAATACTGTATATTAAAATGAATTTCTGAAGTGATTTAATTGACATATTTCCCCAAGTAGTCATGAGCTGCTGTTCAGAATTTGAAAATTCTATATTTAAAAACTACTTATCAGTTTGAAATGATTGCAAATTTCACATGAATTTAAGAATTTGGGTCGGTTTTGTTTGTTTTTTTTAAAATGCAAATCTGATTAAAAGTTAAATTGAATGAACTATTTAGGTGATTAGAGTTATTGCATCTTGAATGCTAAATGATGGTCATCAAAATTATGTATTCAAAATATATTACAAAATTGAACTTAAATGTGTTTTTTAATTTTAGTTTAATGAAAACATTCATGTCATTTCTTTACTGCAAATTCTAAAGATTTGCTAACTTGAAAATAGTTTTATTTAATTTGAAAACAAAAATGACAACTTTGAATGAACCATTTTTATTTAATATATTACCTTAATATAAATGCAAATTGCTGCTGTTTAATGTGACATACTAATCTCCCTATTTCTTTGCAGGATATGACAAGACAAATGGAAGAGCGATTGTTTACCAATATGAAATTAATTTCAAACAAATACTTTAGTTTGATGTTGATGTAGTTCTAAATTAAAAACCTGTATAGGACAGTTAACACTTCAGCATTTTCCTTAAGGATATTTTTCACCATATTTTTTTCTCAAATTTCCAGGAAAGTGTACAGTTAGCTTGTTTTCTTGTTTCTGCATGAAGATTGGGCAAGGAAAGCAGACTTGCCAACACTGTTTTCCTACATCTTTGTAAAGTCCAATCTCATAACCATGGTTGACTTGTGTATATGTATATCTTTGTTTTTAATGTTATTGTAAGCCTTAGTGAGCACTGAATCAATCAAGTCTTTACTGATGAATTGTCATTTATTTATACCATGTGGGATATTGAATACCAGCCTGTATATTTTTGAATTCCATTAAATTTCATTTCTTATTTTATATTATAGAACGTGATTCTGATTTTTTGGGGCAAAAGTAAAATCCTATGTGAGGAATTTGAATACAATTTCAGTAACAGAACATTTGATAAGACAACTAAAACAAATGTACCTATTGTCTTATGCTTGTTATAACATTCAAAATAAGAAAAGTCTAATAAGATACAGGAGAAAAAACTACTACTGTACTGCAAGAATAGAATGTTAGCTTAAGCTGAAATGCAAGGCTTTTTTAAAAAAGGTTAAATTTAAAACATTTACAGCATTAATTGAGTCATTACAGCATTAATGTATTCTATAACATAACTTGGAAGGCCAAAGATAGAGTAGATGAATGAATTCATTTTCCTGAGGATTGGATTCAATATTGTGTTTTGCTAAATCTCACTACTGAGAACATGTGTCATAGGCCCATATGTAGCAATGAACTGTTTCAGTTGTTGGTGGCACTCCGTCAAGTAAATATCCCTTTGATTCAGGGAGTTCTCAGAATTGAGTTCAAATGGAAAAAGTGCATTAGGAGCCACACAAAATACAGAAGCACCTGTGTAAAGAAAATTAATCTTTAAATTAAAATTAATTAAAATTTTAAAAGCACAAGCTTGTCTAGGAATTTGTTTTTGAGCATAAATTTGTAAAAAGCAAATTATAAATTTGTTATTTGAAAAGTTGCTAGAGTTAAATATTCTTTCATATATGAAATATAATTGCAAAATTATCCTTTTGGGAAAATGCCTTTCCATTTATATTTAAAATTACCTACATTATCCACCCTAATATCAATCTTTCTATGTACTAGATCAATTCAGACTGCTAATAAGGTCCCAAGATATCTGATCTGCAACCTGATGCTTTGGAAGAGAAGATACCAGGGAGAGAACTGTGGTGACATCTCCTTGGTTTTGGGAATGTTTTTATCAGAAAAAAGGGTTCCAAATCACGCCTTAAACCTTATTAAAAAGCTGTAATAGTACCTGGAAATGGAAATTTATTATAACCACTGAATAAAAGTTACCTTAATGCCTGATTCAAATTTTTGCATTTGCTCAATTTCCTATGTCATTAATTTGGAAAGTGATTACTTATATAACTATACTTCAGAATAATATAAACATTTATTTACTTTCTACCTCAAGAATAGGGGCTCAATAGCTAGTCAGATGCTGAAGTATTACAGGTTTCATAAAGTTGAACTAGAAAGATTGTTAATAGTTCAGCAATAACAGAACAGACTTAATTTTCCACCACCACCACCCAAATCCCATACATGTTGAAACAATTCTGAAAATTGGAACATATGCTACCAGAAGGCAAATAGTAAAATATCTCCTACTATTACTTTTCAATAACATTATTTCAGCCTATTGATAAGAGGAAAGAAGAAAGAACTCTCATGAGTAGCATTGCCTGCTATTTGGCCTCTTTGGCCTTGTGTGTTCCTATGTGTATGAAGTCTGTTAAGGATCTTATGTGACTTATTTGGACTTATGAGCAATTGCTTGGCTTAAATTTTTTTACCATATTTTAAAGTAAGAGATGATTCAAATAGTAACACTGCAATTAAAACATCTTGTTCGAGTACTTTTGTTCTTAGACTCAGCTTAGCATGCGCTTTAGACAGCGAAATCCTACAAACAAAAATAAAACTTTTAAATCCATTATACAACATTTCAGATAACTAATTTTATCATTGAAAATCTTGCTTTTATGCTTCCAACATGTACATAATATACATGCATAGCCACTATTACTTACACACACACACACACGCAATTGCTGAACAAATAAACTAATAAAAGGATTAATATGTCTGTCTAGTGGCCTTTTATGGTAGTCTTGATCCTGTTAGAAAATTATGGATAAAAAAAAATCCAGGGGTCTACTCTGATCACTAGCTGACTAGCAGAATGTCTTGCAATGAAAATGGCTCATTTGCTTGGCCTTAAAAAGCTGCTGAGCAGAATCTGAACAGCTACTAGAGATAAACAGCTAACAATGCTATCTGAGAAGACATTGAATATATAGATCCTCAAAAGTGGACAAATCTTCCTTTGACTAGTGCATGGGACAATACAGTTGTACAAACTAGACACACCTTTGATGTATGTTTTAAGCAACAGTGCTCTGATGTTTAGACTAATATCTGGATAGAGAAAGCATAAAGATTTCTATGGAATCTGAAGCACGTTTATGGATATATGCTTGAATGAGATCAGGAGTTGCTAATTAGTGCGTCTCCATTTCATCTTAGTCCAACTTAAAGCCAAGATGAGCAGTATTTAATTAGCAGGTGTCAACTTACAACTTACAAGATTTTTAGTGAAGTTGCTGAGAGATTAGGTCCATTCATGAGCTGTGTTCTGACTCTTCGACTTGCTAGATAATAGCCATGAATTAACCTTTCTGATTCTGGACATAATTCTACATGCAAATTCTTTGAAAAAGCAAGAAACTGAAATGACAGTATAAATTATGTTTTATGAAAAACACTCATATTTAATGTATATTTAATAATTATTAATATTTTAATAAATGTTTTAATTAAAAAGTTGTTTCTTTTTAGTTATAATTTCTAACAGCTACTTACTTCCTCATAATCTTGGGTTTGGAACTGTTGGGTGATAGAATAAATCTCTTCTGAATTAATAGATTTTTTTAAAATGAAATTCGTAACAGGAAATGGAGACTGACAACATGATGCTTCATTGCAGTATATCAAAAGTCCAAATGCATCTATAAGAGTAGCTGAAATCAAGCTTAAGTCCTAATTTTAAAAAGGAATTTAGAATAAAATTTTAACATTTAAAAAATATTTAAAAATAAAGATTCTAAAAATGCAAGATTTAATGTTTTTCAGAAAGGAACTCAATGCACTTATATTTGCTATGGCAATAATTTCTTGGATATTATTTATGCTGTTATACTATGATTTTTATTTAATTTATGGTATTTGGGTGATATCAGGTATTATAAAATGATGAAAATATGTTTCTTGACTTGGAAAATTAACACATTTTAGAAAATGCATGCTAAATTGGCATTTTATCTATAGTACCTTTTTAAAAGTATTATTGTTCTTAATCAACATTGTACAATTATTTTTTTTAAATATAGACTCACCAACTGGCCAATTACAGTATTATCCAATTGTATATGCTTTTTTGAAGATGAATCCACATCAATAAATGACCAGAAACTTGTTTGAATTGGAAAAATAACTTTCTGATCAGTAGTTCCTCCATATTTCTTTCCTGGAATGAATTTAGTAATTGTCCTGCTCTCTAGTACTAATCAAAACACAAGAAAAATGCTACTTAAAATATGGTGGTTTATATAACTTACTTTACTATATGTGTTAAATCACTGCTTTTAAAGGTACTTGGATATGAATTTCATATTTCCCAATTTTAGAAATGTTCTTTCTATAATGTTGCACTCTCAAAAGTTTGCATGGATTAGATTCAGACTGTCTCTTGATGAATAGAAGAATTCATTCTCTTTCAGATAATTCAACAGATATGTATGGGACTATTTTGGTAGTGAAAATAGCAATCTCTACAAGTGAAAATCACCTTATCCCAGGTCTGCTGGAACTGCCAGAATCTAGAGAAAACAAGATTAGTTTAGGCTCCCTTTTGAACTATTATATGTGTAGTTTTATATGCATATTTATGTATCAGGCAATGTAGCTTGACATTTCTTACACCAATGTATTTCCTTTTGCAATAATTCAAATTGGGATATAGCACAATACAAAAATCACAATATGCATGTACCTTTCATACAAGAAATCTCAAGGTCAATTCTTGATTTTAAAATAAAAACAAATAATGTGAAAGAACTCTCTCATAATGCAGTAGCAGTTTTAAGTGCTATCATAATCCAACATGAAAAACCAGACACATTCTCAAGTCTGAAATCTCACAAAAATCATCAGATCGTGAGATTTCAGTGTCTTGAGTTTGAGATGTTTTGCATGTTTTATGTAGGTCATTGCCAGTACTGCTTCCAGGATACACAGACATCCTAGTATCTGAAGATGTCAGGTACCAGATTGAAAAATGGTTTAAAGCAGATTGCCATATTTTTAAGAGTGCTGCAAGGAGGCATTCTTAGCTCTATGAAGACTTATGTGTATGTCCATTCTTGCAACTGTCAACCAGAATATAGTGGAATGAACATACAGCGTTATATTCCTAAGGAAATTTTACATACAGCTTTGTAATAGAAAAATATTGATTGCACAGTATAGAAATATTTCTAGTGATTAAAATAATTTCTCTGGGATTTCAAAGCTGTAAAGCAATCTAGCAGAAATATTTAAAGTTATCCTTGGTTTTACAAATACTTGCTAATACTAAATACTAACTACAAGTACCTGCTTGTAGTTGTTCAAGTTTCTCTTTCTTATATGAAGTCAGCTCTCCAATGAAGCATATTCCATTTTTAGCCATTAAAGCACTACCAGCCTGAATAATAGCCGTTCCGGTCCCATGTTTATCTTTTAATACAGTTGGAAAAACTTCACCAGATGGAAAGTGCCGAATGCCTCGAGGCACAAGACATATACTATAATTCATAATTCTAGATGATTGGGGAAAATAGATAATATACTAATGAATTTGCAATATTTTAGATAAATGTAAAGATATAATTCACCATGGCATTGAATTTCAGTTGAATAAATCTATATGCAGAAAAGGGCATTATATACATAATTCAGATTATAGCAACATCAGTTATTGATACAATAAAACAGCACAGGTTGCTAAATTAAGTGTGTGTGTGTGTGTGTGTGTGTGTGTAGGTAAGAGAGAGAGGGAGCACTACTGGGAAAGCTAATAACTTCTCCATAAGAAAAAAAATTACCTCTCCAGTGTAAGAGAATCATTTGTTATTACCAGAAGATCTAAGTAGTCTGCTGTTTTATCATCTCCATCAATAGTCTGTACTAAGCTCAACATTATGGACAATTTCAGAATATTATAAATGCCAGATGGAAGAACTTTTGAAGCAAAGCTATCAGCCAGAAGTGCTGTAAATTTCCAACATGAATTTGAAGTCAAAGAAAGCAGGTACTTAAATTTTTCACTGATACAAGAAGGCCCTGATACAAAACAAATAAAACAAGATAGATACCTTAAGGATGAAATTCAGAGGTCGGTAAAGGTAAGATATAAGTAAAACTGCTGCTACCAGCAGTACACAACTCTAGATTCAATTCATTGTAGGTACATCAGGAAACAATATGAACAAAT
This sequence comes from Psammodynastes pulverulentus, assembly GCA_025802295.1. Classification (NCBI taxonomy): domain Eukaryota; kingdom Metazoa; phylum Chordata; class Lepidosauria; order Squamata; family Psammodynastidae; genus Psammodynastes; species Psammodynastes pulverulentus. Next base: position 37,830,963 of record JAOYMU010000292.1, on the reverse strand, counting down.
AGCAGTAAAGGAATATCAGGTTCCAAAATTCTAGTTCAAAAGGGAGATAAATTCTTTAATTCTAGTAAGAAAACAGGAGTGGACCTGAAAGATTTCAATTTCAGGAAATACAAGATGAATAGTAGCTAACAACAAAATTAGAGCAGAAAAAGATTTAGGTATAATTGTTTTTGAAGATAGGATTAGGAATAGGGATACTTGGTTCTGAAATTAATGTTATTTAGTTATTCTTGGATTTTCATTGGAAATCCAATGAAAATTAATTTTGCAATGATCAAACTGAACAGAAGGGTCATTTTTTTTGTGGGGAAAAAGACAAAAATTAAAATATCTTTTATTTATTTTAAATAAATTGAATTGTTAAATTGTTCCATGGTGAGTTGTCCCGTGTCAAGTTGACCATGGTGAGTTGGCTGCAGCAGGTTTGCTGTGGCAAATTGTCCCATTCTGCTCTGGGTCTGCAGAGTAAAAAATCCCAATGCATCTCTACTGGAAGGGCAGTTGAGCAATGTCTCAGAATGTTGCCAACTGTTCCCATTGCCCTCCCTCCTGCTGCCCACATGATCCAGAATGAATGGATTATGTGCCATGAAATCAATGTCGTTTTTAGCTGACTCAGAGGAGAGTTATTACTAAAGAGATTAAAAGAATTCTAGAAGCCATGCTTTGCATTCTTTCTCTACATTGTTTTCTTTCTCAGGAACTTTCGGTTCCTGAACTCACCAGGGATTACTCTTCCTTGCCTCTCTTATATAGAGATTGAATGTAATGAAAATAAAAAGACTTTTTTTTTCACAGCAAATATATTAAATAAAGCAAACATTTCTCAAACATTTTCGTTTCAGTACCTGTCTTAAAAAGGTTTATAAACCCCAAATAGATGGGTTATATCTATCAGTATTTTCTATATTAGAAATTAAAATAGACATTTTCAAAAAATTAATAAATTTGTTTTACATTCCCCCTGAAACGGATCCAGGGACCTTCAAAAGTCCCTAGATCACATTTTGAAAACGGCTGAAGTAGAAGATTGGGATGAAAAGAAAGAGACAGTGCACTTCAGTCTCCTATTATCAGAACAAATATATTTTATTGTCTATTTTCACTGGCCTCTTGTCCTACCTGTAGAATTAGAAGGATATACGCTGTTAGCTTCAAGACAAATTGTGGCTTGTAAGCAGTTTTGCATACAGATTGGAATTCCTATAACTTTATATTGATTTCCCATTTTCATTTCATTGGATAATTCATCTGGGAAAAATACAAATAGGCAGGTGAGGATTTTCTGTTGGGCAGAATAATTCTATGGACTCATATTCATATCCCTTCAACAATGTGAAGATATCTTAAGAACCACTTTTTAAATACATTTTTTTTTAATTTCCAAAGTTAAAATATGAATTCAACAGGAGAAAAGGGAAACAACTATCAAAGCAAAATTAAGACAAAAAAGTGTGCAAAAAAAGCAACATACACATATATTGTTCCTCCTTAGTTGAATACTTATAGATAGATTTTAAGTCTTGATGAGGGTGGCAATGATGAGTTCAGGACGGATGAGGTTTTTTTGACAATTTTTTGAACACTCGTCCTTTCATCTAGTCATTAGGTACTGACCTATATAGCATTTTGGCATGAGTAATGAGACACTAGACATGTGACTTTAATGATTCTTTTTATTTCTTTTGAACAGAATATTGATACTTGGAATGCTAACAATTATTGTAATACTGGTAACATCTAAGTTTTTTAAAAACAGGACTGTCAATCTCCTGGCCTCTCAACAAGCATAGACTTCTACATTCAGTTTGGCTTCTGCTGCAGAATTCCTATATCTTGTGTATAATAGTCCTATCAACTGGATTTTAATGTTTGCCCTAGGACAACTGATCTCCCATAACTGATTTCTTCCCTTGTTCTATAATCCTATGGCAACCCTCATTCCTTTCCAACTGACAGATTCCGTTTGTGTGTGATTTAAACACAACACTGTTGGTCTGCCAGCAGATAGTCCCATTCGCCCACCCTCCAGAAAAGTCTGGCTTACAGGTATATTCTGCAGAAGCTAATTATCCATTTTCTCTTGCACCCCAATGCCTATATGTTGTTAATCTCCCAGCCCTGCTCTGTTATATGTTACAAAAAGTAATTGGTGACCGGGATGGGAAAGAAAGCACAAGAGTACATCAGTTGCTGTTCTGAGATTTTTCTGCAGGAACTCTCCAAGCAGAACACCATATTTTGGTATCATTGCTAAAAGTACAGTAAAATTCAGTTGAGGGGCAGTACAATTTATGTTAACTTTTCTGCCAATTCAACAGCAGAAACTACACAGTAATAGCCATGAGAAAGTACTCGTAAGTCAGGGTAATTAAAACTCATAGTTTAATATTTACCACTCTAAACTTGAGGGCTTATAGAAGCTAGGGTGGAGAGGAGAAGGAGGTTTTTGCTAAAGCTTTTAGCCTTGAAATTAATAGAAGATATTTTAAAACAGGTCAAAAACAGATGTGATTTAATCACAAATTCTGCCAAGAAAATTAAATTGCTTTTTTTCCAGCTTTGTGCAACATAAACTTTTTAATATGGTGATGTGACAGTTTAGTGTGCATACAAATAATGAATCAATTCTTTTCACATTATTTTTTAAAAAATGTTTGTGAACAAACTGCTTCTTAGATAAATAACACAACCACTGATGAGGAATTAAAGATTTTGTTTGTATTATTTAGCTAAGGGGAGATTGTATAATTAGATAAATATATAATTAAATAGGGGATTAAATTTGATTAAGAAAAATATATGCAACTGGATCACGAAAACAAGAAATAGCAAGGAGAAACTGCTAAGTTAAGAAAAAATGTTAAAATATATTAGATTACCACAGAACAATTTTGTCATAAGAAGACAAAAGAAAAGTCAAATCCCAGCAAGACAAGATACTGCTGCAGTAGTTAAGGTAGCTGTCTTTATTTAATTGAAGTATTGGATTTTATTTTTATTACTTCCTCTTCATCAATATCTGATACAAAAATTAAATGTAAAATAATCAAGTCATAACATTTATATTTTATTTCCAAGACAAATACACTAAGAAAGTAGAATGTCTTTCACCTTTCTAATCAAATCCTTGTTGAATATTTTCAAAAGTAAAACATGTAATTATGCCTCACTTCTCATTCATACAATAATTTTAAAGTATATAATTATAATTGATGCAGGAAGTATCTTTCCCAAGAATTTAACAAATAACTTTGTTGAAAATGTTGAAACCAAATGTTGAAAAGAAGTTCCTGTATTTAAATTCAGAGTTCTGACCTGTGAATTTGTACCCTATCATGCAAATGTGAAGAATTCTGTAAAACAGTAAGGATAGTCTAAAAGTCTTTTCTGAAAGGGAATGATGCCAAGATGCTATGGTCTTTCCACCATAACAGCAGAATTTCATAGGGATGTATCAGTCCATCCAAAGAAGGAATTGACCGGGTGGGAAGTGTAGGAGCTGGGAAATACTTAGGAGCATAAGTATAGCACAGATGGATAGAAAAAAAGAGGATAATCTTTGGGTGTTTGGACTGGATGCATTATAAATGGATATGCTTGTAAAATATTTGGAAGTATAATATTCCTGTTGTGTATATATATATTTTCTACTGGCTTTTTTGAGAAGCCTTTGCCCTGAAAAACAATGCAAATGCTTAAAGCCAACAAAGAAACATAGGTCTTACCTCTTAGAAACACTGTAAATGATTGCAATCTGAAATGTGTTTTACT
>JAOYMU010000292.1:37786242-37796965 GCA_025802295.1 Psammodynastes pulverulentus | reverse complement strand
ATGTATCATGAGAAAAAACACTGCATGTTAATTGACAAACTAGCGAACAAACTAAAACAAGTGACAATCAAATTTTAAAAAGTGAAATTAGTTGGAAGGAATTTATTAGATACGGAACAATTCAAACTCCAGAGAATTGGAAGGGCCCTCTGTTTTCTCCTTTCATAAATATTGGATAAACAATATTATAGCAACATCGCTCTTTTTCAACATTTCCTGGGTTGTAAATTAATTACTTCACATTTTGTTGCAGCTTCTGTCCCTTCTGTTTGAAGATTTGTTCAAAAAATTCAATTCTGAGTTGAAGAAAATTGCTGACCAAGTCATTCCCAAGCAAAGAGCTGCCCAGTTCGATGTAGTTAAGCACATGCGGCAAGATCAAATCACCAACGGTATGGTGAATGCCATCTCAACCGTAAGTGTTTTGTTTGGATGGACAGCCTTGAGATACCATGAACCAAGTGATAGGATTAAGTGCAAATTACAGGTTGTCATATTGCACAGTGCTTCTTTTTCCCAATTTTAATTCAAAATTTTCCTTGGATTTGTTTATAGAATTGTTAGTAACTTTCTTAATTGTACCCTATGACTATCATTAAGTGTTGTACTTTATGATTCTTGACGAATGTATCTTTTCTTTTTATGTACACTGAGAGCATATGCACCAAAGGCAAATTCCTTGTGTGTCCAATCACACTTGGCCAATAAAGAATTGAATTGAATTAAAGACTAAATTATTCCTAATTTTGATTACAGTAATAAAACTAATCACATTTTATTATTCATAGGATACAACTCAGTCTGTCTGTTAATTTCTTAGCCATAAAAGCCAGCTGGGTGACTTGGGGCCAATCACTTTCTCTCAGCCCAACTCATCTCACAGGAGTGTTGTTGTTGTGGGGAAAATAGAAGCAGGAATGTGTGTTTGCCATCTTGAGTTATTTATAAAAATAATAAAGGTGGGATACAGATAAATAAATAAAAATAAAAATGCAACATGTCTCTCAGCAACAAGGTATGTTGTATATAAAAATCCTGATATGATCAAATTCTGCACATCAGATTTAACCAAATAAGAAACCCTCAAAAATAAATCAATTATTTATATGCAAGTGAAAAATGTTGAAAATACAAATGTTCTGGATGATGACAGAACTGCTTTAATGGAGAATTTATTTATTTATTTATTTATTTATTTTTGTCAGAATTACACAACTTTGCAATTGATTAGAATATATCCTAATTGACCATAAACAGAATTTAATGTACTAAGCATCATTCCTTGTTTTTAGAAGTCTGATACTTAATGCACTTGTGTTTGCAGAGTTCCATGCTTTGATTTAAACCAGTTTTCACAATCTTTTTTCTCTGATCATACTGGCTACAACAAAATGGAGTTGGAATTGTAAACATTTGGAAGAAATTAGATTGCCTACTGTTGATTCAGATGATAAATCACATTATTGTACATTTATATCCACATACTATGTGAATTTCTACACACTGTTATATATGGGGAAAACCTTCAAAAATGCTTAATTCAAGTTGAAATAACTGATGCAGGAACAGTTTAAAGATAAAATGAGAACTAAATGAGATCTGCTTACCAGGATCAAAATTATCTCCAAATATTCTCTTAGCAGGAATTCTCAAATTCATTGTAGGAAATTGTTTCCTTAGCTGAAACACATAAGTCATATGATATAATTTAACATCAGAAATCAGTTCAATTCTCAATATAGCAGAAGAAATTGGTTCAGAGGAATTTCCCAAACTAATTTGGGCACCACTTCCCTACTTACTGTATTATACAGCTTGTCAAACTCAGCATATCGTCTGAAGACAAACCATTCATTAGTGCCAACTGAGACTAAGACTTTGTAGACCTGTTGATACAAACAATTTTTAATGAAAAGTTTTATTAAAATGTATGGGATTATTGTATACACAACCCATTACTTAATTACTATTTAATATTTCATCAAAAGACTTAATGCTATAATAGGTGACCCAAAGTCACCCAGTTCGCTTTCATGCCTAAGGGAGGACTAAAAGTCACAATCTCCTAGTTTCTAGCCTGGTGCCTTTATCACTAGATCAATTGTCACAACTGGCACTCAGATAAATCAGCCATCAACAGGCACATACAGGTAAAACAACACTCACACACCATTCAAAAGATACAAAAAATATTAAAAAGGAAACAAAAAGGCCAGCAATCAATTCCCAGATAAACTGGGACTAACACCTGAATTAACACTAGACAAACAAACAGTAAACAAAGAGAAAACTATACCTCCACCAACACTAGCAGGTGAAGCTACCATATATAAACAGGGAGCAAACCCCATACTCACTAGCATTGATGATGCCTAGTAGGGTAATAAAACAATTGCAAGCCAATAAGCAGGCCCAGAGAGCACCAAGGACTCCACAGATCAACCCTGAGCTACAAATATTATTTTCTACTGGAGTTAATAAACTGGAAGATATTAGAATGCTTTCTTGAATAACCACAGCAGTTTAGACAGTAGGAACCATGTCCTTTTCTTATTCAGGGTTTTACTATTTTCTCATATCCAGAATCTTCTCCTTTCCTATTACTGGATTTTTGCAGAAGTAGCATTTAAGCTACTTCTTAAATTTGAATGGTGCTAGTGTTAATAATAGGCCTATAAGATCTTAAAGGATATTAAAGGTTTGATCTGAATCTATCTATAGAACTATGTATGGTTGGGTTTATAGCAAACTGCATTACTGACACCTTTAAGAGCTGAGCCCAGAATCTAATCACCTTCACGCATGCTAATAGTTTCTCCTGTTGCTGTACAGGTTTTTGTGGGTTTTTCCCCCAGAACAGGGAATATTGATTAATGAAATATTCCTTTGCTAAGTGTTTACACTGTTTATGATGGGACTGAATTTTGCTCCAGGTTCTCAAGAAAATTATTTCGCCTGCTTTATTGATATTATAGCAATAGCTATAATATCATTTATTTATCTCCTTCCAATTGTAAAGATTTGCAGGGCAGAAAAAATGACATGTAGCTTAATTATACAAAGGTAAATAGGGCAAGGAAAAAAAGTCAATCTCTTCCAAGCAAAATCACTACAACTGTTTCTTCCAGTTACCTTAAAATTGTAATACTAAGAAAATTATCTGATTTATCCTAAAATCAAATGTTTTGGCTATATTAATATTTTTTATTTTAGACAGATAATGACAGAAAAACCAACATGCTATTGCCATCATATTCCTTTATGAAACTATTCAGTTAAATTCAGTGATGACAAGCGAGCATGTTGTCATGTTTACAACCTGAAATATTTAAAAATTCTCTCAACAGACACTATAAAACTAATTTGCTCTATAGATGAAATTAAAAAGAAAACCCAATGCCAAAATTACACATGAAAAACAGAAACAGAACCAAGCAAGTTATTGAAATAGGGTGGGGAAGGAAGAAGAGGAAACAATGGAAAGAACAGAGAAGCATAAAATACCAAGACTAACAAAGAAGGGAAATAATCTAATGCAATGTATTTGTATTTAAAGGAATTTTTAAAAAAAATCTGTGTTATTTCTTTCTGATTTTTAAATGCAGTAAATGCAGTAAATTTGATATGTAACATAGAATATCAAAATGTTTAAAGCCAATATAAATATGTGACAATATTTTTATGCTGAAATTGTTTATGTACACTACATCATGCCGTATGCATAATCATGAAATCCTTTTAAGGCTCTGAGTTATTCTAAATATTAATAAATTTGACTGAACCTCAGTTTATAATATGTGAAGGCATAAAAGTGAATCTGAACATAAACTTTTCTGTTTGGCATTGACTTATGACTTGTTGTTTTTTTAAAAAAGATTAAAATTTTTATTTAAAGTTTTAATTACAATAGTAAAAGCAAATACAAACTAACATTTTTCCTAAGAGAGGAAAAATAAAAAGAATAAAAAGTTCAAAGGAAGAAAAAAGAAAGAAAAAAGAAGATAAAGAAATAGGAAAGAAATATATAGAGAAGTTATTTTTCATCTTCATGACAGGTACAAACTAACTTAATAGTTCTTTATACCTTACAAAGTTGCAAACAAATATATTTACTCATAATCCCTTATCTAGATACAAATCCATAAAACATCAACTTTTCAGTCCTTGTTTCAGCAAACAGTCTTTAAAGGGTTAGCAGAGTTTTATAGAAACATGCCTGATTTTTAACATTGGTCAAACAAACCAACTTTATATTCCTTCCTTTTATTTCTGGCAATCTTGATCTTAAATTTGAATCAAATATTGTCATCGGATTTGGTTTCATTTCAAAAATTTCTTTTCCCATTTCCAAGGCTTTTTCAAGGTTTTAGCAATCCTCATTTGTAAATCCAATAAAAAGTCATTATAGATAGTCCTTGACTTACAACCATTTGTTTTGTGACCAATGTTAAAACAGCAAAAAAGTGACTTATAACCAGTCACTTCTGATGGCATGTACCATTATCACAACATCTTCATGGACAAGGAATCAAAATTCAGTTTCTTGGCAACCATCATCTATTACGATGGTGCAATATCCTGGGGTCATGAGATTGACATTTGCAATTTCCTCAGCTAGATTCCAACAAGCAAAGTGGACGGGGGAAACCAGATTCATTTAACGAGCACATTTCACTTAACAACTGCAGTGATTAACTTAACAACTGCAGCAAAAAAGATTGTAAAATTGAGCAAAACTTCTTTAACATCCTTTCTTAGCAATAGAAACTCTGTTTCCAATTGTGGTCATAAGTTAAAGACTACCCGTATCCACATGATTCTCTTGGTTTATCATTTATATTTCTACTTCGATATTCAAAAGTTTAGCTAACTTCTTTTATATATCCAGTTGAAAGTCTTTATCCAGGTCATCTCTTGGCTTGTCCACTTTAGCTTCCTTCTCTGTGTTATAAACCACACATTTTTATTATCCAGTATTTCTGGTTCTAATATAATATTTCTAATATTTCTGCATCTGGTCAAATTTGTTTCACATCTCTTATTAATATCTACAGATATAGATTCCATATTGAGAATGGAATGTAAAGAAAAAATTAAAAACTTTTCTTTTAGGTCTAATGGACAAAGAACTTGGGGGAAAAGGAACTTTAATGTTATATGTGCTGACAGCAGCAAGAATGCTCTACATGCTCAACAAAAATGGAAATACATTGTAATTCCCACAATGGATGACTGGCTTGCAAAAGCTGACGGAGCTAGCAGAGATGGCTAAATCGACTGCTTTAATTAAAGAATACAACTAATTTTCTTTTTAATTGGAAACCACTTCTGGACTTGGTGCTTGAGTTGGAAAAAATGAAAATTAGATGTTGGGTTTTACTAATTAGATAGATTTATTATTATAGAAATGGTTAGTATATATTACTATGTAAAAGTAAAAAGTTGAGTTGTTTATTATCTTATTCTACCTTGCTAAAAAAAGTTGGAACTCAAAGCTTTCCTTTTCTCTCTCTCTTTTTACCCTAAACTTTCCCTTTCCTTTTTCTTCCTTACTTTCCCATTATTTTCATTTTTTCTTTGTATTTTGATAAACTAATAAACATTTGAAATGTCATACTGTAATTATTTCTAAAACATCACAACTATCATTATGAGAAGGAACTGACATAATTCATAGTATCCCCTCCCTGTTCTGTACAGTTGTGGTGCTTACAAGATAACCGTAAATGTTGGACAGTGCCTTGGATCCATGAGGTGGGTTTCCTTTTAGTAAGAATGCAGCTGAATCCCTAAGCTATATGCAGCTCCAGCATTGCAGGCTAAAATCAAACCTTGCAATATATGCTGCACCACGGATGACTCAGAAGTGAATGGTCTCAGCTGCCTAATGGGGAATAGCATAGATTATATGAATATATAGTTGATTTGGAATTGAAGCCAAAAAGCCCCCTGTGGAGGACCTTGAGAGAGGTGAATAGGCCTGTCTGCTCTCATTTGTGTAGCACTAAAGTCTTCTCAAACTGAGCAAGTAAGAGAATATGAAATTCACTATACAATGAAGAACTTTCTGTTTCTATACTTACAGTAAATCTTTTTTTCTTCACTCTGTGTTCATCAGAGCTGGGGATGCTAACACTTGGACAGCTTTCCTTCAGATCCATTTTATGTTGCTTTCAAGCAAAAACTCAAGACCACCACACCAGGATGTAGAAAGTATCATCAGCATTGACTTAAAACACATAGTCGTTCTTGTGTAAACTTAAAATTCCATCATGAAAACCTTAAATAAAATGAAATGTTAGAAAGGAGCAACAAGAACTGATATAATTCATAAAGGCACATAAAATCTGACTTCCTCTTTTAAAAATTCACTCCTAGCCCAAATTTCTATAAAGTGAACATGGAACAAGAGTATTTGTTTTTTTAAAAGGCTTGGAGATCATGCATGCAGACACAAGAAACATATTTTTAATATCTAAATACACATTCTATAGCAGACATTTAGAACTCTGAAATATTTCTGTCACTACATGTACGTAAACTCAATACGAAATAATTATGTATTTTATTTGTCTCTACTCTCCCGACAAATCTCACAAACCTTATTGAAAGAATAACATATAGTCACATACTGTCATACCATTGCAGGTAACGAACGGATTTTTATGGTTGAGGTTTTATGGTCAAGCAGTAAATAAATATAATCTTACTGACATAATTCCAAAATGATAAATGTAGAATTATATTTATGTTATTTCTTCTCTTATCCGTTCTTTCCCAAATAGCCCAATATCTTTAATTTGGAGAAGGGTTACTAAGACTATTCGCATATTTTCCAATGCAAATAGGACAAGATGTGATACCACCTTGAAGTGATATCACTGCATAAACTCCTTTATAGAAATATGCTGGAACATAGAGTGGGCTTTGCCTAATGATGTCACTGTGCATGTTCAGATACTGTGAAAACACATCTTGTTCCTTTTCTGCTGGCAAAACAATGCCAAACAACCAAGCTGAGTTGTTTTCTACCATTCATGAAAGGAGATTGGCTGCAGCCTGCTACTGTCAGCCTATATAATTTTTGCTATATTCTTAAGATAGTAATTCAAAATAATAGTTGAATTTGTGTATAACACTATACCATGAACATGGTTTATAAACCACCATGGATGGGCTTGGCCAACACAACAAACAAGCCACACTATGGTTTATTATAACATGTGAACCTGAACATTCTTTTCAGAGTAGTTAATTTCTGCCTAATGTAAAATTGATATGTTGCCTTAAAGCAGCCTGGGATTTTCCTTTGAAAAGCTAGATACTAATTATTTCTCTTCTTATCAATAATCCCCAATGGATAGGATCCTAATGTATGCACAGATCAAAAGTAAATGTAAAATGACAAGGCAAATGTAAAAAGACTGGTACAGTTTTAAGCTGCTAATTTAAAATATATAGCTTGCTGATGGTATACTAATGAACATAAAACGAAAAACTTGGCGCCTGAATTACAATATTTATGCAACCTGGCTTGTGACTGTGTCTGTGACTCAGAGTTAGATCTGCTCAGAGGCTTTCAGATGCGCCCAGAAGCTTAGATTTTGGAGATTCTGTTCAAACATGTTGGAATAAATAAATAAATAATATCATTTATAAAAAGATATATAGTTTGATCTCAGGAGTAGGCTTATTTTTGACAAACACAGGCTGTTGCTCTAAATAAAAGAAATAATCCTCCTGCATTTAAAATGTAAGCATCAAATGATGAAATGTAAGTATCAAATAATTGGCAAAGAAATACATTTGATGATTCTGGCAGATTAAAAAGTAACTAAAACAGTTCAGGGAAAGAAAATCATATTGAAAAATCCATTTCTTTATGCAGCCAAACTTCCAACTTGAGAAGAACAAAACTAACCAAATATTTCAAAAATAAATTACTTCTAATCTATAAAGAACAGGCATACAGTCTGCTATGTAATTATAATATTCTCATACAAAAATACACTGACAGCTAGAGCAGAAAAGAAGTTTCAATTTGCTCAGCCTTGAATGTGAAAAAAATGGAACTCGGTGCCAACAACACAGGACAATTTAATTCCAGGATTACATAGGTTGAAATCACATACAATTATATATCTATGTATTTATTTGTGTGTATGCTATTAATATACAAAGCAAAAGAGAGAAAAAGTTTTTAAACTCATGTGCTATTTGCTTCCCATGTTACAGGATAGATGTGATTTAAACAGGTGCTCCATCACTTAATCCCAATATTTAAATAGGTGCAAGACTGTTTTCTCTTGTAAATATTTCAAATGTAAGCTATCAAGTTAAATCATGCATCTGTCCTGCAAATAATAATATGCCTTGCCTATGCATCCAGGCTGGACAGAAATAAACAACTAGAAATAAACATACAAGATCCAAATAAAAACATTCCATGCTTTAGGAACGATCCACAAAAAAACTTTCCCATGTCCCTAGTAAAGAGCTCCTTGAAAGTAGGTGCATCTTTAGAAGTTTATTCTGCACATGAAAGCAATTAAATAAAATTCTTAACAGAGGGTCCAGTTCTTGCAATTTAGATCAATAGATGAAGCCAGGCAGAATAATGTAGACTGCCAAAAGAGGTCTCAACTGTGTGTAATAATTGCTTTCCCATCTTCATGTTAATAAAATGGAAATGTTAAGGATGAGGCAAAATTTTATTTCTGTTTCCCACCTCATTGAACTCTATAGATTTACATCATTCTTTCCAAATAAACGCCTTCAAGATTTCAGAGCCAGTTGGGGAATAGCCTAAATACAAATGAAACATTAAATATAAATAAATAAACTTAATGATCTCACTGACTAGTTTACAATGCTCAAACAATTTCTTTTCAAATAGATTTTACTGCAAATGTAGTTTTATACCAACACTAACACCTGCTTTTTGGTTTCCAAGGATAATAATATATTTGAAAACAAGATTAAAAAGAGTTGTTTAGGAGAGGTAGCTTTTGCAATGAGCAGCTTTCTTCCACTCTTATGAATACAAGCACAGTACTGTTTTCACCCACACGTAGAATAATTCTGGGATTCATAGTCATGCTAGTCTAAACCTTGGACTGAAGACAGGCTTTGTTTTCAAATACAGTGGTATTTGGCAATAAATGAAGGCATGGGCATGAAATATCCTAGTCATCTAACATTACAACATCCCCCAAATGATTGAAAATAAGGATATTTCCTTCTCAACACAAGTTCACCCATAATTGAAATGCAATATTGTTCAAGTTTTTTTTCTTTGCTGTTTCTGGAAGTGTTATGTATACACATGTGCCTTCAAATATACATACAGTAGATGTCTATAGTGTAAGTGTATGGGAAAGAATAGCTGAAATTTGCAGATAAGAATTCAGTTTATAAGTGTGATATGTTGTTTATAGGCAACTAGCTTGCATTAATCACTCTCCCTTTCTCCTGACTTTCCTAATGGCAGGTAAACTTTCTGCAAAAGTTACCATCTTAATTTGGCAAGGTGGAGAAAAATGGCTTTGGACCAGATTTTTGTCTGTCCATATATACTTTTCTTTGTGAATACTTATTAAATTTAAGGTTATCTTCTTTTTGGGGAAGGAAGCCACCATAACCACCATATGGAGTTTTAAACTAAGGCTGTTGTATTAAATATTTCAGTCTTGATGGGTCTCAGAATAGCACTATCAGTCTAATTATTGACACTCAGTTTCTTTATCATTCATTCCTGTGGAGTCCTTTGAGATCTGCTTCAGCTCTGGAGATACAAAATAATCACATCCCTGTAAACCACCTTCAGACACCAAGCATTACAAATTAGTATCTCTGTGGGGATTTGTTTATCTTGACTTGCTAGTGTGAGTCAGCAGTCTAATCCATTCAGTGAATTCTAATGATTTGAATCAAACTCCTACTTTAGAAATGAATTTGGGTTTCAAAACCAGCAGCACCAGGTGCACACATTAAGGTGACTGTAAATTAACCTACTGAATGTTATTACATATTTTTCAACTGCATGAAGAATTCTGAGAATAAGACAAAAGCTTGTCTCCAGAGTTGTTCTCACAGTGTCTGACATGTTTGGGACACTGCCTCCAAAACAACTACTTGAACAAAAGAAATAAAGTTACAGGAACAGAAAAACATTACAAAAATGTGATACAAATTCTTTAGTTGTATGATACAGTCACTTAAAAATGTCTTTGATTACACTTCCGGTTGCGCCCCCATCGCCATCGAAGTGGAGCCCACGATTGTCCACTCCGAGCTTCGCCCATTGAATGGTCCCAATTGGGACCCGGACCACCCTGGAAGAATGGTGAGGAAGAGGGGACCGTCGGGTGAATAGAAGGGGAATCGCAATTCCCCTCCTTGCCACAGAAAAGCTCCTCAGCCGGAGACAGATAGCAACGGTAGCCAAGATGGCTGCCAAGAAGATGGGGAGCAGCTAGAAACAAGATTGTGCTGGAGCGAGAAGAAGCGAGTTGTGAGCATTCCAGGTGATAAGACTGCTTAAATTTTAAAGTAACCCTGATTAGAAAATCAGAAAAGTGGCTATTTTTGAACAGATAGCGGCGAATGGATGGTGGTGCAATTATTTTTTAATATTCTAAAACAACGAGAGAAAAAACTAACTGAATGGTGTCAAATTGTAATTTTGAGTGCAATTGGATTTATTGAAGCTGATAGGCATTTA
>JAOYMU010000292.1:37727093-37749621 GCA_025802295.1 Psammodynastes pulverulentus | reverse complement strand
TGCTCTGAGGAATCCTTGGTGCTCTGTGAGCAGGGTTGTTTTCTTGCAGACGTTTCATTAGCCAGACTAAGTAACATCATCAGTAATGAAACGTCTGCAAGAAAACAACCAAGCTCACAGCACCAAGGACCCCTCATTTCAACCCCTGAGCTACAAATATTCTTTTATTCCTATGCTCTGTTATATATGGTAGTTATTGCCATAATTGTTCAAAAATTTAAATATAGATTAACATCTTCCCTCACAGAATTTTTAATATTGTTCCTTTTGGAAAGAAATGTTAACATATATACCAAATCAATATAATGTTATGTGAAACTGCAATATCTTTTAAATAAAATTAATTATATATAAATAAAGATTTCCCAAATTTTAATTTCTGTAATTTGTTTTTCATATTTTTAAGCTTCATTGTTCATAAATTTATAATAAATATAATATAATTTGAAATAAAATACTAATAAAAGATAAAACCAACATTTAAAATGTTCCTTAGGTGGGTTTCAAAGTTACAAGTTAAAAACAAAACAATAAAGTACAATAAATAGTAAGGCTATGGAACGTTTTAGGTTTAATTCCAAATAGATTCTTTAGGGATACTCACTGTTGTAAAGGTAGTATATTATAGTATATTTTTACAACTGATCCATGTCTTTTCTCTGGATTGTATGAAGTTGTGGAGAGACGCTGTGGATTCCCAGAAAGGATGCAGTGGCTTTAACAAGGTGTAGTCTGATGATGTATATATGTCATTGCCTATCCTGAAGCACATTTTGGGAAATAAGTCTGAAGTACTGCATAACACTGGAAATAGCATAAAGAATACACTATAAGACACAGATGCCACTAAACATTGTGCATAGAATGGGCAGTTATAAAGACACCTGGGAAAAGAGGAATGTTTTGGCCTGGGGCAGGCTTGCCTCTATAGAGAAGACATTCCTTCCTTACAGCTATCTGCCAAATTTTATGACTTTGTAGGCACCTTGAGGACATACCTGAGATGCCGGAATTAAAGGGTAGATACATATATAATATTCTATTTCCTTACATTAAATGCCTCATTTCACCAATATTTGGAAGGGAATGTTATAATTTAGCTTTGTAAGATTATTTCAGACTATGTTCTGTATCCTATCCTTTAGATATTCTATTTTAATACTGCGCTCCACCAGCTAGTTTCTAAATGTGATATTAGGTCTGGTTTATACATAATACTACATCATAATGTGAGGTGTGTGTGTGTGTGTGTGTGTGTGTGTGTGTGTGTGTGTTTGTGTACTTAGACCAGTCAACCTATTAACGGAATAATGTGAGCTGCTATGGCTTTTTAAGCAAAGTATGCTACAAAAAATCCTGGCTTAGCATTATGTGGGATCTCATCCATTGTGTTTTTACACTTCCCCTTAGCATCAGTGTCCTAAATGTAAGCCACTGAAAGTCAGAATGATTTTGTGGCTAAATAATTAAATAAATAGAATGAGACCCTTTGCTTCTTTTACATAGGTACTATTTTTTCTTAAAACAATGCTGGAGAAAATGTGCCATTCAATTTGTATTCCAGGTGATTGAACTTGTTCAGAAATATGGCCCCAAACGCTGGTCTTTGATTGCAAAGCACTTAAAAGGAAGGATAGGGAAACAATGTCGAGAGAGATGGCACAATCATCTGAATCCAGAGGTAAAGAAATCTTCATGGACGGAAGAGGAAGACAGAATCATCTATGAAGCTCATAAACGTTTAGGAAACCGATGGGCTGAAATTGCAAAACTGCTTCCTGGAAGGTCAGGGTTTTTTAAAATTGTTTGTTTAAAATGATGCTATTATGTGCCTTTTTTACTTTCTTTGCCTCTTAAATCAGAGCCTTTGATAACTGAAACAAATAGTAGTGAAGAAGACATCTTCAACTACTAAAAAAGACCTAAAGGCCATAAGGCAACTTAAAAAATGAAAAGGTTAGGGTTTGGATGTAATTCAGGAAACACTCCTGGCTTCTGGAACATATTTGTAGAAATCTTTGTTAGAAGACTACTGTTGTGATTTTTCTTTCCACATTTTTGAGAAGGGATAATATAAAAATACTATAACGTTTTAATACCTCTTTTAGAAACATTTAAACTGAATTTTTATTTTAGGAAATTCTGGAAAAGTATTTTTACATTTTAACAATTCTTGCTGCCTAATTTTCAATTATATGCAATACATAATAAATATAATGTTTACATTATGGACATAGTACAACTTATTAAAAACTTATTGTCTCATTCAAAAATAATTCATTTTTTCCCACTGAAATTAATGTAACTATGGAGAAATTGACTGGATTATATCCTATTATTTATTTAGGACTGACAACTCAATAAAAAATCATTGGAACTCTACTATGCGAAGAAAAGTTGAACAAGAAGGATATTTACAAGATGGAATCAAGACAGAGCGCCCTTGTTTATCAAAACTTCCTCACAAAACTTGTGTATCTACAGATCATCTGCATGCCCAAAATCAATTTTATATACCAGTTCAGACACATGTAGGTTCCCAATTTTTTATAGCCATAGTTTTTACTATAGGACAAGGGTGTCAAACTCATGGCGTCACGGCGTCATCACATGATGTATTGGAACTTTCCCCCCCTTCATTAAACTGGGCATGGGCGTGGCCAGCATGTGACTCATTCGGCCTGCGGGTCGGGAGTTTGATAGCCCTGCTATAGGAGAATGTGTGGGAGAGCTTCATGCTGCAAATAATTTAAAATAATTTAGGTGAGATACTTGAAAGAATCCAGAATTTTTAATACCTTCAGCATTGTTTTAGTCTTTTCATATTGATTTATTTTTGATATACTTTTTAACTTAAAATATTTTTTCACTGTAAATATTTGGTCCTGAAAATATTTGGTTTCCAATTTTGTTCATCTTAATATTCTTATATTGTCTCGGAGTAGTAATTCTTTGAAACATGTTCAAATTATTTTTTACTAAAATTAAATGTTTTAAGTTATTCTGTAGAAATAATTGTGTGTAAATAATTAATTATATTTGTGTAAATAACTATTGATTTGTTAGATACCAGGTTACCAGTATGTTACAACAGAAAGTAGCTGTTTAGATGTTGCAGCTCCTTCAAACTTTATTCAGGTAATTGTTGGGTAATTATATTCACCTTTTATTCTTTCTCTGACATGACAGCACAAAAATATTTCTGTTTAATTGTCATATGAAAAAATATTCTTAATAGGGACCTTATCACCAGGAATACAATCAACCTCAGTTATTTTGAAAGGATTGACATATTATGGTGTCCAATAATTTGAACACTTTTTCCATCAAGGAAATGGAACTAGTTTGATAAAAAAAGCATATGTTAATGCAGTTGAATTATTTTTAGATCTTGGATAGATAAAATCGATGTGCATAAATCTGGGAGTGTTTTTTTAAATAGTATCAAATATATTGGTCTACTGTATGAAATTTCCATTACTTGCCTCTCCAGTATTTCAGCTTATTTTGTTTTTTATGTATCAGTTTGATTGAAATTGGTTTTCAGTAATATCTTGCAAAAGAATAATGTATTTAAGAGGAATAATTGAGGAATAATTTTTGTCACTGAGCAATTATGAAATAAAAAAATTACTTATGGTCATCTTAAATATCTATATCAACACCAGTCTATAGAATTTATGTGTATTTTAAAATATTGCCAAATTCTGCTTACTTTTTTATTGTTATTCTGCAAGTTAGTCCTATAGCCTAATATATAAATATGTCTGTGCAAGGCTAAATCAGACTGATACAAAGTGACAGTAAATTAAAAATAATAATAGTTCCACACTGTTTGATAATAATCAAATACTGTGCCAGTTCAGGTTTGATAATGCTCAGGGCAGTTTCATCATTGTGATAATAAGCTTCCATCAACAATGGCAAGGCAAGCTTCCTGTATATAAACAGGAAGCAAACCCTACTCTCTTCTTCCCCTGATAATATTATCTAGTCAGGGATGAAATGTCTGCAGCAAACAACCAAGCTCAGAGAGCACCAAGGACTCTACTCCTAACTCTAACAGGATTTTAACTTTGCTCTGAAATTATTCTGAAGTATATTCTTGGAAATTAGATAGCTAAGCTCATTTTAAGTATAAGTTACCAGCTGTGTTTCTACTATTTACTTACTGCCTGATAATTTTAATTATAACAAAAGTCCTGTTATCTTTTCATTCTAATAACCCTTATAAATTATCTCCTAGTGATGTGTCCTAAATGTAATTCTATCTCTTTGTGTGTTCTTTTTCTCCTCAATGTCCATTCTAGCAGCCATTTGATGATGATCCTGACAAAGAGAAAAAAATTAAAGAACTTGAATTGCTACTTATGTCAGCTGAAAATGAAATCAGGAGAAAGAGAGTGTCCTCGGTAAGGGCTGCTTATATAAATATAATATTTTTGTTACATAATTTTGGCAATTAAGTCTTTCTACATCTTTAAAATTAATTAATGAACAAATACACTGTAATGGTATTTGAAATATAGTTGAAGAAATCATGTTTCACTTCTCAACAGATGGGCAGCTGAGAAAGTGGATGGCATAAAATACTGCTTATATTTTTCTTGTGACTTTTAGAACAAAGGATTACATACTATTTTCTGTGCTTTTTATATCTCCTTTGATGGCTCAGGGGAAGCTAAATAAGTGTATATACTGTATAGAGAGAAGCATGAGGATCACTCTGCATAACTTGTGGCTAGAGGATTATATATTGCATGCTTTCTCTATCATTTGGCAAAATTATTAAGCCAGCTTTTCTTCTCTAGGCAGGGGCAAGCAATATTTTGATGACTAGCAGCCATCAAAAAAGTCAGGCTAAGGGCACAGCAGGTGGGGTGAAGTACTCCATGATGTCATGCAAGTAGATGTTGCCCTGCCTAGGACACTTCTTTTTGGTGCTTTTGATAATTTTTTTATTTTTTATTTAAAGGAATGAGTATATACCCTAAAAATAGCTAAATGAAACACCTCTAGTTTTTGACAGTTTATCACTGAAATTCAGCAGTATGATTTCTTGGACCACAATAAAGATTGTTGACAGGTTAAACTGAGGTACAATTCCCATTTTTGTTAGAGTGATCAGTATGAAATGATTCAAATATGTATCCCTGATTTAGATGGCTTAATAAGTAGGCAGAAATACTCATGTTTTGACAAAATAGTGTTACTTTTAAGAATGTGCCACATGGTTATATAAGCAGCATAACCCTTTGTAGTTTTCTTTTTTTGAGGGGAGGGGATAAGCCACTTTATTAAATGGGGCTTACTTTCAGATAAGTGTATTACAGACTAAATAATATATTGATTTTCTGGCCCATTTTTATATCACAACTTCCATAATTGTCAGTGAGTTTAATTAATCATACATCTTCTATAGTGAGTTTGAATTTTCATGCTTCATTTTCAATAAAACAGCAACATTTTTTGTGTTCTTAGCAAGCAAGAAACTTTTCTAATTGGTCTGGAAACTTCATCATGGAAGATAACATGACAAATACTTTAAATAGCCTTGGGGAGCAAACAAATGACTTTTATGATATAGATGATACACAAGCTTCAATAAATCAGCAAACCTCACCTAGCAAATACTTGGCTGTGGAAGCAAATGCAGTGCTGTCATCTCTACAGACCATACCTGAATTTGCAGAGACACTAGAACTCATTGAGTCTGTAAGTCTTAATGAAATTAATGTAATACATCAGAAAAAAATATAAATTTTTAATAGTTTACTAAGATTATTATTAGTAATAATTTTATTCAATAAAATTGAGATATTAACTATTTATTAATTTTTGTGAGAGAAATACACAGAGAACATCTGAATTGTTGGAAATATCTGAGAAAGTACAGGTAGTCCTTGTTTAATAAACACAATTAAGATTGGAATCTTAGTAATCAAGTGAAAGTCATTAAGCAAGATGTGACTGCTTCAGTCAGCGACTATACTCTCAGCACTCCCTGTTCCAGTTGTTAAACAATTTTTTGGGTCTGAAGTAGATGGGGAGTCTCTGGTAAGGAACATGGGTTGCCTCAGTGAGGGGAAGATTGGGAGGCCTAGTGCAGGGTACGCTCGAGTGTTTCTGCTTAGGAGCTGAAAATGCCAAAATTCAAGCAGGATTTCCAGCCCCCAAATGGAGAAAAGAGTTATGTAGCATTCGCTGGGCCTGTCTCTCATCTCCCTAAGGCATCCTGTTCTTGCCTAACTGTACTGCCTCTTTGAGACTGTAAATGTCAAGAATTGAGGAAATCAGGAAATTCAGGCAGTTCAAATGAGTATAAAGATTTATTGCAAGCTTAAACACTCTTAAGAATCTGAACTACTAATGGTCAAGGGGAATTAGCGGGAGTTAAGAAAAGAATTCAAGGTGGGCTGGACTTAGATCTGTTGTGAGCATGCAGGGACTCATGACCGATGATGAGTTTTACTCCTCCCTGGTCATCTATAATAAATCTCCATTGCCAAAATTTTGCTTGGATTTTGGAATGGACTTTTTTAGCCAGTCTCCAGAAATGAGAGGGAGTCCTCTAGTGTCAGGAGACTGGCTGAGAACGCACCGTGCTGCAAATGCTCCATGCCAAAATTCTGCTTGGATTTCAGGATGGAGCTTTTCAGCCAGACTCCAGAAACCAGAGGGTGTCAGGCAGCAGCACCTTTCCTTCCCCATTGACCTTCTGAGGAAACCAGCAGGAAAGATTGCAAATGGTGATCCCAGGGTTCTTGGTAATAAGTCATAAGAATGAATGGATTGCCAAGTTTCTAGATCACAATTACGTGATTATGGGGGCACTGCAAAACCTGGAACTTTGAGCATGGGTCATAGGTCTCTTCATTCAGAGCCATTGTAATGTTGAATGGTCACTGAACGAATGACTGAACAAAGCAAGTACTATCTGTAATTATAAAAATGATTATATTTTTAGATTATAAAAATGGATTAAAAGAATGTGTTAGAACTAAAGTTCTATATTTATACATTAAAATGATAAATATATAGCTGAGTCACAGTCCAATTGGGGATAAATAACTTATTTTAAAGAAATGCGAGTATATTTTTTTCTCTTCTGTTGATGGATATTGGAGGATCCTGTAGCATGGAGTGATGTCACCAGCTTTGACCTTTCTGATGCGGCTCCTTCACCTGTCAATCAAGCTCCAGTAAAATTAATGCGTATTCAGCATAATGATGGGGCCATGGAGTGCCAGTTTAATGTAAGTGTTGTACTTGATGGCAAAAAAATACGTGATGAAGAAGAATCAAAATCTCCAAATACAGCCAAATTCAGTACTCCTCCTACAATTTTACGCAAAAAGAAGAAAATCAGGACTGGACAATCACCAGCCTATGAACAGAATGACGGACTCTGTAGCAACAATACTATGCTAAAACAAACACCAGTGAAAACACTACCTTTTTCTCCTTCTCAGGTAAATAAATATAGTGATTGCAACTAGTGATGTTTTGGAGGCTTATTTATTATTTATCAAAATGCAAAACAAAAGTATGAAGGAAGAAATGAATGGATTGTGAGGAAGAAATAGACCAAAGAATTATGGTTTGGATGGAAGATGTGCTCAAAAAGCTTAGTGTGAAAAGTTTAAAGAACAGAAGATATGAAGTGTTATAAGTCAGAATGTTTTGCAAGAATAGAAGGTACTATAACAAATGGAGGTCATGTAAACTAGATTTAGCTGTATTTCTTTTTATTCTCTTATGTGTTTAATTTTTTGGACTTATGATTTTGTGCTCCTTTCTGTCCTGTGCATAATGTTGCTTATCCTGAGGGAATAGCATGATGGATAAGCATGTATATTGTATTGTTTTTTACAATTAGCTGAAGCTCTTGGAATAGTTTATAAACTAAGAGGCAGAACATCAAATGCAAAAACATAATATAAAATCTAAAATAAAATAAAAGAACTACAGAATAATATCCAAATAACTGAGGGTGCCACACATAGAGTTTAAAATAAAGAAAGTTACTTAACTAGAAAATGATTTAACTATTAGTTCATTGGAAACAGTTAGATAGAAATGAAGTTTTAAAAAATGAAACTTTTTAGTTCTTCCAATTACAATGCACTTTAAAGTGTATTGCATATCTGGAAATGCTGTCTGCATTGCTGATGGTGTGTATATGTACTGTAGATTCTTTCACCCTATCTTACACGTGGCTTTAAACAGGAGTATGAAAATGTAAAGACAAAGAACTACACAGAATGAAAAAAAATTATATTGATTATAAAGATAATTGACAATTTTGCTACAAACAAATGAAATTGTCCTAAGATTGTGAATAAGATTTGAGGAAAATTATTTCCTTTATATAAATATTAATATTTTTATGAGAAAATGCTGAATTCAGCTATACAAGCAACTCTTTAAAGCAGAGTTCCTCAACTTTTATGGCTTTATGGACTGGTTGGGGCGCACGAGAAAGGGAATGATTCTGTGCAGGAGGTGAGTAACTGCCTGCTGCTCACGCAAGTGGAGTGTACGAGAAATTGCCTGCTGCTTGTGCAAGTGGGGATGCTCATTCACGCTTGCGCACCACTTCTGTGGCCTGGTTCTGAACAGCTCAAGGACCAGTAGTGGGCTGGGCTTTGGGGACTCCAACTTTAAAGAATACAATGTCATGACAAGTAGATCGTATTAATGTGTGTTTTTTTACAAAGGTCTCATGTGCCTATTTGGCTACGGAACAACATTTTTAATTATAATACAAGATGGGAAATAATTATCTTGCAATGGAGCTGTTCATAAATACTGAAGACATTAAACAGCTGGAGTTAAATTGTATATTTTATATTCTTGCTTTATATACAGTTCTTCAATACTTGTTCTGGAAATGAGCAGTTTAATGTTGAAAATATTCCATTTACATCAACTCCAATTTGTAGCCAAAAAGTTCTTATTACAACTCCCCTACATAATAAAGATGTAACACCCAAAGATCAAAAGGAAAATGCTGGGTAGGTACATGATTTAATATGGATTAGGAATTAAATATGCTTTTTGAAATAAAGGGAAATAAAAAGGGAAGTAAATCTAAGTGAACTAAAAACGACTGCCAAAATGTAAAAGGTTAAAACAGATTCTGCATAAAGCTTTTTTATTCAGAACAATTTATTTTGATTATCATATAAATTGCTTATGCATTTTTGGGATTTTATATAGTTTTAGGACACCTACTATTAGAAGATCACTACTGGGCACAACACCAAGAACGCCAACTCCATTTAAGAATGCTTTAGCTGCTCAAGAAAAGAAATATGGTCCTCTAAAAATTGTGGTATGTATCATTTTGGTTCACATCTCTTATGTAATGTGACCAACCTAATTTTAGGATTAAAAGTTGATGGTTGAGCAATGCTACATAATTTACATTTGGAAAAGATCACTGTTACGTTACTATATTTCTATACGTTCTGTAAATTAAAAACTTCATTTAAACTCCTTGTATATTGGACAAATATAAAACTAGTCAATTTAAATCAACCTTGATTCAATGGATTTTGGCTATAAGAGAGAAAATCTGAATTTCAAGATGTAGCAAACTAGTCAATCCAAGCAAAGTATATCTTGAATACATTTTGTGTCTTTTATGTATTTTACATATATTAATTAATTAAGCTTGTTTGCTGCCCATCTCACTTGAAAGCGACCCTGAGCAGCTTACAACATTAAAGGCAACAAAATCATAAAAGATATTTCGAAAAACAATAAAAATAGAATTTGTAATTTGTTAAATCAACAACTGTATTTTAAAGTAGTATAATGTAAAACTTTGGTCTCCAAGAGAAATATTGAATGGTGGCTATTATTACTATTACTATAGGCAGCTCATTTAAAAACTACCTTGTTTAGTGACCAATGGCACTGAAAAAATAATTTTAGGACTAGTCCTCACACTTATCACCATCACAAGTGTCTCCATGCCCACATGATTGAGATTCATGTGCTTTCACAACCCTTGAACATTTATAACCATTGCAGCATCACATAAACATATAATTGCCATTTGCGCACTACACAGCTAACCTAAACTAAACAAATTTAGTGGAGAAACGCAGTAAAATTGCAAGTCGCAGTCACATAGTGTCTCACTCAACAACTGCGGGTGATTCCCTTAACAGTTGCAGCAGAAATGGGATCAGAAATCTTTGCAATCATGTAAAGCTTCATCTAACGATTGTGTTCCTTAGCAAATGAGTTCCCAGTCCCAGCTGTGGTTAAGTGAGGACGACCTGAATTGAGGTGTTCCCTCATTTTATGCCCCTTAAGTACTTAAGCAATTTGGATTAAAAGATAATAAAAGCCCAAAATCTTCCCATGTATTCCAAAGTCAAGAGGAAATGAAAACTTGTTTTTCTGGTCCCAATACAATACCTTAATTACTACAATGTAGTGGTTCTCCACTTAGCTAAATCTTTGCTTTGAAATGATACATATATAGTCTGAAACTAGACCATTTAAAATTTAATTCAGAGTTTAAATATTAGTTATGGCTCAGAATTCTGCCTACTTAAATTAATGAAGAATGGAATGTAATACTTAGAAAAATAGAATTGGAAGAGACCACTTAGACCATCAGATTTAGCCGCTTGCTCTTGAGAATTTAATCAGAATATTAAAAGTTGAATTTGTAAATATAAAATGTGAGCTTAATAACAATGGACTTCAGTAACAAAAATGAACTTTCTATTTTCTGTTATTTTAATCATTTACTTTCAGTCACAGCCTCTTGCCTTTTTGGAAGAAGATATTCGAGAGGTTTTAAAAGAGGAAACTGGAACAGATATATTCTTCAAGGAAGAGGAAGAGTCTGTCCATAAAGGATGCAAACTAGAGGTAAATTATACTGCATGTAGCCCTAGAATTTCAGGAACAATGGAAACAATTTTAATTGCTTCTTTTTCTGTAAAATATTGATCATAGAACACTTCTGTAAAGAAAGTTAGGAAATCATTGGTCCTGGATCCTTGGGAAAAAGAAGAACTTGGTGACCCTTTTTTTGCAGAAGATGATGTTTCAGATATTCAGGTCAGTACCATAATATCAGAAATTCAAATATTTCATATTAAATAGAAACAGACTAGAATATGCTACCGCATCAAGAACTTTAACCAATGTTTTTTCCTGTCAACAATTACTGCAAGAAAACATGATTTTAGTATTTAAAAGAACTGATACTAAGAACTATAATGATCAGTAATTGTAAGAATAAGCCTAACTTTTCATTTCAGCAAGTGTAACGTTGGTAGTCCTTGCTTAAAAACAGAAATTGGGACTGGCAATTACATTGCTAAGCAATGCGATCATAAAGCATGACTTCATTATTAAGCACTTATGTACTTTAAAGAAAAAAATGTATAAATGAAATATAAAAAAAGCATGACTTCTTGCGATGGCACTGACTTACAATGGCAGTTGCAGCAGTTCCAGTTGCCATTGGATGAATCCTACATAGTCGCAGCATTCCATAGTCACATGATAGTATTTGTAACTTCTTGCAGCCTTCCCCATTGAATTTGCTTGTTGGAAGCTGGCAATAAAGTTTCCAAATGACAATCACTTGCAAACTTTCAGAATACTTGATGGTTATAATTGCAAACTGATTGCCAACTGCCCAAACCACAGTCATGTGACTGAGAACATTGCAATAGCTGCAGGAATATTTGTAAGACTCCTTGTTCGTAATTTTGAATGGTTGCTGAACAAGTACTACCTGTAGCTAGTTTTATACTTATATTCTAGTCTGCTTTGCTCTAAGAAATACAATGGAATGGAATGCTTTATTTGTCTTAAGTATGAATAGACAGACAATAAATTTGTCTCTAGCACAGAAGTTCTCAGTTTCTGTTTCAGGTTAACGATGCTGGAATAGTTTCACTGAGAATTTTAAATATTTTAAGTTTGAATTCTTGTAGTTAAATGAAGATTCTTGATTAATGAAAGCCTATGGTATTTATAATGTTTTGTGCTAGTTTTTGAAGAATGATAAATGCTTATAGAGCTTTGCTTCAGAATTTCAAGATACAAGCATGCAGGATGGTATTCTTAAGCTGCTTTAACTATATAAACTTAAAATTCTCCAGCAACATACATGTTATATTAAACTTTTTTTTTTTTTTGCAATGTAGTCAGAGAATATCTATACTACATCACTTCTAATGATACCATTATTGGAAATACATGACAATAGAGACAACACAACTCCAGAGAAACAAGATTCCAATTCAACAAAACTGAATGTAGCATGGAAAAAAAAGCTGAATACATACACTTCAAAGAATATTAAAGCAGAAAAACCTCTTCAGGTCAGTATTTAAGAAGTCTTAATATTTAACTCTATTTACTTTGTCTTAGAAAGGTAATTTTATAGATTATAATATTTCTATTGTTTATTAACGTATAAAAAATCAAGGGCTCTGGTATTAGAATATCTTATGTTTGCAAAATGCTTGCTCCTTCAGATTCAGGACTCAAAATTTCAAGAGAAATATGCTTTAAGTTAAAAATTGCTGTTGCAGTAAAATGTCCTTACCTTATCCTTAGAACACTGTTACTGAGTGTTTAGTTGGTTGCATAGTTCATTTAATCCATTCCATAGTTTCGTGTACACACAATACGTACTACATCCCTACTGTCTTCCAATTTCTGAGTAAATTAGATAATGAAGATTGAATAAAGTGTGGAAGACATACACAGGCCTTCTTAATGGTCTCTTGCAATGCCTGAACATACATGCCCATGTAGCTTCGTTGGGAGGGGTTAACTGGTTCTAAGCATGAGTTTTACGCCTTCAGTATCCTGGTATCCAAAGTGCTTTACATGATTTTATACATGTTTATTTAGGCTAGTCAGGAAACCAGTACTATTTTCCTATACCTAGTTCATAGAATGGGACTAAAAATGGCAATCTTTTGAATCATTAAGTGAAGTTGAGAAATGTTGAGTTCTTCCTTTTTTTTAATGTTTGTTTATTTTAGCCCTTGGCTTTAAGACATTTAATTGATTTGATTCTGAATGTAATTATTAACCGGACTATGTACAACAGGCGAATTGTGAATGGGAAGCTGTTGTTTATGGAAAGACAGAAGATCAACTTATTATGACTGAACAAGCAAGAAGGTACCTGAGCACCTATCCAGCTTCTGGCAGCACTTCAAGGGCTCTCATCTTATGATTGTCTTAAGAACATATCCATCTACCTTTCCCACCCTTTTTATTAGAGACTTTAAGCTGAAATATGTTTGCAGTACTTATTTGAAGCTGCCTTCTAAGGGAATTGTAATACCTCTTTTTTGAAAAATACAAAGGATGCAAATATCACACCCATCCTTTTTTTAAAGCAATTTTTAAATGGTCTTTTGAAAGACCACTAAACTAAATGGTAAAAGAAATGACTGCATATTTTTTCTACTGGTCGGTTTTCTAAATTATTCTTTAGTAAATACAATTAATTTTCTTTTAAAGAAACTTTTACTATAGATTAGACTTAGAGGTGTTTGGTAATCTATGAAAGAAAAATGTACAGTACTCTTTGAGAGTACTTTTGCTAATGTAGCAATTTTGAATATGAAGAAAGGGGCTAAAGGAAGAATAGACAGTTGCACTACTTGTGCAAGGTATGCTGCACAGAATTAACTACAGTGTTATATGTATTTATTTGAGAATGGTACTTCTAGTACGAGAAGACAAAGATATGAATTTATTTTTTATTAGGATAAAGCGTCAGTATTCATTAATCTCAAACTGAGACCTTTGATGAATGTATTGTACAGCATGTGAAAACAGAATAGCGTTTGTAAATTGTGAGACAGTTTGTGTATAATTTAGTTTCATTTTAAAGCTTGAGGCAGCAATTTCATCTAGTGCCCACATATTTCCTGCTGTTTTGCAAAGCAACATAAACTTGCTCTTGGCTGCAATAGAGAAAGGAGCAATAGTAATTTACCACCCTTTGTTCAGAAATTATATAGATGTGCATTTTGCCTCTCCTACTTTCTTTAGTGTAGCCTCAACTACACTAGAATAGTAATACATCAACTCAGTTCTATCTGGTTCATTTGGAGATGAATTGTATTCCCCTTTTGCATTCCTGTCTTCCATATACCATTACACTTTGCTTTTTACTGCCAGTCTTTACTAGCTTTCTTGATATACAAATCTGATGCTGCCTCCTATATTCTTTGGCTTTTAAGGCTTTGGGATTTCATTCATTTTGATGGATCTTTGCAAAATATACCAAAGGCAGTAAGAAAAAAATATGTATGTTTTTGGAAGATCAGGACAAAAGAAATGGATCAACTCTGGCTGAACGTCACTATGAAAGGGAAAAAAGTTCTCTTTATATCATTAAGATAGGAAGTGAAGGATTGGTTTCTTTAATGGCTTATTCTCAGTTTATGAGAGAGTGCTGCTATTCCATAAATATTGAGGCAAACATTAGGGAATATGCAAACAAGCTGCTAGTGGCTCTTGATTCTACATTTATCATTAGGCAGTAGGAAAGAAGAAAAGCCAGCATGATAACAATTTTGAAAAGTGGGTAGAATATTCATGGCAGAAGTTAATAACTAACAACTTGGGGAGGAGCTTCAAGTCAGCTGGTCGTTCATAGTATGATCTATTTTGCTCCTTGTCCGTAAATGCATGGCAGTTTACATAAAGATAATGGAACAAATTGTGATACATGAATTAGCTGATGGAAGGGAATATTTTTTAAACATGAGTCCAGAACAAGTCTCAAAGAGAACTTGTTCTGGACTTGGGCTGTTCTTTCAGGATAGCATAGACTTCATTGTGAAAAAGAAAAAAGAAAGGAGAGAGGATGAGCACTTTCACTGAACTATTGTAATGGAGGAATATATCTGTGACAGGATGTTTGAATTGATAAGGCTGCTCTGCAAATAGCAACACCTGAAATCATAAGTGGTCACAAACAATAAGTAAAATTTCAGCCTCTTTGTATATATGTGTATGTATACACAAACACATACAGTGTCTTCAGAGCTTGTAATAAAATAGCTCTAGTTGACATAAGAAGTAGAAAGAGTTAACTTGGTGCATTGGAATATTACAGCAATATTACAATCTGTGAAGTACATTAATTTGCATTTCATCTATTTAAAGATTGCACTATTCCTTTTTCAATCATGTAGTTTACATAGTCATTTTAAAATCTGCCTGACTTTAATTTCACATATTCCATAAATTGAACATTAAAGGGACAAACCTTTATGAAGAAATAGAATGTGATACGACACAATTTGGCTTATTGTGGCTTTAATGAAGGCATGAATCCCAACACATTTTATTATAAATGTGAGAGGAAAAAAACCTGGTTCACTTAGTTACTTTTCTTGAAACAAGCAGCCATGGGCCCTGTTACATTTGGGTCTGTTTTGATATGGGGAGAATTTAACTTAACTGACTTATAGGTGGGTAATTGCTGCAGCTGTCTCCATGATCATGCTTGATGAATTACTGCCATAGTTGTGGCACATGCTGTTGGTCTATTTCTATAGTAGCTTAGCTCACTTCAACATTTTCCCATACCTAGGCATATACAAAGCTAAAAGGGAAGTGTCCATGACTGCTTGTTTTGAAATTTTGAATTGCCTTTAAAATAATTTATAGCTGCTCTTGAGAGCTCTAATAACATAGTTATAAAACTGCTTAAAAAGCAAAATAGTATTTTTTTAATTTAAGAGTTCGTGATTTTAATCTTCACAGGTTATGGGAGTTGCTTCAATTTACTTGTTTTAGACACTTGCACTTATTTTTGTCCTGTTTGAAGGAATGTCTTGGTTTTGTTCTTCTTGTAGCTATTTTTTTTAGTGAATTTCTTATAGAACATAATGGTGTGCTGTCAACCTAAATACTGACAGATAAATAGAATTCTATACTGTAGAGTTGTATACTGTATACTATAGTTTTTAGCTATTTATATATCTGACACTCTTCCTCTCCACTTCTGGGTGTGCTGCTATAGCTAGTAGCAGAATCTGCTTGCTGCTATGAGAGATGGAAAGAGCGAGCATCATATGCACTGTATGTAAAATGACAAATAGAATGATGGCATGTTCTCAAGTTATATTGATATCAACAGTTGCTGTGCAGAGAGAAACACAATTATTAGAAAGAAACTTGATACCACATACCACCAAGAACTCAAAAAAGGATTTCCCCCCTTATTTTAATATTGTATGTGATATGTAAAACAATCTACACTTTAAAAAAATAGCTGGAGACCCCTATACTATAGTTATTTATTTATTTTAAATCAATATTTATATATAGAATATTCATCTTGCTATCTTTCATAGACCAGTTTTAAAAAATGTTAGCATTTTTCAGAATAATTTGGTAGAGACCGAATTTCTTCATCAACATGTGAGAAAGCAGTTTGGAATACTCTTTGGTATTGTTTGCTTTGTTCTTTCTTTAAGTGAGATTTTTAGAATACTCCCTAAAATACAAAGGAGCTCAGTGAATATGATTTGCATAGTGAGACTGTTACCCAGATAACTATGTACCAGCATGCCCAACGTTTTCTCCTTATAAAACATATTAGTCTGTCCCTAAGTAAGCTGTTTCAGCTTTGATGAGAATTCATAAAGTAGTTTACACATGTATGAATCCCTTTACTGCTGGGTATATGTAGTTTTTTAGTTGTACTTAAATGGGTTGTCTCAATTGCAATCAATATGCCAAGGTCCAAAGGGGGTGTGTGCATTTGTGTTGCCCTAAGCATGCTTTTGGATTTTTTTCCCTCTCAGACTATAGCTTCCTGAATTATTCTGGAAGTCCTCTGAAGAATTCTCTGGTGGATTTTTTCTTTTTCTTTTCTTTTGGAATGGATGTTAGAAGAAAGGTATAGTGGTAGAATGAGAAAAGGAGTGAAGATGATACAAATCTTATAGTACACACACTAACAGTGCCTTGCAGTTACTTGGATTCTATCCATGTTATTTTTTTATATCTAAACTATATATACTGCTTCGCACAAGGTATGTACATTTACAAGTAGGGTTTCTTTAATGGTACCAAAGTCACCAGTGTCAAGATTTACCATAGGTCTCTGGTTAGTAGCACAAAATGGAGTTGGTATTGGCTGACAATTTAATTTAATTGCTCTTCTGTTGCTTTTAGCACAACACTTCCCCCTTTCCCGTTTTAAGTCATTGATGTGTTAGACATTTTTGTATTTTTTTTTTCAGTTTTAGATGCATTTGCATTTTTATGTTTAAGTGGAATATATCTGCAAGAGCCAAGCATGCATGTTAGAGAGTAACAGCATTTATTAATATGTGTGTTTTAAAGTTTTAGCTTTAATTATAAGATTAAAATATTGATGAAGTGCTGTTTGGGGATATTGTTTGGGGATTGTTATTGTTAATTTACTACAGATTTGGTTTCACCAAACAGATTTTGCATAAAATGCAGTCCAATATTAACACCATAAATAAAACATTTATGTACATTCTTAATGGATATTTATTTTATTTAAAAGAAGTGAATTTGTACATACTATTTTACACATTGCCTTCTCTAAATTATTCCAATTACTCATGACTTATTGTTTTATCAATGTATAAAATACAAATAAAAATAAAAATAGGAAATTAAGGGAAGGAAAAAGGGAGAAAGAAAATATGAGGTACAAGGGAAGAAAGAAAAAAGTGTTGACTTCTGACTTTTTTTAGCGCAGTACATTACAACCTCAACTTTTTACTTTTACACATTAATATATAACTAGCCATTTCTATAACAACAAATCTATCTAATCGGCAAAATTAAAGTCAAAGTTTCTTTTTTTTTTTTTCATCACAAGCACAAAATCCAGAAGTGATATCTAAATAAAAAACAATTAAATACACTCTCCACTTTGAATAAAACAATCAATGTAACTATTTCTGATTTATTTTTCTTGCTATAGAAATAATATATTTGCACTTTAATAATCTTTATAAACTATCCCCATTTATATTAACAAAATTCACTGTATTCTTTCAGATTCTTTAACAAAGGAAAAATACTTTTTTCATCCAAACATTAAACTTTTCTTTAAAACATTTCTAAAATCAAAACATTCTAATATATCTTTTTTAAACTTCTTCTTAACATATATAAAGTTCACTTTTGGACCAATAAAATCCCAACTAACTCCGATTAACATTGAATTTAGATCACTTCCTTCAAATTACCCTCATACAATAATTTCTTCTATGCATCCTTTTTAAAACTTTGTTTTTTGACATTCTTAGAGCATAGCTGATCTATGAACTGATGGATTTTATTTAAAGATTTTTCAAATGCATCTCTACTTGCTCCTCCATCTTCTTAACTCCCTCTTTAACCTTTTAACAGACTGTGGCTAAAGAGAGCCTCTTTTAGCTTAATAAAAATTAATAGTCCTTAAAAAGATTAAGAAATGAAAGGAATAACTTACTGTCCTTTTGAAAAATAAATACCAAAACGGCTGCTTCTTCAACAATGCACTGATTGCAGCCCTTATCCCTCCAGCTTTCGACATACAGGCTGCTTCGAAGCACAGCTCCTGAAATTATTTGCTGACCTTTGCTATATCGGAGGATCTTGTGGAATAATTCTAGGACTTTCCCTAAGCCAGGAGAGTCATATAAACTAAAGGAACACCAGTTCCTTCTGTTGGTAAGTTGAAAAAACTACAGTCCAGGGAAAAAAACTTTCAGGGATCCTTCCCTAGGTATGTCGTCAGTTGAACATCTTTTCACCGGAAGTCCATTACTATAATCCTCTACTTACTAAGTTACTGTCTTTGGAACAATCAAATACTGGAATTGTTGGAAACACAATTTTGCCTTGCTACTTTGGTGAGAACAGGAGATGGGGAAACTAATTTGTCAGGCAACGACACTTGGAGATGAAATCAAGGGACAATGTTGGAAAAAGACCTGGAAGATAAAGAGAAATTAGAATTAGAATTACAATATTACTAAGAGTGGGAGTAGGGTTAGCAGAGGGAATATATAATGAAGAACCTATATGTGATTGGAGGGAGTGTGATGCCTAAAAATGAAAGCCAGAACATAGGGTCTAAGTTTCAACAAACTTTTTAAATTCATATGAGGAGAAGTGTGGGGGAGGTAGGGGAGATTCCAAGGACGCTATGCATAAGCAATATAATTCAGCAAATTTGAAGCATAAATATCTAGAAGTGACAAAGTTTTGTAGTAGCTGTGGTAAAGTATCTTTTTTTTTATTTTCCCACAAAAATGTCTCCCCTGCCCCATGGAGATCCTTGGTTCTTTTCTATCTCTGGTTTTACTAATAACTCTGCTGCTAATTTGTTCTTGTCACTGATTTAAGCACTCCAAATGTTTGTAGAAGTAGGATGGTTACACAAATTCCTGTAAGTTTATAACTAGGAGGTGGCTGTTCCTTTCCTTAATGTCTACAGAAAAGTAAGTTGCCTTTCCTACATGATACCATTGGTTTCCTCTGGCGAGCTCAATATGGGATTCAAGGTGCAATGGAAAATAATCAGTATGCATTAAGTGAAGATCGGAATCTAGGTTTTGCCAAGCTTCGCCTAACATTCTAATTCCAACTGTGTCACACTGGCCTTTAACTATATTTTGCATGCAGGGACCCATTTGACGTTTCCAATATGATGATGTAGAAAACAGACTGATTCCAATATAATTTTTCTGGGTGCAGCTATTTGAAATAATACATATAGTAAGATGCACTACTTTATATAAATGAATTTTGAAAATGTTTGTGGCAAGCTATATGGGTAGAAGACAGACTATTTCACTGAATCTTTAGGCCCTTATATACTGTATATCAGTGCCCCCCAATCTTTTTATTGCCGCGGACCGGTAAACGTTTGATAATTTTTTCAGCGGCCCACTTCCTCTGTGCACTTACCTCACGGCAGCTTCTCTTCAGTCCCCATGTCTCCGACCTTGAGTCCTCAGTCCTCCCGCGACGCCTCGGCCAATGGCGTGGGGTCTGCCTTTCAGCCAATCAGGAGGCGGGAGGACCCACAGTGAAATTATTTAAAGTTCCTCGGGCGGGTGAAATTATTTAAAGTTCCTCGGGCGGCCCGGTACCGTTTGATCCACGGACCGGGACCGGTCCGTGACCCAGGTGTTGGGGAACACTGCTGTATATTGCTAACCATGTCACATAACTATTTGGAATGATAACCATTATGCAGAAGTTAACACAGATTAACACAAAAATTCCCATCCCCCAGTGTCTAATCTATGATTCATAACAGAAAAATCTGTCTAGAATTGAGTAGGCTTTACTTATACATAACACTCAACAGACATTTCTAAGTGAATGCAATGCATTCAGTTGTGGGAGAGTAGAGCTCCCCAAAGCTTGCCACAACAGAATAGATTGATTGACTCAATGCCTGGGAGGAGTCCTCTTTGGCAAATGGCCAGGCATCATTTGTTCTAGACACCAGATGGCATGTCATTATAAGTGCAACAAGCGGGTCATCTGGCACGCTCTCTGGGATTATTGCTACTGCATAATTGTTGGCCTGGGAAAAAAACCTTTTGTATTTTTTTGGGGGGGGGGGAATCCCTTATGCAATGAACGGGTTTCACCAGATGCCTACCCCGTCCCTTTCAAAAAATTATCTGGTAGAGCCACGAAAAGCTGAGTTATATGCATTGTGCAAAGTTGACCTAAGAAAAGAATTTGAAAGATCTTGATAGCTTTTCTGCTTTCCAAATAATTCCTTTCAGAAAATGTTTTAGCTTATAAATTTTCATACTAATCAAGAAAGGGAGATTTTTGCATACTGGGAAGGGTTTTATATCAGCCTTCCTGTATCTGACACTCTTAACTGGTTTGGCATGCAATTTCCAGAGCTCTAAACAAATGTGTTGAAGAAAACAGTATAGCTGTTTTTTTGACTTAGGACTTCACATGAGCCCAAAATTTTGTTGCTGAGTGAGACAGTTAAGTGAGTTTTGGCCATTTTACAATTTTCTTGTCACAATTGTTAAGTGAATCACTGCAGTTGTTAAGCTAGTAATAGTTAAGTAGTTAAGTGAATCAGCTTCACTTAAAGGTGATCACCTGTGACCCTGGGATACTGAAAATGTCATAAATATGCGCAAGCGTCCAGATTTTGATCACATGGCTGATCAATAGTCGTAAGTATGAAAAATGCTCTTAAGTCACTTTTTCAGTGCCATTGTAACTTCAGACAGTCACTAGTGAATGGCTGTAAGGCAAAGACTACCTGTATTTGTCGGTTGTTTTTACATCTTTATTTAATGTATAAGATCACCCAGTACATAGTAACTATGCCATATGTACAAATTAAAAACAAAATGTTACATGAATAAATAAGAAAATGCAATATGGGGAGGGGTAAACAAACATATATGAACCATCTTATTTATTCTGAATGTGGAGAAAAAGCCAGGTTTTTAAGGCTTATTGAAAAGATACCAGAGTTGGAGATGTTTGAACCTTGGGGGTAGGAATGGGAGAAAAGGATATTACTCCAGATGGATGGAATGACAAAAGCATAGGGTATATTCAAGGATGTCATGAAAGCTAAAGCTCAGAATGATCTGCAGTTTGCAATGAATGCCCAAAATAACAAAAGGTGTTATTTGGATATGTGCAGAACAAGAGGAAAGCCAAAGAATTGGTAAGTGTAATGGTCGGTGAAGATGATGAGATGGCAATGAACAATAAGCTGAACTACTTACAGCAAGTCCTATTTTGCATTTGCCAAAGGAAAAAGATATGGTCCAACTTGCTGAAGTCACACTGCAGTGTGGGATGCAGAACAGAAATGCAGGTCAAAATTGGAAACAGGCATAGGAATCCTGACAAGCTTACTGTTTTGAAAGAAAGGGGGTAGAAACTGGGTAAAAATTTAAGGTCTAGTGATGCTTTATTGAGAGGGGCACCACCACTTTATTCAATGCAGACGGAACCACCTCCTGAACATTTCATGGATGTATCCGCATGTCATATCTTGGCAGGCCTTATATGGATAGGAGGGACATGGATGTACAGGACAGAGGGGCAATTATCAGTCCCACGTAGCCATTGATTTTCTCAGGAGTTACAGAATGAAATATTTTTCAGGTAACAGGATAAGACCATGCCTTACTCAATTAAACTAGATTTGCCACATTCACATGGATTTCAGTGACTAGTTGTTAGATTCCTGGAGTATTACAGTGGCCCTGAAGTTAATTTTGTGAGTTCTTTCCCTACAGCAACTAATGGGTCACCTCAACAAGGGTCAGCAAATGCAATAAGTGGAAAAAAAGATATGTCAAATCTTCCAATAACACTTACAGATCTAATGAACAATATCTGCCTAGCTGAATAATTTCAGAGCATTGAGATGCAAACAGTCTACTCCAGGCATGAAATGTGAAATTTTTCCCAAGTACCTCCCTGGCCATGGCTCCATGGGCATGTCTTGGTGTTCATGTGA
>JAOYMU010000292.1:37529078-37540310 GCA_025802295.1 Psammodynastes pulverulentus | reverse complement strand
TCCATAAGACGCAGGCACTTTTCCTCCCACTTTTTGGTGACGAAAAAGTGCGTCTTATGGTCCGAAAAATACGGTACATTTATTTATTTATTTTATTTATTTGTTAAATTTCTATACCGCCCCATCTCCGAAGACTCGGGGCGGTTCGCAACATAATAAAAACAACGACAATAGACATTTTAATGATGTCTGAACAGATTAATAATGGCTTGTAAATATTTTATCATTAATAAAGCCAATGTTCTCAGGTCTCCATCATGTTCCATCAACCATAAATCCCTCAGAAGAAAGTTATTGCAAGCAGTCTTTACTTCCAAAGAAGTCTGTTCTTTAAACAAATTCTGTATTTTTCAGCCTGAACCCAGAAAAACATGTACTTATTTCTTATGGCTTGGTTGGACTTTGGTCCTCCTGGTGCTTGATGGATTCTCTGGCTTATGGTGGTTTGTGGGTGGATATGTGCTTCCTGATCTTCTGGTCTCTAGTTCTAAGATGAATATAGCCTGTACCACATCCAGCGGCTTATCCTCATTCTCTGACAAGCATTCTTCTAGTCAGTGGGTTGTATGATATCATCACTGAAAGTGAAAGTATTTGGGGGCACTTTCTGAAACTGAAACTATTCCTCCATCTATATTATTTTTGATTTATTGCAGGAGAGACAGGACATTGGGTTGAATACAAATAATACTTTTCTTTAAGATTTAGAATCCCCAAACACTTATATATGTTTGTTCCTCCTTTATCTTTATTGTGATGGCGAACCTATGGCACACATGCCAGAGGTGGCATGCAGAGCCCTCTCTGTGGGCACACAAGCCGTTGCCCCAGCTCAACTCCACGGCGCATGCGCGCACACACCTCCCACCGGTCAGCTGGTCTTTGGGTGTTCACTGCGCATGTGCAGGGGGTGGGGCACATGCAGGGTGCAAAGCGCATACGCAGGGATGATCACGTATTGCATTTTGGGGATGCACGCCCATGTGCACGCTTTGGGCACTCGGTGCCAAAAAGATTAGCCATCACTGATCTAGGTGTTTTCCCAGAATTAAAACCACTTTCTAAATTTTTAAAAATTGTGAGGAAAAAGTCCTTCAAAAGTTAGTTATTGGGAGAATAAAACAAACAAAGCTTTTTAATAGAATATTCTTCTCTTTAGTTTTCTAAGGTATGGGCCTACTGAGAAGTCACATTTTTGACTACCACTCTACTTTAGATGTGTTAAACACAATATAGTTTCATAGAACCTTTATCTTTAAAGACATACTTTATACAGTCTTCCATCAGAAGAACAGAAATATTTATTAGCTAAGAAAATTTCAAATAATTATTGTTTTTTTTGTGTGTTTTGTGGGTTCCCTTTCTTTAGCAACTTTATATGAAAATATCTTAACAGAACCATCTAACAGGAATAAGAAAAGTTTGGAGAAACTTAATTTACTTGTTTCTGATTAGTAAACTTCAGATTACTACTTTATAGCAGAATTCTATCAGTGTGAAATTCCAATTTTCTGAAGCCTTTCAGTGAAGTGTTGCAGTAATTTTTGACAGGTGCTTCCACCAAGAGAGCTAGAAAGTTAAAGGTGGAATAGATCTCATAAATCTCATTCATCATCAGAATTATCCTGTTACTATCTTTCTCATTTTCTTCTAGCCCACAGACACATCAACTTGTCTTTCTATTCTGATGTTCCAGATTCTAGGTACCTTAGAATATATTTTTATTTATTCTATGTCATTTTCTATCAGGGATTTGTCAGTTTTGTTTTATAGACTGCCCTGTAGCAAATCCATACTTTTCTAGCAATTTGTTAGACCAGAGAAGCACTTTAAGCCAGATTTTTGGGTGGAGTTATCTAATAATTTTAATTTAGAACTTTAAATGTTCTAAAGAATAGTGAGACATTCCAATTACGAACTGAGATTATGTGGCTTTTATTTTTAATTGAGATATTATTTTTTGACCTCTTCAAATAATTGATTATGTTCCTGTTTCATTCTCTAGAAAATTGAAAGAGAAAATATTTGTAAGCATACCTCTGAAGCATTTTCTACTGTAACTGACATTTATAGAGCTCTTTTGTAAATGATCAACATTTCTTCAACTACACTGCCTGGAGAAAAGAAAGGAATAAATAATGAAAATAAATATTCCAGCTCCTGCACATCTCTTGCACTTCGTAACAGAAGGGTAAATTAACATGGACAAAAGAAACCTGAAGATACATCTCACCAGTGAAGTTCAAGAACATTACAATATTCTTACTAAGTAGGCTAAATCCTGTATGCTTTTTAAATGTACAAACATGTTTTATTTTGGTCGGGAATCCAAGAATGAAACTGAAAAACTTATGGATTTTGATACACTACTCTGGGCCAGATTTTGGGGAACATGGCTAATTGAAGGACAGGGGAAATAAAAAAAAAATTATTGAGAAATGCTGCATTGAATCATAAGCCTTTTGTGGTTTTTCACTCATGGGACACAAATTGTAGTTTAAACTATAAGTGACTTCTAAAAACAATATTAATTGGATTTTTTTGAGAAATATCTATGATATAGTTGTTGTTGTTTCCCATTGTAAATATTTTATGGTGCTTGCTTATGCATGCTTATTTGGAAGTTAAGCCTCTTGAACCTCTGTAGGAAAAATGGCAAAATTTGTACTATTTGTACTAATTTGTCTTTCCTATTTTTTCCTCTTTTACTTTGTATTAGTTTTTACTTTTATAATTATAATCTTTAATAAGAAAAAACTTTAAAAAGAGCAAATAATCCTATCAATGTTAAATTGATTGTATTTCTTAGGATATTTAAGATATAAAATAAAAATGGAAATGAATCATTTTAGACTGTACTAAGACATTAATCACACTGGTCTTTATTAGCAACATTTTCCACTGAGTGTGCTGAGAAAGTTTCCTTCCTTAGATTTCAGTGATAGAATTCCAAATTAACAAAAATAAATTACTTTGATCTTGAGTAAACATCAACAGCTCTTCATATTCCTTCACTCTATCCATTTTAA
This sequence comes from Psammodynastes pulverulentus, assembly GCA_025802295.1. Classification (NCBI taxonomy): domain Eukaryota; kingdom Metazoa; phylum Chordata; class Lepidosauria; order Squamata; family Psammodynastidae; genus Psammodynastes; species Psammodynastes pulverulentus. The sequence goes on along the minus strand of JAOYMU010000292.1, from coordinate 37,537,281 downwards.
AGTTTTGCATTATTCTATACACAACCATCAACTCAATATTTGATTCCTTCCAGTGATTATGCTAGTTAATATGCTCACAAACTAGTAAATTAGAAATTATTTCCAGAAACTGAACTCTGCTCTGAGTCATATCCCCCTTTCTGTACCAGACTTCAGACTTTGACTTATATATTCATAAACATGCATTTATTCTTTTATAACTCCAGCTCATTTTAAAGCCCAGCTAAATGCTGTCTTTTGCTGATCCTGAAAAAGTTGGGTAGCATTGGACCTGCCTAGGTACAGGATCATCAGAAAATATCAGAGCTGTAATCTAGACTGGAAAGTTAAGTAATATCTTGGAAAAAGGAGATGAATAATTGCTGTTGTATTGTTGCAAAGAAAACTATATGGAAACAGCTCTAAAGTCACCATGAGTTAGGTTGAACTCATTCTGAATTTTTACTTTTGCCATCTTTGTTAAAGTATATTAATTCTTAGGGCACTGAATAGTAATTTGAATTACTTGTGCCTATGCCATGTATTTAAATATATTAAGTGCAGCATCAACTCTAATATATAACAAGCTAGAATCTATTTATCCAGAATGAAGAGCTATTGAGTTTAATAGGTCTAATTGTTTATAGTGTTATCCTGTGTTCACAGAAGTTATGTTTTATTCTATGAGGTTGATTTTTAAAATGTTATAATCTGGAATTCAACTTGTATTATGTAGAGACACAGTGACTTGAAAGAAATGGAAAACCATCAAATACTATATAGCGGATATCCACTGCATATCAAATACCACCTAATTCTTCTGCATCAGGAGAGCAGCAGTTTACTGAAGGAAAAATTAAAATAAAAAAAAAAATTAGGAGCGAAGTACTTCATCTTGCCACCAATGCAATGATCCACCCTCTTATTTGAATGAACATAAACGCATAATATATAGTTTGGCCCAATTGATTTAGGACACATACCTCTGATTATGCCTCACTCACCATTTTCAAAGTACATGTTCACATGATGCCATTTTTGTCTTCCTTATGGCAACACTAAAGAGCTGCTTTCCAATGCATGAACTAGAGAACACATGCTGACTTAGAGAAGTGTTAAACATACTTCCCACCTCTATTCTGCTTTGCCAATGAAGCAGAATATGGGGTGAGAAGACCTATTTTGGTGTTATTTATAAGCACTGGAAGATCCATCAATCTTCTGGTGTCAATACTCAGATCTTACAAAGTAATTACTTTGTGGGATTAGAGAAATGGCACTAAAAAGATCTTATCTGCTCCTTTCTATATATCCTGCCACTTATAACAAAAGAAAGAAGGTTGATCCACCTTCTTTCCCCAATTCACTCACTAAGAACGCTGGGGAGGACTGATTATTCACTTCTGTCCAAGGAAGGGGGAAGCAGTTCTTCACACATTCCCACACCCTTCCTTCACTCTTTTAACATGCAATGTTTCCTCATCAATTGATCCTAGGTATTTCAAGACTTCACTTAAATTAAAAATGAAGCAATACTTAAAATATGCAATCTGGAAATGACTTGCTTGATAATGATATGTTTATATTTCCAGATTGCTGTTGATTATCATGCTGCTTTAAATTTATTAGTCATAGAGCCATTTTTCATGTCCATATTTTGTATATTTGTGTATGTATATTGCTATGACTATCAGAATAAAGTATGAAAATTATTTAAGAAAAGCTTTCCACATTTAAGCTTGTCACAATAGGAAGAGAGAGTTGAGTGGGATGTGGGGTAGGGAATTTGGATTAAAGACTGATCAATCACCAAAATAATAGTAGCAACAACAACAACTGAGTATTATAGACTTCTATTTAAAAGGAAAGTCTATCAAATAATTATAAAGTAACAATAAATAACCAGAAAACTAAAGAACTATAATCATGGCTATCTACTAGTATGAGATATTGATATTGCAACGTCATTAACCAATAAAAATAATCTGAGTTTTGGCTTATTTCCAGAGAAAATGCTTTATTCTTGATAAATCATGCAGTTAAAGAGCCATAAAGATACAGGTAGCTAATATATAGTTCATGATTTGGCCTACTTGGTGTTTTTGATATTTCTATTTAGTTAACCGAAGCAAAGACTGTAACTGTATTTGTAACCTAGTGTAAAGTAAGGAAGATTGGACCAAATATTAAGCATTCAAACACACACACACACACACACACACACACACACACACACACACACACAGGGGGGAGAGGGAGGGAGAGAGAGAGAGAGAGACAGTAAAGAACATTAACAAAGAAAGATGCTTGCCAAGGAAGCTATAGCTCTTAATCTTTTTTGCAAAAAAAAACAAACCCAAAAAAACCCCAAGAGATCATTTAGCCTGGAGAAGAGAAGCTTGCAAGAAAACAAGATCGTTGCCTTCAAGTATCTGAAAGGATGTCATGTAAAAGACAAGGTAGAATTGTTCAAAGTTGTTCCAGAAGACAGAGCAAGGAAAAATGGGTTTAAATTTGTAAGGAAATCAATTTTGGCTGGAATTCAGAAAAGAGCTGTTCAGTAATGGAGAGATTTTTAATGAGTGCTGGATTCTTCTTCAGTGGAGCTACTGGAGCAGAGACTAGATGGTATCTATCAAGCATACTGCACTAGAGGACTCTGCTCTGAACAGGAGGGTGGATTAGAAGACCTATGAAATCATTTCCATTCTTCGCCTCCTAAGACTGCACAATTGTTTGTTTGTTTGTTTGTTTTGTCAAGCATACATTGGATAACACATATAAGTATAAATGTCAGGGCTTTTTTTGAGCCGGAGCTCGGCAGAACGCCGTTCCGGCACCTTTTCGGAGCACGTGTCATGTGCTCCGTCCCCACCAATCGCGCGCTACCACTTCCAGGTTTTTTTAGCGTGATGGGGGGGGCGCGTTCCGGCACCTTTCGGCGCCAAAAAAAAGCCCTGATAAACGTAATTATGAATATATGAAATGAATACAAATAAGAGAGAACATTAGGACAGGGGATGGTAGGCACATTGGTGTGCTTATGCACGCCCCTTACAGACCTCTTAAGAAAGGGGTGAGGTCAACGGTAGACAGTCTAAGGTTACAGTTTTTGGGGTTTGGGGAAGAGACCACAGAGTCAGGTAGTGCATTCCAGGCATTGACAACTCTGTCATATTTCCTGCAATCAAGTTTGATGCGGTTTACCTTGAGTTTATGTCTATTGTGTGCTCTTGTATTGTTGTGGTTGAAGCTGAAGTAGTCATTGACGGGTAGGACATTGCAATAGACAATTTTTATGTACTACACTTAAGTCAGATTGAAGGTGGCATAGTTCTTGATTATCCAGGCCTTTCAAGTCAATTATCCAGGAATTTCAAGTCTGGTGGCATAAGGTATTCTGTTGTGCGTAGAGGAATGGAGGACTCTTCTCGTGAAATATTTCTGAACTTTCTCGACTCTATTAATATCCTATATGTAGTGTGGGTTCCAGATTGATGAGCTGTATTCGAGTATTGGTCTAGCAAATTGTGGTTGTAAGTTGAGGACTACCTGTACTTAAATTGCTCTAATGGCATAATAATACATCTTCATGCATATATTTCCATTTTCCCAGATCCTTATATGGGCACCCATCATGGTAAGCCATTTTTAAATACCTTGTTGCATAACAGTCTGTTTCACAGATAATACTAAGCATATCACAGTAAGAGAATATCAGCCTAAATTATGGTTACATGTTATGTGTACATGCTAGCCCTGTCACTGGAAATGATATCTCACCTATGGGAGGCAGCCATTACAGTTGTATCAATCATGTCAGACTGGGAGGTGAGTGTGTGTAAGAGCTGCTATTCATCCTGGGAAATGTGATGTGCACAAACCTCAAATAAAATTCTAAATATCAGTTAAAATATAGTCAGTGGTGGGATTCAACAGGTTCACACCTATTTGCAAGAACCAGTTGTTAATTTTCAGAGCATTTCGGAGAACCGGTTTTGGAAGAAATCTCCTTTTGTTTGTTTTTTCCACTTTACAGGGCTAATCCTGTAAGGAAGGCAGGAAGGAAACATTCTGGTGTTGTTTCTAGCGTAATCTTTATTGCTCTGCTTACAGAAACTGCCTCTTGGTTAACCCATATAACAGCTAAAGGTTCTTGGCAGTACGCCCAGACTTACTGTTTCCTGAGCTCCACCCAGTCACCCAGCCATGCCTATCCAGCTGGTCATTAGGGCAGAGAACCGGTTGTTAAATTATTTGAATCCCACCACTGACTATTTTTAAACATGTCCATAGTGGTACACCTAAAATAACCAATCTGAAGGAGACCTTAGAAGAGCTCCATCTCAGCTTCTTATCACAAAGAAGCAGACAGTCACACTCCTGAAGCACAGAAAGTTCACACTGTGGCAAGTATGCAGAGGACAGGATTGTCCCTGGGTGACATGAAAGCCAACCCTGTAAACAGCATACAAGTTTTAGCAATTAGATATCTATTATGAATCCCCAACAGCTGCAGCTGGGAGCATTTTGAAGGATAAAGTATTCGCATTCTGTATGTATGGGCAAGTTATAAGAGAAAATGAGAGCAAAAGAAAAGAGAGAGAGAAAAGAAGAATATGGTTTGACTATGGCTTTGGTTTGCTCGGTCAAATCCTTTCATTCTATAGATAATCCTTGATTTATGACTACAACTGAGCCCAAAATTTATGTTACCAAGCGAGACAGCTGTTAAGTGGGTTTTGCCCCACTTTGTGATCTTTTTTGACTGTTGTTAAGTGAATCACTGCAGTTCTGATTATAAATCCAATTATAAAGTAACATGGCTGTTAAGTGAATCTAGTTCTCCCATTGATTTTGCTTGCCAGAAGGTTGTAAAAGGGGGTCACATGATCCCAGGACAATGCAACCGTCATAAATATGAGTCAGTTACCAGGCGTCTGAATTTTGATCACATGACCATGGGGAAGTGCAATGGTCGTAAGTGTGAAAAACAGTCACAAGTCACTTTTATCAGTGCCATGGTCATTTCAAATGGTCACAAAATGAACTGTTCTAAGCCAAGGACTACCTATATAATAGTCTTCGACTGAATGCACACTAATTTAAACTAGGGTGTCAATGTGTTTATTTTTCTCCAGGATGGTTGGGTGATATTTAGCTCAATGATTTGATGCTTTTTCAAGAGGCAATGGGACTTTTTGATTTTTCTTTGAAGACATTTCGCTTCTTGTCCAAGGATCTTCTTCACCTCTGTTGGATGGTGGGGAATGGAAGAATTTATATTCCTTGCAGACAGCTGGTCATTTGCATTCTTTTAGAGAGTCATTGAGGCCAGGTTTATCTGAGTAGTACAAATGGGTGTGGAGCCTTCTTGGAACTGCTGAAAGGACTGTGTTGTAGATTGGAGACAGATGCTGCTGTATCCCTCCCCCTCTTTTAAGAGAGGGCTGCTCAGTTTTGACATAGATGGTCTCTTTGACCCCTCTTTCAAACCAACAGTCCCCTCTGTCCAAAATGTGGACTTTGCCGCCTTCAAAAAAATGACCTTTGTCTTTTAAACGCGGATCAACTGCTGAATCTTATCCCGATGAGTTTGTTCTCAAAGAAAAATCAAAAGAAAGAAAAATAAAGTTGCCTCTTGAAAACTCTTGCACTTTTGAGACAACCATGACCTGGATGACACATCTGGGATTAAAAAATTATAATCCAAAAAACCACTAAATGGCAGCAAAGAAATATGGGGGAGGGGGGAGCATGTTTCCTGCTCCTAGCGATCTTCTATATTTTTGCAGGTCCATTATTGTAGCTCTAATCTTGATCCGAACTATTCAGAATTTAGCTTTTGCTTCATTAAGGCGTTGTACTGTCGTATATAGCTCTATTTATTCATGAAATTGTGAGTCGTTCCTCCCCCTTTTCCCCCTCTAAACCATAGAAGGCTGGGCATCTGTGGGGTATGGAGAAAAAAGACAAGATGACAGCTGTGATGGTGTGATGGATCTGACATGCATTAAAAAAAAACAGGCAGAGCTTTCATCATCTCCTTACAGACATACTGGCAGCCCCAGTAGAATTTGTATCAGGCTTAACAGCATCTCCAATTTTCAGTCCCCCCATTAAAAATGTCTATTTTTGTGCTGCCATTAGAGGTTGGAATGATCTTGCACCCAGATCTGATTGTTTTCTCTTAAAGCAGGGGTGACAAACTCACGGCCCGTGGGCCGTTTTCAGAAGCAATGGTCTCCTGCAGCGCTCTGCCAGTGAAAACAGAGCCTGGAGGGGCCAAGCGTGCTCCATTTTCACTGGCAGAGGGCTGCAGGAGGCCATTGCAGCCGAAAATGCAGCATAGGAGCCCGTTTTCACTGGCAGAGCACTCGGGCCACCACAGGCGTCCCTAACATAAGTGACGTCAAGGTGGCCATGCCCACCCTGACCACACCCACTCGGGCCCCCCAAGAACACAACCCTGATGCGGCCCTCAATGAAATCAAGTGTGACACCCCTGTCTTAAAGGGAAAGTGTTAGCCAGCCTCTGTTCATCCAGCAATTGCCATCCTTTCTTCCCCTTTATTTTTCTTTTAATTTTTTTCCCATACATGCAAAAAAAGGAAAAAAAGGTAAAACAAACTATCAGAGCATATGTACTACAGATAGCTACAATACAGATACTTGTCGCTTACACTTACAGAGAAACAATACAGATAGTTGTCACGTACAACCATCTGTTTAGTGATTGTTTGAAATTACAGGGCACTGAAAAAAGTGACTTACACCTACTCCTTGCACCTACGGCCATCACAGCATCCTCATGGTCACATGATGAAAATTTGGGTGCTTGGCAACCAGAATGTATGTATGATGATTGTTGCATCCTGGAGTCAGTCATGTGATTGTCATTTGCGAACTTCCCAGCCAGCTCCTGACAATCAAAATCAACGGAGACCTATATTTATCTTCTTTATATATGATCTTACTCCCAGCTTCCTTCTTCTTTCTGAGGTCACCTCTTAAACTTAAAAACAAACGAACAAACAAACTGCTACACATTTGTAATGCTATTTCTGTCTGGAAGCACCTTCAATTAGCATAAGACACTTCCTCCTTTTGTTGATGAGTTCCGAAGAATAAATAACATGAATACATAAATAAAAACATGGTCACCTGAGGCAACGCTATGACGTTAATTGAAATTGATAAAGAACTTTCTAACTTTTGTAAATTTTCTTCAGGCTGATGAAAATGTGGAGCGGCCCTTTTATAAATAAATAGAAGGATTAAACAAATTCAGGGCTGATAAGCCTCTCAATAGCTCTCAATAATGGTAAGAAAACAAAATCTTGAAATTCAGAAGCAGTATATAATACATTCCAGAGACGAGCAGAATATTTTGCCGATTATAAATGGCAACAGAACAATGGAGTCTAGAAATAGAATATCTCCAATCTTATGAACACACTTTATATCTTATATAATTTCTAGAATATTTTCCAAGATGCTTCGATGCAGTTAGGTAGGTTGTACTCTGACATAGAAGCATATGGATGAACTTTGTCTTGAAATTTATTAGAAGGGATGCAAGAATTCTGTAGCAACTGTTCTGATTAAACATTGGTGGGATGGAAGAGAATTTGGCCTATTTCCCTGCCCATTACTACCATTACAAAAATGTGCACTGCTTAACTCGCTAATATCTAATGCTTTAAATACTTGCTTTTTGCTGGCAGACAGCTGATCTATAAAGGCTAAGTGGCACCAGTAAAAGTGGAAAGACTGAGAAGGCATTAATTGTGAGATTGCAAATGAGGAAACCTAACAAGAATTATTTTTGACAGTGGAATCAAGAGTATTCATTCAATCCAAGCAGATGCAGCAGCCTTAAAAAAAAACTAACGGGCTTTTAAGGGATTACATCAGAAGGCTTCACCAGCTGATTTTTGGTTAGTGAGAATGTTGCAGAAGAAATGAAGCTGTTGGGATAATTGCAGTGAGGACAGTATCGCCCACCCCCTTTTAGAAAAGACTGCCATAATAGCACCAGCACTTAGACTTATATACTGATTCACAGTGCTTTACAGCCCTCTCTAAGCGTTTTACAGAATCAGCATATTGCCCCCAACAATCTGGCTCCTCATTTTATCCACCTCGGAAGAATGGAAGGCTGAGTCAACCTTGAGCCTGGTGAGATTTGAACTGCCAAATTGCAGGCAGCCAGCAGGCAGCA
>JAOYMU010000292.1:37503847-37526595 GCA_025802295.1 Psammodynastes pulverulentus | reverse complement strand
TATCCTGTCAGAGCTGAAGAAGCTTCTTGGATGAGCAGCAAAACATCTTCAAAGAAAAAACAAGAAAGTCCAGTTGCCTCCTGAAAAAGCACCTTTGAGATAACCATGACCTGGATGATTGAGAATCTCGACAGACTTCTCAATCTCTACAGACTTTTACCATCTCTACAGACTTTTAGCTATACAATGTGGGATGAACCCTCTTTGAATGGTGGAGTAGGAATGGATTTCCAGAGAAAGATTGTAGACTACAGGAACCAGGAACACTACTCAGGTGACCCTGAGGACACAGATAAATCTCCAAGTGCTTCAATGACCATGTAAAACAGGTGTCAGAGTCATGGCCCATGAGCCAAATGTGCCATGCCCATGCCCGGTTTAGCGAAGGAGGAAAAAGTCATGATACATCACGTGATGACGTGAGTTTGACACCCCTGCTCTAAAAGGATGCAAATTACCAGTTGTCTGCAAGGAATATAAATCCTTCCATTCCCACTATCCTGTCAAAGCTGAAGAAGCTTCTTGGGTGAGAAGTGAAATGTCTTCAAAGAAATAGCAAGAAAGTCCAATTGCCTGAATGACTGTTTCGTGGGTTTACAAATTCTGCTGCCAATTCTTGCCTTTCCCTTTTCAACTCCAAGTCACGTTTTAGTGCTATAGTTGAGTTATTAAGAGTTAATTACAACAAACACATTACTGTTTCTGACTGAGATAGGTCATAGCCATTGATAGTCCAAGCTAGTCTGGTTCTGTTTTTGGAATGATAATCCCATACTCAAAAAATGGAATACCTCAACTAGCAGATGCTTGTCAAAAATGGAACACCATGCCATACTTACAAGCTTTCCTGGAATCTCTAGATTGGCCACTGATAAAGGAATAAAGATACAGTTTTGATTCCTGAGAGGCCAATCCAGGCCAGTATTCTATTCCAGAGAGGTCAGATGGATGTTTATTAAAAACCCTACAAGCAGAAAATAAATACATCAACAACTCCATAAGCTGTGGAACCTGCTGTCATTTGTCCATCTCACAATAGTTTTTGCTAATACTCCCCAGTCCTTTTTGGATTAATGTTTCTTCATCTCATTTTATTTATTAATATTCTTTTCTATCCTTCCTTTATTACTTTATAAATAATTCAAGGAAGTGAACATACATAATAGTCCTTCCTCCTATTTTCTGTAGAACAACCACCCTGTGAGGTAGGATGGGTTGAGAGAGTGAGTGCCCAAAGTCTTTCAGCTGGCTTACATACCTAAATCAGGGCTAGAACTCACAGGAGAAATAGAACCAGGCAATAGTGCTACTCCTACTCCTTACTAATAATAACAACAGACCTTTCCTGCTCTTGAGAAAACTACTTTCAAAAAGCCCAAATATTTTGTAGTCCATATCTGTATGTCTACTTAATATAGTAGCTCCCACAATCATAATTTGCTCTTCTGCTGTGTGCCCCCACCTTTTCAGCAATGTAGATTTATTGTTTATTCAATGTTTGGTCCATATTCCATTTATGACAGACCCTGCCTAGTTTTCTACTGAAAAAAATAATCAAAGAAACAGAGTGAAAACAACTGAGATTAGGGAATACAAAACACTTTATTGCACAAAATGGGTTTCAATCCTCCGATTCCTCCACTCTTCAGTCCCCTCACTTTTTTTCCACTTCACATACCTTTCCAAAGAAAAATAACTCAAAGGTACTTCCTTGTTCATTTTTTTCCTTTGAAGTCCCAATAAATCTTAGATTGAAGATCAGGTTTCTTCTCCCGCCTTCTCAAAAATTCTTATGGCTTCTAAAAACTTTATTTACAGTAACCACCTACTAATTCTCAGATGGTCAGTGAGAACTATTTTTTGATCCTGCCTCAGAAGGCAGATTAAAATCTGGACACAGTTTTTCTTCCAACAAATGACCAGAGTCCTGAACTCCCAGCTCAATTTCCTGCCTCCTCCCCTTCCTGCTGCTCCCTAGTTGGATACACTGGCTCACACAGGGCCTTTGATCTGGGCAAGCGAGATCCAGGATGCAGAGTCACGCTGGACCTCAAACTATCCTCAGTCTCCAGGCTACTAACCTGGATGTTATTCAGAATTCACTTCCCACCAGAGGGAGAAACCCTCAACGCACAAATATCGGTTTGTGCACTCTCTTGTGGCGGATAAGGGTAGTGCTCTTGGTGAAACATTCCCCACATTCCACACAGATGAAGGGCTCTGATGGGGTGGCCCCATGATGGGCAACGCGGTGGCGTTCCACTTCTGAAGGAGCCCGGAAGCGTTGTCCACATTCTGGACATGGGTGGCCAATAGGGGAGTCCGTGTCATGGCGCAAGCGCTGGTGCTTGGTCAGGCCAGCACTGTGTGCAAAGCCTCGGCCACATTCGGGGCAACGGAACGGTCGGGCCCCCGTATGTGTTCGCCGGTGCTTGGCCAGGTTCTTGCTTTGTGTGAAACTGCGACCACAGTCCCCACACGTGTAAGGGCGCTCTCCTGTGTGGATGCGCTGGTGCTGGATCAGGTTGGAACTCCAGCTGAAGCTCTTGCCGCAGTCACGGCAGACATAAGGCTTCTCTCCGGTGTGGGTGCGCCGGTGCTGCACCAGGTGCGAGTTCTGAGAGAAGCTCTTGCCGCAGTCTGTGCAAGTGCTGGGACGCTCGCCGGTGTGCGTGCGCTGATGCCGTAGTAGTTTCGACCAGTGGCTGAAACTCTTGCCACACTCATTGCAAATAAAGGGGCGCTGCTTGCTGGATCGGGAGACAACATTGGTTGCTACAGCCATATCGCCGTCACCATAGTTGCCGGAGACTAACAGATTCCCCTGCCGTTCTAAAGGAGTGGCTTCGTGCTGGGAACTTGCCCTCCAGGTGGGTTGTCTGTTCTGTATTGTAGACTGGATGGCCTCATGCTTCAAATCATCTTCACTCTTGCACACCACACCTCTGTCAGCTAGTGGAGGGGAGAAGTACTTTGTTCAGAAAGAGACCTCTGAGTTTTACAGAAAAAGAACTCACTGTCTTTTCTGCACTGGGTTAGGAGTGGGAATCTGGCCCTTCAGGTACTTTCATCTTGTCTAGCCATGCTCCACACTGCCTGGGAGTTGACTGCAAGAGCAACACCTGGACAACTAAAGGATCACCATCTCTGCTATACACACCACTTTAAAGGTCTTTTAAAAATCACCTTGAAAAGATCAGGACAAAAACATATAACTAAAATTTTGATTCAATTGAATTTAAAGGTAATTCGTTCAGATAATATGATTATGCCCTGTACATGAAATAATTTGATCCTCTCAATATATTTGACAGACTTCTGTCAGTAACAGTTTTGAAAAGGATTCTGCTCCACTTCTAAGATTTCATCCACCGCACCCTCATCTAAAAAGGTAAACTAGGATTAGTGAATACTGGATAGAAATCTATTCAACTCATGGAACTTGCATGGAATCTTAATCTAGTATTATTTATCTCTTGGGGTTGCTCTTAAAAAGGGAAAAAATAGAGGAGAACTTCCTATGCCACTTAGAAACTTCTTGGAGGAAAAATAGAATAAAATATTTACAATTCAACATGGCTATACACCTGACAGCCCCATTGGGTAGACCAGACTATGAAATCAACTTCACAGAAAGGCTAAAATTATTTGGCTGGAATAACAGAAACTAGCAAGACTAATAAGGCTGTTCTTCCTCTTCCTCCGCTTTACAGTTCAGTGAATTCAGGGAGCATTTGCCTACGGTTTTGAAAGTTATCTGGATATTATAGAATTAAAAAAATTGCTATAGTCCCCTACTGCTACAGAGTTTGGCAATAGAGTTTGTGTATCTCTATCAGGTCTGTACAATGCCCTAGTTTCTCACCTATGTAGACTCTCCTTATGGTCCTACTATTATCTGAGCCATGGATCTCTGCAATGCCAGGATCTTCATGCGCCATCTCAAAATGAGGATTTTCAAGTCAGAATGTATCTGAGAAAGAGAGAGAGAGAGAATATGAGAGGGAGAGGAAGATGGAGAAGGGACACAATCATTTCCTCCCTCCCCTTCTCTCTTTTACCATTTGGGTAAAAGCTAGTCACTACTGATCAAATTAATTATGTATATTTTGTGCTGCCTCATTACCGGGTTCAAATCCAGTCTGGCAATGTACTTGTCCAAGCCTAAATACATTCTTGTATTTTGTCTTAACCAAAATACATCCTTGACACACCGTAGAGAATAGCTATTCTAGCATTTTAAACTTGATCTCCTTGATAACAAATGAGGTTCTTCCTACACCATAGATGGGCTAGTAGTGAATCAACCAGTTACCACCTGAATTATTGGGATCCTATACAATTGGCTAAATTTTAATAATTGGCTTGTCCCTTTTTTGCCTTGGCAAATAGGGGAACTAATTTAGTTTAATCTTATAGGCACCCCTGGCATTGATTGGAAAATCCTGGACCAATATGTTCAAAAAATCCAAGTTCGCTGTTGCAATAAGCTTTGGTTTGCTTAATTATGATTGATAACCAAGCCAAAGTTAGCTGGATTTACACAAGTGTTATATCATAAAATATAAAATTGTAATCACAATGGCTGTGTTTGCACAGGACTTAAAACTAAATTGATTTCCTTAAAGCTCAGGATACTATACTTTTTCTCTGTCACTTTCATATCTTTTGATCTCCATCCCCACTACCACACTTCCCTCCCCTGGTACACTGCTCAAAGATTGCCCTGGAGACTAAGGATTTATTCTCGCCTTCGTTACTCTAACCTAGCAACCCCTAACTTAGTGGCGATGGGCTCTGGGGCTGCGCTCCTCAACCACAACTTTTAAATGACAGCTTTCTCTGTTAACTCGGGGTGGCCATCTTGCGAGCAAAGCCTCGTCGTTTGGGGCAGGGAGCTACAAGCCCGCCGGTAGTGCAGGGGAAACGGTCGGAGCGTTGCCTAAACTGGGTGTCATCGTTGGAAAACCATCACAGTTTACATCGAGGTCAAGGGGAGAAAAGGAGAGGGGGGCGGTGGTGGGAAAATAAGGAAACTCTTCGTTCAAGCTGGCAGCAGATTCCCAACAAATAATGCCGGGTTTTTTGCTATGCGACCGGGGTCCTGCGCTCGATCCGGCAGAGAGACTTAACGGAGAGCAGAGAAGGTCGTTGCAAAATATGCAACCTTGCTCCAAATGTTTTCCTACATTTGGATGCATCAAACGAACTCCCCTATTTATCCCACCCGCGCGGATCCCGCGATTAAAACTCACTTTTGCCCGGGATGAAGGAACCCCAGTTACGTCCCCCCGGGGCGCCTAAGCACCGCGGGAGGATCCAAGCCACCGCAAGCGACTCCACTAAAGCCCAGCTCTCGGCTCTGGGGGGGCTGCTGGGAACAGGAAGGTCCCCGATTAATATAACCCCTTATTCTTCCTCCTCTCTGCCGTATTTCCTGGTGATCGCTAGGAACACAGAGGAACTAGGAGCTCTATGGTTGAAGGGTGAGCCTGTGGCTTGCACGCTCTTAAAGACGAGAGTAAAAACGAGGAGGTGGTCCAGCTCCTGAAGCTCCAGTGAATGGTTTTTAGGGAGGTCAATAAAAGGTTGGGTGAGTTTCCACTCCTCTCAGGCTGGATGCAAATTGCAAGGCTGCCTGTGCATCCAAATTAGATTTGGAAGAGGATTATCTCAAGATTCCCGGGATTGCAAATATGTAGTAAGGTTTGGGGCGTTGGTAGCAAAACCGTTACCGATCCCAGAGGGGAAAACGGGAAGTGGAAGCTGCACAGAGCGTTCGTTTCCGCGGAGAATCCGTGCGGATGAAACTGGTTTTGTGGGTGCATCGCTGGGATGAACGGCGGGAAATGCAAGGAACGGCAGGCAGGTAGAAATAAATAAATATAGCTCTTCCTTCTCTGAATGCAACGGTCTTGTAGGTAGAAAGCAAAAAGAAAGGCCAAAGATAAACTAGCTTGTTGCGCTTGCGTTTTTTCTCTGTTATTCGGCCATGGCTAACTCGATTTACCATTTCATATAACTTTCTGCAACCGGTGTCTTCAATCCTGGATTAAGCATTAACCCAAATAATCATCTGCCTAGGGAACCAAGGGAATTGGGGGGGGGGGGGGAGGGAGTATCGTGCTCAGCCTTTTCCCCTAGCTATCATGCTCTTAGCTCTTACTGTCAAGCTTGACTTTAGTTTTCAATAATTTTTTATGTTTGCATTTTCTCCTATGACACTTACTAGCAATGCTTTAAAAGTATTGAAAATTTGCAGTTTTTATTCTAGTTATTAAATTAAATAATGTGCTCTTATTGCTGTCTGATTTACGGTAAAATATTTTTTAAAAAGTTTATATTTAATATACTATAGTTCTGGGGTTCAACTGAGGGATGGCCTGGAAGAAAACTGAGTTTTTAATTTCTTTATTTCACCTTTGGCACTTGCTGAGACTTAATGTTTTGTCATTTAACATTGGAAGGGCCAGGGACTCTGTTGTTGGACTGTGCTTAGGGCATCGATTGACCTGCTTCAGATGGGTAGAATTCCATTCCGGCACTTGCCTAGCTAGTCTGGCCACTGGAGTAGAAATGTGACACAATTTCCCAAAGCAGTGGAAAATTTGGACCTTCAAAGTTTTGCAAACATTACAGGTACATTAGTCCTTGACTTAAAAACACAATTGAGCCCAAAATTCCCTTGCTGAGCAAGATAGTTGTTAAGTGAATTTTGCCTCATTTTATGACCTTGCCACAGTTCTTAAGTGAATCACTGCAGTTAACTTAGAAGCATACAGGTAGTCCTCGACTTACAACAGTTCACTTAATGATCATTTGAAGTTACAACAGCATTGAAAGTGACCTTCGACTATTTTTCACACTTAGGACCATAGCAGCATCCCAGGTCACGTGATTTACATTCAGATGCTTCACAGTTGTCTCATATTTATGATGGTTGCAGTATCCTGGGGTCATGATACATACATAATCAAAAGTTGTGGGGGAAATGGACTTGGGGCTACTATAAAAGCAAAAGTATTATCGGGGCTTAGATAAGCCACAAAGATAGGTTGATAGTATTTTTGAGCATAAACCACATTAGCTGGTATTACATGTTGAGCTTTCTTCACTCGTTAAGTTGCAAGAAGATTTGAGAGGAATTTAGCAGCTATATAAAAAGACTCTGGTGCGTTTTTCTCCCATCCCTTTTGGCCCGTGGAGCTTTCCTGAGATTGTTGCAGGGTAAGCAATGTATTAAAAGGGAAGGGAAGGGCTGCCATGAAGACGGGAGCAACAGGGACAAAGTTTGTGCAGGAGCGAAGACTGATGTGAACAGCAGGGGGACAATACAGCAGAACTATCAAGGTAACCCCGGGCCAGAACAAAAATTTGGGACCTTAAACACTCGAAGAAGGAACCGGGGCGAGGGTCGTCTGTCTCCCGGCTGGCTTGACGCCGGAGCGGCCCCTCTTCCCTCGGGCTCACCTGCTTGCTGGAAACGCTGCTCCTTCCTCGACCTGAACTAGCGGCGGAGATGCCGCCATTCCAGCTACTGAGCTGACCGAGGGACTCGGTATTCGAGCCGAGGGTTTAATGTTGGTTTCTTCCGGATCATCATCTAGGCTGCCTCTCCACTTCCCCTGCGCGAAGCTCGCCGAGCCCTGCTCGGACGGTTAGAAAGAAGTCGTTTCTATAGCGCTGCCCGGTTTTGGCGTGGGGCAGGTTGAAAGCGGTGAGTCGGGCCTGCCTTGATCCCGGAGCCGGGCCTGGCTTGGATTGGCACCCCAGAAGACGACGAGGAGGAGGTGGCGGCGGCGGTGCTGCCCCCGTTTCAATGGAAGTATGCTATCAACTGCCGGTGCTGCCTCTGGACAGGCCGGTCCCGCAGCATGTCCTCAGTCGCCGGGGGGCCATCAGCTTCAGCTCCAGTTCCGCGCTTTTCGGCTGCCCCAACCCCAGGCAGCTTTCTCAGGTGAGGGCCCCTCTCGCTCTTCCCCGAGGCGGAGGTGGGAAGCGGCCCTCGAGGGAGATTTGGAAGGAGGGGCAGGAAAAAAAACCCAAGCATATCCGTGCGGGACCCCGAGGGGGAAAGGGGATGGCTTTGAAAAACCAAAAACCCGGAGGCTGCAACGTGCAAAGGTTTCGAGTCCTCCAACCCTGTTCGGTCAAGCGAGAGGGAACAAAAGCGGGCGGTAGGAAGATTAGGCCAGATAGCGTGCAGCAGATGAGGTTTTCAGTTAGCGGCTCGGGCAGGCAAAGCTCGGAACAGCGAAAGACGCACCCGAAGCACAGCTTGACTCTGCGGAATTGCCCTCTATCGGGCTCTGCTCATCTCCCGTTTTTATTTTTGTTAACTCTCGCTTTTTTTTTTGGGTCACCTGTAGCTGTAGATCGCCAAAATTGCCTTTCATGAGCTTTTGTTGATTTTTTTCTCGCTTCCCCCGAATGGACTGGAGAGAGTCTGTAATTTTATCCTGGTCATAAGAGGGGAGAGGATGAAATTGCTTATTTGGTAGGTAGCCGGGGTGATACCTTTAGAGGTGTTCAGTCTTTTTATCCTTAATATTTATAGTAGTTACTAGAGTTATTAGGATATAATGAAGCTGTTGTAAATGCTTCAGGTTTTAGTGAGGAGTCTTTCGCTCCTTCAGCTGAATCATGCTCATCCCTTAAAATATTTTGCAAAAGAGTGCCATATATATATATTTGTTCTGCTTTTTTCAGGCACTTTAAATATGTCTCTTATAGGTTTTTAAAGTAAATACACTATGAGTCCAATGTGAATGATATCGGTAATAAATTTAACCATAACAAATGTAGGTAGGTGGTGAAATGTGAGAAAATAGATTCTGTTGCCATTTTTGGCGCTCTTCAAATGTTTTGAGGATTGGATTATCCATCTGTTATTGCCCTGATGCAGTCTGCTGAGATTTCCCTGTGAATGATAACAAATTCTGAATCTTATAATGCATTTGCCCAGAGTTAGAGCTATATGTTTGCTTTATTTTTGCAGTATTCCCGGTGCAAACCATAATTTTATTCAAACTTCTAAGGGTGCAGGTCCCTTTCAAATTTTGAAATAGTTCTGGCTAATACTATTCAGAAATGAAGAGGAAATCAGTTATTTGGTTTCTTTTTGAGTTTAGTAGCACAACAAAACATGCTACAGGATGTGAATTATAAAAAAATAGTTGATAAGAGAGTCAAACTTAAATTTATTAGGAGTGTTGTCTAAAGAGATATCACTGATAGAAACAAATTATATTGACTCCTAATTTATGTGAAATACAAGATTGCAAATTATTTAGAAGGAATATGTTTGTACTTGTTTTAAAGAAGTCACAGGCGAATTGATGGAATCTAATGTCAGTGATGTATTGAAAGAATGCTGACTGAAGTAGTCCTGTCATGTACTCTCAAAATCTGTGGATAGGAAGACTGGGGTGTTTGGTGTTTGGAAAATAGAAATCCCTTTAAACATGTAAGACTTGTTTGTGTGATGATGGATTCCATAACAAAACATAGCTGCAGTTTTTGAGCCATCCCATAGATATTCTTGAATTGAGATTAAGGCATTAGCGTTGTGATTTTAGGCGATAATATCCTTTAATCTCAGACATTAAATATGCTTTCAATCAAACTGATTTAGTAAAATCTGAATTGAAGCAAGGGACTTTGGATCAAAATTCGACCTTTATGTAATAGTAGAAATTGCCTCCAATTGATTCTTATGCATTTGATTACCTGAGTAGTTAACATAATTAAGTTGGCTGATAGTGGAATTCATATTCTGGTAATTAGTTATATCCTTTGGGAACAGAAAATACAATAAAAAGTTATTTGTATGTTTATTGATTAGCAGTTTAGCTATTATGCTATAAATTATATGCTAGGATATTATCAATAGGAACCGCTATGCAGAATGGTATTAACTTTGAAAGGAAGATTGATAGCTTTTGTTTACAATTATTGACACCTTGTAAATTGAATAATTGTAGACATTGCTATTTTTTTGTAAACAGTCATTCTTACAACGAATTTATAATTTACAGTTAAATTAATATTTTCTTTCCACAATTATTTATACTGAAGAATGTTAAATATTGGTTATGAAGTCTCAGTGTTCAGTAAATAATTTAACTGTGTTTATACAAAATGACTGTTCTTAAGGACAAACCATTTGGATAATGTAATTAATAATGGAATGTATAAAAGGGCATATTTTATTTCAGTTATTAGGATGTTTCTTACAATATTTAGTTACTACTATATTAGTACAACTTCTAAGTAGAGTAATTCACAGAAAATACTTAAGTCTCTGTTGCTGACAGTAAATTATATTTAGATGTTCTTATTTTATTTCTTATTTTATTCATTACATTTATATGCCACCCAGGTCATTGTCAAGGGACTCTGGATGGCTTATAAACATCATAAAAACAAAGGTACAAAACAGTAAAACATTAAATATGAAATAAGAGACTACAAAAGTTAAAAATGCAGAATACCATGATGTGGCGGTGTGATCTTCTTAAGGTAATAACCACCTCCAACATGGAATGCCCCCATTGAGGCCCCAGGTCAGTTGACAGAGCCAGGTTTTGAAGTTCTTATGAAAGATAAAGAGGGTGGGGGCACATCTCAGCTTGAGGGGCATGAGGGTGGGAGCCTTGGCAGAAAAGGCCTTTCTCCTTCATGCTGCCAGCCAGAATTCCTTGACTGATAGGGTTTGCAGCATACCCCTTCTTCTGGAATGAGTGGCTCAGGTAGCCTGGAACATGCATGCAGTAAAGGGCTTTAAAGGTCATAAAGCAACACATTGAATTGGACATGAAAGCAGACTGGTAACCAATGCAGCTTATGCAACAGCAATGTCACATGCTCTTCAAGGGATAACTGCTGCCAGCATTTAAGAATGAAGGTTTAGAAAATGCGATACAACAATTGAACATTAATCGTTCTAATATATAACCATAATCCATGATTCAAAATTATGATGAGCAAGGTCCAACTTTTTAAAAAAAATGAACAGATGTATTACTGTATTAACACTATTAACATTCTTCATCTAATTCGTTCCCTTGCAGAATACAAAAAAAGAAATGAAAGTGTAAAATCCCCTTTAGAAAGCCCATTAAATCTCTAGTGAATAAATTCTAAGGTTCAATATCCTTAGAAAAAGTACACCCAGGTTATTTATAAAAATTTAAATAGGTGATAATATTGACTCAAGTTGAAGACATTTTGATTGTTGTCTTACCTTTGGGTACTTAAGTTATCTTTTGTTTTTCTCTTCTTTGTTTCAGTGTATTTTAATGAGCAACTTGCTCTGAACTTGAAACAAACCTAATTTGAGCTCCAAATACTTCAGTAAGATTGAAACTACCCATAAGTTCACAATAGTCTGGTTTGAATGTGAAGAGAGTGCTTTGAATTCAAAATATTTTGTATATCTCTGAACAAATGTTATGGAGATTAACATTTTCAGTGATTTTTTTTTAGTTGTTATATATATCTTTTGTTCTCTAAATCTTACTTTTTTAATCCATCCTTTTTCTTCAGGGGCCATCAGAAAACCAGTTTCTTACGTTATCTAAATACTCCTTTTAATTGGGCTGGTGGTTTATAAAATGTGGACAGGAAGTCTGGATTTAAACATGCATACGGAGCTGTACCTCTTGTTGCCTCAGAAAGTCATTTTCATTTTCAGATGGTAGAGATCTTTCAGTTGATGAAAACTACATAGTATTATAGAATTCTGAAGGGATCTCTAAACTTCTGCACCTGCCATATTCACT
Source organism: Psammodynastes pulverulentus (assembly GCA_025802295.1). Classification (NCBI taxonomy): domain Eukaryota; kingdom Metazoa; phylum Chordata; class Lepidosauria; order Squamata; family Psammodynastidae; genus Psammodynastes; species Psammodynastes pulverulentus. The sequence continues at coordinate 37,514,812 of JAOYMU010000292.1, read as the reverse complement.
GTTTTTGTATATTTCTGTATATTTATATGTACATTTAAATATACAGAAACTTGATATAAATATGTTGTCATTAACTTGGTACCATATACAGATTGTAACAGCTTCATTTTATTGAGAGATTTTTTGAAATATATAATTGGATGGGTGTCTTAATTTTTGTATATAGGTGCTGTTTAGTCAGGCTTTTTCAGTTTCATGTCCTCTTCATTTTTCCTGTTTTTTATGTTTGTATCAGAGGTGGTATTCAGAAGGTTCTGACCAGTTCTGGAGAACCAGTAGCGGAAATTTTGAGCAGTTCAGAGAACTGGCAAATACCACCTCTGACTGGCCCCGCCCCCATCTATTCTCTGCCTCCTGAGTCCCAGCTGATCAGCTGGCTCTTCTTTTGTTGCCCTGCACAGGAGAAAGGAGCTGGAAAGCAGGTTAGTGGGGTGGGGAGGGAATGGGAATGGCAGTATCCTTCCCCTACCACACCCACCAAGCCACGCCCACCAAGCTACACCAAGTCCGCCAAGCCATGCCCACAGAACCAGTAATAAAAAATTTTGAATCCCACCACTGGTTTGTATCCTCAGAAAGTAGTGAGCTTTTTTTTCAATACTGGCGCTATCAATTATCAGACACTCTTATGAGTTTGGCATGGTCATGCCACTGCTTCCAGATCTGTTACTGGAACTTCTACACTTTTCTGTTGTGATTAGAATGGTGCTTTCTGACTGGGGAGTGTCTGTCAACTGGCACTCATGCTCAATATTACACACATTTAAATGGACTTATCTTGGTAATAATAATAGAAATGGCTTGTTAGTACTTTCCTTACATTTGATACTGGAGTTTCTTCTAAGTATTCACTTTCCTTATATTTACAAACTCCTATCTGTCTCATCCCCATTGTGGATTACTCTTAATATTCCATTCTTTTTTCAACTATTGGCAAAAGGTCCGGTTAGTTTTACTGCCTAAAACAGAAGTTCCCAAACTTGAATTATTATTGTAATAATTATCATAGGAGAGGAGTCTTGCTAATTATCCAGCTATTTTGGGGAGTCAGGGGATATAGGAAGGAACTAATTCTAGTAAGGAAGAAACTAATTTTAGTATGTTCAGCAATTAAAACCCCTTGAGTGAATTGTTTTTTCTGTGCAGAGATTAACTAGTAAGTTTACTGTAAAATAACATTGGATATAGCCAAAATATGTGCCATTGACTTTTTAACTAGGAAGCATCATTTTATAATTGATTTTAGAGAATTAAGATGAGTAGAGTATGAAGAAAAGTATGCCATCCAGGGTTAATTTTGTTGAACATGATTAAAGTTTGAACTTTTGTCCTTTACTGGAACATTTATTTACAATAGTCTTGAAATAAAATTAGAAATTAAGACACTTTTAAAAAGTAGAAATAACGTATGTTTTTAATTTTCAGAGACGCGGAGCAATTTCCTATGACAGTTCTGATCAAACTGCATTGTACATTCGCATGTTAGGTAAGTGTGGTTGCTTATTGAGATATCAGATCTCTGTCAAATAGACAATATGCAGAATGCATTTTAATAACTTTGGTTCTTTTTGGTCCATTGCTTTCAAATGCTTCTAAGTATTTACATTTAATTTGGTACCATTTTCATGTTGAGTCAGACACTAAAAATACACCTGAAGATTATTTCAAAAAAGGAAGATATGGGCTGTCCTGTAATTCAGATTTCAGTAGGAAGAAAATATGGGAGTGGAGATGCAAATACATAAGAGAAATATTGAAGTACATGCCAGATATTAAATATATGATACTGAAGGGCCATACATTCACATTTATGTATAAATTGTGTACATATATTTATTGTTAATGTCCATTACTTGTGTTACAGGTTAGCTCTTGTAGTTATAGTTCTTGAACACATAGAGATTACAGCAAATGCCAAATACATATAAGATTAAGAATTTGTTATGTTTAAAGATAGTTGGAATGACTCATGAACAAATATTTGTATAGAAATGAGTTTCAGCTCAAGTTGTAAACTAAATGTCACGTGCTGGCAATTTTGAAATAGTGCAACTTCAAAACAGAGAAAAGGTGTAGAAGGAATTTTAATATAAATTATTCAGATTACTTCCAGGGACATAAAAGAGAAATACATCATCATAAGTGATTTACTTTTTGCACCTTTACAGTGACTTCTGTTTAGGTTATTCATTATTACAAATTTTGCAGAAATGCATTGGTGGTGACTTAGAGCACTGAACCCTAAAGTAAGTTTAGTTGTTAGTACTGAACAATCCTCAGTGTTGGGTGATATATCTAACCAATTTTACTTTAGTACCTGGTAAAATCATAGTAGACCCTCTATGCAGCCCCGGATTAAAAAACAACAACCCAATTGTAATCCTGTTGCCTATGTGAAATTGAAAGTAAATGATTCCTTAAAAATAATTACAATAGATTAATTTTAGATTTCCTTTATGGTATCTACACAATGTTTCTCTGTTTATCATATAGACAAGTTCAGACTAATTTGGCAAATTTCATTCACCCCTGTTTACTGCTGTGCCACAGACACTAACCTCCCTGTTTGTTTTAATTTCTTCTTGTTGGCATTTGGCAACACTAGGAAAGTATTTATTTTCATTGTTTCATTTAAGTTAACAAACCTTAAGTTAATTAAAAAGCACTTCCAGCACTTTGCCAGATAAGGCAACAAATCCAGAGGGATTCCTCTGTTCACCTGGTACTTCCATGAAAGTGAAACTTAAAATGAAAGTAGGTCTGTACCATTATTAAACTTATCTAATTTCTGAATCTGAGTTTTAGTACAGACATACAGTTTATCTGGGACCATTCTGAAAGCCAAAAGCAATGGTGTTGAACCCAGGTAGTTTAGAATTACATTATGATTGCTACAAGATACCTTCTGATTGTTCAGAAAAAGTAACATTGCTACTATAGTACGGTATGTAGCTCCCAAACCAAAATGAGTAAGATAAAAGGTAATATAGTCAGTAGTGCCAAAGGCATGGGGACTGCACTCTTGCCATCCAGATCTCAGTTGAATCACATTTTTACCAGGTTGTTCTCAGTGCAAAGATTTGTAAGATACAAATCAGATGTGAATCCATGTAAAAGTCCAGTTTAATAAAGGTATAGAACAGAATATTCATACTATCTGGTGGGTAAATTTGTATAGATTTAGATCCTGGGTAGATTTGATTGAGTTGTACAACCTTATGGCTTTACCTGGATTGAGATTGATTCTGTGACTCCCAGTGAGGTTGATACCTTCCACTGAACTGTGCATTTGGCCACCTATTTGTTAGGTCCAGTGTCCTCCTGGGTCTTTTGGTTGGGTCCATGTGGTGGTATTGGCATCTTTCAGGGAGAGGTTGATCCTTCTGGCTTGGAGAAGGACGTAGTACAGCTCCTTTTAAAGAGAACATTGCTGGATTCTTTGCTTCTGGATAGTTTTTGTCCGGTTTCTAACCTTCCCTTTGTAATGTAGGTTGTTGAAAAAGTGGTTGGATAGTTCTTGTAAAAGTGCTTGAAGGAAGCAGATTATTTGAATCCACTTCAGCTGAGGATATTGCACTGAAACAATATTGGTCACACTTCTTGATGACCTTTGGTGAAGATGGGATGGGGGAGGTATGTCCATCCTTGTGCTTCTTGATATCTCAGCTTTTTTCAGTACTATTGACCGTTGATATCTTTTTGACTGGTTGCAGAAGCTACGAGTTGGAAATACTAAGTTGCAGTGGTTTGCCTTCTTCAGTGATTAGTCCTAATAAGTATTGACAGACGGGAGAGGTTGCATCTGCAGCCCCCTCAGTGTATCGGGTCTCAAGTCTCAGTGCTTTCACTCCCGCTGTTTTAACACCTACATGAACCTACATGTTGGCTGACATTGCTGATCAGTTTGGAGTCCAGTATCATCCCTGTGCTGATGACTTGTGCATTGTTCATCCCAGTCTTGGGCTATGAAACTGTCAATGGCTTCTGGAGGCTGCTTGGATCTGAATGGAAAGCAATAGACAACCCTGACAGAACCCTGACTGGCTGTGGTTAATTTGTCCCCTCTCCCCCCCAAGGGATATTTTCATCTTTGGCCTTGGATGCAATCACACTTTTTCTTCTTATTTATTAGCAAGATAGTTGTTATCTATGCCTATTGATGTTTAGATAATCTGGACCACATAGAGTTTTTGTTGAATTCCTGGGTTGTAATGTATTTCTACCTTAAATCAGTATACATAATACTGGTGATAAAACAATTATGACAGTGTACAAAAAGTCAATTTCTATAATTTCATTTTTCTAGCCAATATACCCAATTCAGGCAACTGGCAAAGGAGTGGATTGTTAGTTTCATAAGATAGTAACATTTTTTTTGTCTCATTTTATCTCTGTTTTGAGATATTGCAACTTGCTTACTCTGTTTTCAGCAGAAAACCAGTATGATTTATAAAATGCTGCTAAATTAAGGTTTTGTTTAGTCAATAATCTCTTCTCAGAAGGGATTCAAGGGGTGAAATCAGGAATGGATCTTGGTTTTTTTTTTTTTTTAGTTCTTCCATATAGAATACAAATGACTGTTTATATTCAAGAATCTCCCACTGCATTTTGCATAAATCTTCCATCCTACATAATGGAGAAAGGAATGCATTCTGGCAACTGGGTCCATTTTGTTGGCAAGTGGCCACAGTAGTTGTTATGGAGTATAATTTTGTACAGTATTTGAATGTGGAATATTTAATTTAGAGAAAAAATAGCAATAAGCCTGAAACTGATAGAACTATTATTGATTCAATTAAATAAAACAAAGCTGCCCAACACATTATCATGAATGTCTTTTCTCAAGGACAGATACTACTTTTGAAAATACCAGTATTGAAGCCAGATAAAGGTGATAAGATTTTAAAGTACTTGTCTATTCCTCAGTATTGCAAAGAATCCTTTTAGAAATAAATATTATTTGTTCCATTCATTGAGCCTGACTTTTTAAAAGGAATGTTATCTTATGTTGGCATTGCTATCACGCTGATTTTATTCTGCATTTGTTAAATTTAATATCCCCTGAGGAAGATGTTCACTGAAACATTTGGCGATGCATAATTCTTTAATCATTTCTGCTTTCTGCTCCTTTTTATTTATAGGGTTTCCTGCTTGAGCAGGGGGTTGGACCAGAGGACCTCCAAGGTCCCTTCCAACCCTGTTAGTCTGTTATTTTGTCAAGATGCTTTCTGAAAGATAGAAAAATTCTTGTATTCTAAATTAATACTATAACTATAAAACTAAGGAAGGATTCAAAATAAAAAGTTTAAAACTTAACTCTTGAGATTTCAAATTATTTTTTATTGTTAATAGATGAATGTAGAGGTGTATAGCCTGAGACCCAGGTTCCCAAAAGTCTTAGATGTGGTCTAAGACATTTCTGAAAGTTCTTACCAAATAATATTTGTAATGTATTGGAGGAGATTGAATACATAACTGTATTTTAACTACATTTAAATATAAATGAAATAAATTTAGATTCTGTCCTGGTCCCACTGCTTCAGCATATTATTCCAGGGTTCAGGAAAGATTGTGTTACAAATTATAACATCTGTTATTTATCTTAACTATTGTTGGGGAAAAATTCAAAGAATTAATGGAAATTATATTTCAAATCATGGTATTTGAAGATGGCTTATTTCAATTAATCATAATTAATGTAGACCCAGTTTAGAATGGTATCCCAAGCTGTGGTTAATTTAAAATAAAAGTTCTGATTTCCTCACTTTTGGATTGAAAGAAAGAGAGAGTACGGAGAAAGCATAATGTTGAGGCTTAGTGAGATTTGCTGTTTTAATGTTAGATAATAATGGTTAGGTATATTCATATGCAGGCTGCTGCAAGTAGTTGGAATCAATTTAGATGCAGGATTACATTTGAATTTCCCAAACTGCCATTCTAAAATAAGATGCTGCTGTTGAAGCCAGTGCTGTTTACTTTCCTAAGCACTATGTAAGTACTAAGTCTTAAGAATTGCAAAATGAAAACAACTGCTTCTTTTTTGGCTGATGGGAACAGCCAGATTTATCTTCCCCCTGCTGCTATTCCTTTCCTTTCCAGTAGCAGGTTGTAGCTGCAGATTGTAACTCCTAAGGCAATTGATCAAGGGATTATTTCATTTAGAGGTATGGAGAAGTCAATTCTTTACATTTTCTGTTTCTTTAACTGACTTCGGTCTGTCTTTTCATCATTCAACTAACTGGTAGCTCTTTGTCATGGGTTGGGTGGCTATATACATTTATTTAATAATAAAGAAACAAACAAACATAGCCTCTGAAGCTCTGGCACCCTCCAAATACATGGACATCTACTTCCAGATTCCTTAGTTAACATTACCATTGCTGAGAATTCTTGAGAAATCTGGGAAAACTGACAAATCCTCATATTTAGAGGATTTAGGGAACTTCAAGTATAATGGTCCTGATAGATTAATTCTGAGAAAATGGTGTGATTGTGATTAGTGTTAGCTACAGTGAAAGTTACATTGAAAGTGACTTTCACTTCTTTTTGGTTAGGATTTTTGTAAAAAACCTTTGTATAAACATCTGACAGCTTTCCATTTGTAGCTTCTGTAGAAGGAAGGTAGGAGTTAGTAGAACTGAAAAACCACTATATGTGAATACATTTTTTATTTATTCTGTTGCATAGAATTACCATAGGATAACGTGATTTTCTTCAAACTTGCTTCTATTTCCATCTGAAGCATTTCTTATAATTCAGTGCTTATGCATTTTTAATAGCCGTAAGTAGATTCTTTATTAGAAAGCCACATCAGTTTATAGATAAGCTTATTGTTTTAGAAGAAAAACTCATTGTAAGACTAACATAATTATGACATATGAAATGTTTTCTGTAAAAATTGACACAATATATAATACAAAATAAAATGAAATCTTATCTTAAACATAAGCAGACTTGCAGCAATATTTTGAAAAACGTCCAGTAATAATAATAAACAAAATCATCATCAAATATCAGAGCCCTGGTGGCCCAGTGGTTAGAGTGAAGTATTGCAGGCTGACTCTGCCCACTGCCAGCAGTTTGATCCCGACCGGCTCAAGGTTTCCGAGGTCAGTAAAAGGATCCAGATTATTGGGGGAAATATGCTGATTCTGTAAACCGCTTAGGGAGGGCTATAAAGCACCATGAAGCGGTATATAAGTGCTATTGCTATTGCAAAGGCAGCTTTATTTGGAACAGCTTACATCTTGCAACAGAACCATTAACATTATTAAACAACAATTGTGTATCCCAGGTCTTTGGGAAAGACTTGATAAATGGACAAAAATGTCAAATCAAATCCGGTCAAAATCCTGGCTGGCTGTATGATTCATGATAACATAACATTTGGACTATTGAAGAAAAAAGTTATAAAATAATAGTATATATCTGAGTTCTGAGTACAATTTGTATCATGTCAGTTTTTGGCATACCTGTGAAGTATTTCTATAATTTGAAAAAAAAAATATCTAGGCATTGGTAAATACTGATTGAGAGCCTTTGGTGTAGGTGGTTAAGTAGGAGATAGTTCTAGTTCCATCTTTGGCATGAGAAGTCAGCTGGGTGACCTTAGATTAGTCACTTTTTTCTCAGGCTTAGGTAGGAGGCAATGGCAACCACATCTGAAAAACTTCGTCAAGAAAATTGCAGGGACTTATCCAGGTAGTCTCTGAAAATGAGACACGATTGAATGGAAGAAAAAAATAATTATTTATTGTTTTGCCAGTATAAACAGTAACATTATTATAGAAGATGATTATTTTTGTTGAAGGGGGTAATACTTGCAGTAATTTTCATGTTAATGCTACATTTTGATATTTTAATGACTTGATATAATCAAGTTGAACATAAATAAATTCTAATGGCAATTACTATAATTTTGAAAAATATAAATGTAGGATTGTATAAATTACAAATTTACTCAACTGATATATTTTAGAAAAGTGATTTGATACTGAAGAGAATTTTTTTTTGGTATTTTTATTATATTTTTGTCATTTATTATGGTAATTTAGCATATATATTAAATGTAATATATATCTAGTGAATTGTGTATGAGAAGGTAGGAAAGGAATTGGATATTTGAAAAAAACTTCAAACTTGTGAAATTGCATCTAACGTAAAGGTGCTGTATTATTGTTACCCTACATCCACAGAACGTCTACACCTTGCAACTGTAGTCAGTTGCATTTTTCTCTGTAGCTCTTCGACATGGTATATTTCACTCTTGACCCTATTTCCAGGAGATGTACGAGTAAGAAGTCGGGCAGGATTTGAAAGAGAGAGAAGAGGTTCTCATCCATACATTGATTTCCGTATTTTTCACTGTAAGTATTTAATAGTAGTACAGTAATGAAGAATTCCATTTGTGTTTGACTGCTGCGCGTATAGTCATACCAGGTTTTATTAACTAATATTTCTCATTTATGGAAATAATTTCTATTTGAGAAGTTATGAACACATTCTATGTAGAATATTACAATATTGTTTCTTAAGCTATATCATACCAAGTTGAAAAAAATGCACAATGAATTCAGGTGTTTGAGTGAATGGCATACAAACACAGCAGTTGTCTCCAGATCTCTAAATTCAAATATGTCTTTTCCTGGGATAATGCAGTGCTATAACTGCAGAGGGTAATTGAATGATCTTTTGAAAAAACATACTGTATTTTTCGGACTATAAGACGCACCGGAGTATAAGACGCACCTTAGTTTTGGGGGAGAATAAAAAAATCATACCTCTGCTTCTGTCTCCCATCAATTTGCCTCCTTGCAGCAAGCAGCAAACTGCTTGTTTCAGTTTCACTTTCAGCACAGCCTAATTAGCACATGGCTCTGCCTCTGGAAGATCGGCTACAGGGATTGCCATAGCCTATTGGCAATCCCTGCAGTCTGAAACAGCTGATGTTCAGAGCTGGATCCAAACATCATCAGCTGCTTATGCTAATTAGACTGTGCTGAAGCTGCAACAGGCTTTTTGCTGCTTGCTGCAAGGAGGCAAATTGCTGGTGGTGGGGCTTCTGCAACATTCGGTGTATAGGACGCACCCAAATTTTCTACTTTTGGGGGTAGAAAAAGTGCATCTTATATTCCGAAAAGTACGGTAATTCTCTACTTCACAGATTAGGGCATAGTTAGAGAATCTCATTATTGTGTAAATTTATTAATTCCATTGGCAAAGAGGCAATATTTTATAGCAATGTAAAACCTCTTATCTCTTCCAGACTTTAAAAATTAAAGATTCTGATGGCAAAGGATAACCAATCTTTGTCTGTTTAGGTTACCATGATGATAAGATATAGAAGTGCAAATGTTTTCACTGTGAACATGGCTTGAAATTTTAATGATAAAATTTATATGATTCTACTGAAAGACAGATACTCTTGCAAAATGATAGGTTTGAGCAAATCATGACATACTGGATGCAATTATCTCTATTTTTAAAATACCATCTTCTGTGAATATTTTAAATGCTTGGATTAATCTGAAAGCTGCTTCTTGACAGAATGCTGAAGATTCGTATAGTTCAGCTACATATGAATATTACATAAAGAGGTTCTGCTATTCCTGGGACATTTTGACTTTACTGTATATTCTTTTGTGGGATGATTTTCCTACATTTTCATTTAAATTTTCTTTCATTTTGACCATTTCTTTTGTGTGCAAAGTAGGATGTTTTGAATATTTTGGAAGTATTTTAAGTTCAACTCTTTGAATTTTGAAACACTTTGTAGATGTTCAGTTCAAGTTGCCCTCAAGTTACAACCATTTGTTTAATGACTGTTCAAAGTTATACTGAAAAAAGTGACTTACAACCAGTCCTCCTCACACTTAAAACTCACGGTATCCCCATGGTCACATGATCAAAATTTGGCGGCTCGGCAACTGATATTTATTCACAATGGTTACAGTGTTCCGCAATTGTATGATTGCCATTTGCAGTCACTTTAGCCAGCTTCCAAAAGCAAAATTTATTGGGAAATGCCTGTTCACTACTATTAAAGGGTAAAGGGATTTCACTCCAGGTAGAAAAACATTAAAATAGTGTTTGACAGCAAATGAACTTGGTCAGGCACTGGTGAGAATCTTAGTCTGAGCTTAGGTAACCGTTGTCTATTGAATGTCCAGAAAGCCTGCCTGCCTGCCTGCCTGCCTGCCTGCCTGCCTGCCTGCCTGCCTCCTTCCTTCCTTCCTTCCTTCCTTCCTTCCTTCCTTCCTTCCTTCCTTCCTCTCTCCCAATAGGTCCCATCTATCAAAATATTTGCCTGGTGAGCCTTTCCTGAAGATTCTTTCTGTCTTTTTCATTTTGTTCATTCCCAGTAACAGAGCCCAGAACTTATTGACATTCTACTCTTTCCTTTACCTTTGAAAGCACTGAGGTATGATGCAGAATAAAGCTGTGTTCATATCCAATGTTTCTGTTTTCAGATCGGCTTCTTGGGGGTGGTGGGAGGAATAGGAGAAGTTGTAGAGGATCACTGCTTTTTTGTTTGCTTAAAGACAGACATGTTGGTTATTTCGGGGGTCTTGATCTGTGCCTAATAGTCCAGGTCTAATGGCACCCAAACAGAATGTGAAAGCAGCAAAACAGAGCTTAAAGCCTCTTAGTTATATTTCCAAGATTGGAAGTGGCCAATTGACTAGTATTAAACTTTGCAGAGGGAGGAGGAGGATAAGTAAAAGAGGGAATTCTATTTTCATGCCATAGACAAAGCTTATTACACAGGTACCTAAATGGCCATTTAAGCAGATGCTGTATATGGGACTATTTTGTTCTTTTTTATATAAAGAAGTTACCTATTATTTTGTGTTCCCCAATTTTGTCAAGCATATATATATATATGTCAAGCCTTGGTGGCACAGAGGAATGATTGCAGTAATTGTAGTAATTGCAAGACTTCTGCTAACAGCCAGCTGCCTGTAA
>JAOYMU010000292.1:37432901-37454003 GCA_025802295.1 Psammodynastes pulverulentus | reverse complement strand
TGCTATAATGTTTTCTTTCCCCAGTGGTCCAGCCATACTTCCAGGCATATCGACGTATTGTGCATTCCTTCGGTCCATGGTGGGTCTTCCTGCTATAATGTTTTCTTTCCCCAGTGGTCCAGCCATACTTCCAGGCATATCGACGTATTGTGCATTCCTTCGGTCCATGGTGGGTCTTCCTGCTATAATGTTTTCTTTCCCCAGTGGTCCAGCCATACTTCCAGGCATATCGACGTATTGTGCATTCCTTCGGTCCAGAAATTCTTTTGGAGAGTGGTGAGATCAACCGTGAAGCTTTAGGAAATATAATTTTTTCCCAACCAGAAAAGCGCCAACTGCTAAACTCTATCACTCATCCTGAGATCCAGAAGGAGATGTTAAAAGAGATCTTGAAATACTTTGTCTTGGGTAAGCAGCTGGAGAGTTGATATTATTTTGTAGAATCCTTGGGGCACCCCTCCTGCTGACAAAAATGATAGTATCTCTGTTGGCCATGTGTCCCTTTTATTATTCTATGCCAAGGGGAAAAAGGGCTGAAAAGGCCTTTGTGACATATTGTTTGCAATCACCCTTTTACTGCTTACACCTTGAGGATTCTCTGTTCTTTATACTTGCCCTTTGCATTTTTAGTCCCTTAATGTGGTTTTAAAGAGCATACACAAAAGAAACTTTAGGCAGCATTGTGCATAGTGTCATGCATCCTGAAATGCTCAGGCGTTTCTCCGGTACCCCAATTCTCCTGATGCTCTTCTAAAAAAACACTTTGAATTTGGTAAGATAAAATAATGGCTTGACAGTTGGGATTTCAGCAGTGTCTTTATATTTTTCCATTTACTTTGTGATAACTGTGACAACTACAGCGATCAAATCAGTCTAATCCAGTACCGTCCAAATCCCTCTGCAGAGGATGCTATTTCTACTGTTCTCTTTTGAGCTTGGCGCACTTAGAGGAAAGAAATACTCATGTGTGAATGCTGTTTGTCCATTTCAGTTCGGCATTTAATACAATCATTCCTCAGTATCTAGTAGACGAATTGGGCTTTTTAGGCTTTAATACTCCTTTGTGCAACTGAATTCTTGATAGGCCCCAGTATGTATGATTTGGGACTAATATTTCTAACACCACTTTCTTGAGCACAGGTTCTCCTCAAGGCTATGTTTTAAGTCTGTTGTTCACCCTGTTGAGGCATGACTGTTGTACAAGGTTTGCCATCAACCATATTGTGAAATATGCAGATGGGCCTTTTTCAGGATGACAATGAGGGTGCTTACTGCATGGAGGTAGAGGGTTTGGTGAACTGGTAATAAAAACAACCTTGTCTTAAATGTAAAGGCAGGCAGAGCCACACACCTCTGTGTATTAATGATTCACCTGTGGAGGTGGTTAGCAGCATCACGTTTTTGGGTGTGCAGCTAATGAGTAGGCTAGCATTGTTGCTCAATAATGAGTCATTGGTGAAGCGGGTACAGCAGCACCTGCATTTTCTACATCACATGAGAAAAGTACATGTTCCTTCTCCTGTCCTTACCACTCTCTATAGAGGGATGATCGAGAGCATCTTGTCATATTGCATTACTGTTTGGTTTGGAAGCATTCCTGCTTCGGACAGGAAGAGAGTGGTGAGGGTGGCAGAGCAGATTATTGGCAGTTCACTTCTGTCTATTGAGGACATAGCATATAAGCAATGCTTGAGCAGGATTCGCAGTATTGCCTGGGAGACTACACATCTTCATGGCCTGTTTTCCTTATTACTTTCTGGGAGGAAGCTGTGCATCTAAATTCAGTCACAGTTTTGTCCCATATAGTATCAACCTTGTGAATTCTCAAGTTTCCTCTTTCCACTACATCAGGGCTGCCCAATGCGTCGATCGCGATCGACTAATCGATCGCAATTGGTGTTTGGGTAGATCGCCAGAGTGCCGGCGAGGAGCAGGGGGTGCATGCGCAGAAAGCTGGGGGAGTGTGCGAGCGTGTGCAGAAGGGTGGAGGAAGGAGCGTGCACATGCGCAGAAGGGTGGGGTGGGCCGGGGGGAAGAGCATGCGCATACGTGGAAGGCTGGGGATGAACGCTTCCCTTTCCTGCACTTGGTAGCTCACAAGCGGACCAAGTGTGGGCACCCCTGATATAGATGAACGTTTTGTAATTTCACTATGCTCTGTCTTTTGAACTATAAGAAAGGATTTCGGTCTTCTGAAATCTCATTAGAAGAACATATGTTTAAAAGCCAGTGAGGTTATATTGTGAAAAATCGGAGAAGAGTGAAAACCATTAATAGAAATATACAAGGATATTTAAAGTTGCGTAAGATACTTGTAATTTTTGCTATCTAATGCAGTTTGAAGATTATTCTCCAGGTACTTTGTCTTATCCTAACAAATATAATAAAAAGTAGCATAGAACTTTTAGCAAAGTATCTCTGATGGAGTCATTCAAGTAACTGGAGTTCTTGAACGTGCCTTAAAATGTCTTTTTACATCTTATCCATGTGGCCAACCATCTGGTATCACCCAATCTCATTCCCTCTAATTCAAGCCAACAACGTGTGTTCAAACAGGAGTTCATTAATTTCTAATGTGATTTGCCAACCAGCCATCTGGACTTGGTTGACTTCTGGGGAAACCTCTTTTCAATGCTAGCTGTAACTTCCACAATTTCAGTTTCTGAGTTGGTGACCCAACTCAGAAACTGAAATTGTGGAAAAGTTACAGCGTAGACATAGAGTATCTGGAAGTATTTGCAATTTGTCTCTAGTCAATAAGATGCAACTGATTGGCTGTGAGATGTATCACTTTTATTATACCTATTATAATCATACGTTCAGTCTTAAATATAACTTCATGTTAATAGAAGATGACAAAGTGTTTTATGATTATAATAGCCTTAGACAGACTCAATTTGAAATCATCCATAAATTTAGAACAAGGTCAAGGCTAGGGAAACAACATTTTTATCTCATTAAATATAAATTTACAATGACGTTTTTAATTGGTTTGAGCTAAAGAAATGAAGCTGAATTTAAAATTGATAGGGAAGAGAGGATAATATGAAAAATGCAGGAATATGTTTCAGGGCTGTGGAGTCGGTAGATAAATGTTCCGACTCCGACTCCTCTGTATTAATATGCGAATGTATTTTATACATTCCTTGAAGGAAAGAAAGGCAACATTCATGTCATTACCACAGGACTACTGGCTGGGAAGCCAACAGGAACATCAGGAACAGGAACTTTACCAGTTCAAAAATACAAACCACATTAGAACAAAAACAAAGCTTATCTATATGAACAAAAATCAAAATCTGTAAAACCTAGAAATGGTTTATATTAAACTTGAAATGCAATTATAGGCTTAGTAGGAGTCGGAGTCGGTGCATTGTTTGCCGACTCTGACTCCGACTCCAGGTACCCAAAATTTCCTCCGACTCCGACTCCTCGACTCCGACTCCGACTCCACAGCACTGTTAACAACTGAAAATACTACTCCAGTAGCAAAAAATTTACAGACCTTATGATTTGCATCTATTGAAATCTAGTTTCAAGGCTGGCTGGGGTATTGAGAATCTTGGAATGTATATGGACTATAGATAATCCTTGAATTATGACCAGAATTGGAACTGAAACCTCAATTGTTGAGTGAAATGGTTGTTAAGCAAGACATCATATGACTGCTTTTCTTGATGACCATAATCCAGGCAAGTCTGGGTTGTAGTTGTTAAGTGATATCAAGGGTTGCCAAGCAGACAAGAGTCCCAAATAAGGAACGCGGGGAAACTTTTCATTGGATGAGACCTTGGGAAGCCCAATGCAGTTGTGTGTGAGTTTTGTGGGGTGTTGTGGACAAGTTTCTCTGGTCTGGGGGTTGAAAATCCTCCCTGATGAAATCCAAGCAGGATTTTCAGTGCTTGAGCGAGAGACACTCATCTGTGGCTTGTGCTGGGTCTCCCAAGGCCACCTCCTTCCTGGTGTGCCCCATGCTCCTTATCTTACTGAGCTGCCTCTCTGCCCCCTCACTGAAAATCCTTCCTGGCAAAATTGAAGCAGGATTTTTAGTGCCCGAGCGGAAAAACAATGGATAAATTTAAAAGTAATGTTTTTGGTTTTAATGTATTTTGCATATACATTAATTGGTTTGGTAAGGGAAGTGATTATAATTTGTATATTGATATGGTTGGGGAAATCAAGGCTGAAGTTAATCAAAAAGTTGGAAGGCTCCTTTCCAGACAATCTTTGTTCCAATCTTTTTTGAAAGCCTCCAATGATGGAGCACCCACAACTTCAGGAAGAAAGACTGTTCCACTGTTAATTGGCTTTCAGTCAACAAAGCTTCCACTCATTGGTTCTTGTGCTACTCTTGGCTGCTCTGAAGAGTAATCCACATATTCTGCCCTGTGACAGTCTTTCAAATATTGGACGACTGGTATCACATTTCCCTTAGCTTTCTTTTCTTTAGCCTAGGCTTTCAAGAGCCATGTGCTTTTAACCAATTTCATAGGATTTAGCCTCCAGTTCTCTCACCATCTTTCCCCTCTTCTCTGCACTCTTTCTAATTCCTGTTCATTTCACTCTTTGTTGCATTTACTTAATTTGTGCTTCCAGAATTAATATGCAAATCAAAATCCAATTACTTTTTACTATGCAGTTTCCCAAACACAGACTGTATACTCTAACTGCATATGTATTAGGCGGAATGTCCACGAGATTATTAAAATCCCAAGTGTAGAAATAGCCAAACTTGAAAAAAATGTGAAATTGAACACATCAGAATTACCCATTCTTATTTTATAGAGAGAGAAACATTATTTTTGATATTTACCTGGCACATATATGCTAACAGGTGAGGTGGGTGATATAAAAATGCGATGAATAAGTAAATAAACAGTATTTTAGTTTTATGTTGTAAGCATCAAATAACACATTTCCAATCTTCTGATTGCATTTTGGGAGATGTGAAAGAAATGTCTTTTGTTGTGGTTGGTTCTTTGATCCATTCGTTTCTGATAGGCTCTACGTTATTTGGCGGAATGTCGGGCTAATAGAGAAAAGATGAAAAGTGAACTGGGAATGATGCTGAGTTTACAGACTGTTGTACAGAAGTAAGTATAACATGCTTTCTGTGGTAAATGTACCTGATTGTGTTTTCCTTTAAAATTGCTTTCTAAGTCATATACACAGTAATACAAAGGTAATTTGTTTTTGCTGATTCTATACAATGTGATCAATGAAATTCTGCTTTAAAAGCAGCAGTGATCCTATGACTGTAGATACAGTGCATTGGCTGGAACTCTGAGGAACTGTCATAAGTACTATTCATTCAATGTCACTGTAACTTTGAATAGACACTGAATGACTGGTGATAACCTGAAAACTAGTTGTATGAAGATCTTAAGAGACGTATAGTTAGTCCACACTGTATCCCAAGTACAGATTTCATCAGCTAATCCCAGCACTGCCAATCTTAAGGGAGATTGTAGTCCAAAGCATCTGAAGGACATCAGAGTCCTAAATGTTGCTAAAGTACTGAAGTGCAGATTTTTCAAAATTAATGTTTTTATTTTTAATATAATAATTCCATCTTCAGTTGAACAGTGTGTTGTTTGGGTACAAGTATCTTTGTTGAACAGTAATCAAAACTTGCAACATCATTCATTACATTGATATTCTACAGTATTAAAATAGTATTATTCCTCATATTAATTCTACAATATTAAAATAATAATATTCAATATTCTGATTATAATATTTGCTTATCTCTTTTAACGTATCTTCTTTGTTTTGTTTTCCTGTTTCCCATGTCCATTTTTGTTGTTTAACCATTGATAAAATAAATCCCATGTCATATAATATTCAGTTTTCTTTTTCTCCTTAATTGCAAGCATTAGTCTATTCATTTCTGCCCATTCTAATATTTTCCTAATCATATTTCTCATCTGTAGGTATCTTTTCACTCTTCCAGCTTTGTGCAAATACAATTCTAGCAGCAGTTAATATATGAATAACTAAATATATATCTAAAGTGCAGATTTTGTGCAGTTGTTTTAGCTTATTTTATGTTTTATGTTAATTAGATCAATGATCCATGAATAGCTGAGTAGCTGAGGGTTAACATTCATAGTTTGTTTGATAATCCGGATGTACAATGTCTATTTTTTTTTGTATTTTATAATTTAGGGGGATTTTGATAGCTAGGAACTTTTAATGCAGATTGGCAAATTAATGAAAGCTGAACTCTAATTATTTAGCTAGAAGCACTTTTTATTCTATGGTAGTCTACTTTTGCCAGGATATGTTGAACTAAATCCAGCACAGATTTTTCCAATTTATTAGTTACTTAAAACAATCTGCTAAATTAATATGTATTTAATTGCACAAGAATCCCTTGCAGGTATGTATCTCCCTTACCCACACTTCGGTAAATCTAACCATTTCCATCAGTTTTAATTTAATACAGCTTTAATTGCTTGTAGTTCGCATTAGAAAAGTTTAAACTGATTATCTTAAGTTGCCAGAAGCAAGGGGAGAATGATATCTTCACTATGGTAATACTATGAATCCAGAATTCCTTGATGATTATTGAATAAAATCCTTTATATACTGTGACTATTATTCAATAGAATAGAGGATAACGAGGCAGAGTGCACTGCCAATGGATAGTAGGAGTCTATTTTAAATCTATAAATTAGATTTTGTATATTCTTCATGATGGTCATACACAAATTTCTCATATGATGGTATGACAGATAGAAGTGTGACTCAATCCAGTTTTAAGCTGGATTTTTAAAATTATAGTTTGTGGAACAATAAGTATCAATTAATGGTAAGCGATATCAGGAGAGGTAGCACATTCTTTGATTTTGACTTTCTGGAATTCTTTGAAATCGTGAATGTTTTATACATCATTGAGGTAGAAAGGCAAAGGATGCACGTTGTACATATGTACAATATAGAGTTTAGGAATACAGCTTTAGTTTTAATTTTAATGTTCCGAAAGAAAAGGCAACAATGCCATCTGCTTTGCCTAATTGGAACATGCCTAAATAATTTTTTGAAGATATAGTTCAAGTTTTGTTATGCAATTAAAACTAACATATTTGGGAACAAAACAAATAATGCAGCCAATGTTTATTTGCTTAGTAACAAAATACCTTGATTGACAAAAGGAAATAACCAAATAAGTTATTAACAATAATAAAACTCATAAAATACTTATAATCCCCCAACTGAAATTTTCTAGGAATGTGTGTCCAATCATGCTTGGCCAATAAAGCTATTCTATTCTGTTCTGTTCTGTTCTGTTCTGTTCCATTCCATTCCATTCCATTCTATAACTGTTACACAATGGTGCCATTCCAGAAATATGGAGAAGAATTAAAATTATTATTGTCCCAAAGGAACACTGTTCTGATTAAACCAAAATAGCCTCTAAATATTACAATCCCATTTTCAGCAATATTGGATTGCTATTTCTCCATTTTGAGGCATGTATGTGTGCTGAAATGTATTCATTACCCTTGTGATTTTGTGGTTCTCTACTAGAGAATCTCTGAAACTATAAAACATCTGTTAGATGTTGCTTTGGACAAAGAGTGGGTATAGACCTACAGGAAATATACAGTGATACATATTTCAAAGCTACCATCTAACTTTATGCTAATATCCTTCATTAATGTTCATCTTTTCCTTCTAAGAGCAGTTTCTCACCTATCTTTAATATAATACCTTCTGCAAGGAGATCCAAGTAAGGTTGAATTGCTTTTTCCAAGACTAAGCACTACATTCTCAAATTTTGTTATATGGCATTACTCTGGATGGAAGTAACGTATAACATTTCTACTCTGTTCCAAGCAACTTTCATATCCCTTTCCCTTATGTTCCGTTCTCCAGACTATCAGATCAATCATGCTTATAGATTTAGATTTATTCCTTTCCACATGTACATATAAATACACTTATGGTTAAACCCTTGTTAAACAAATATTTTCCCCCTAAACAGATATTATTTGAAGAGTCATATTTCTAATTCATTGTTGGAGCTTTGAATGGCTCAATGCCTTTTTTGAATTCCCTAATCTGATTGTCACCCATTCATTCAATGTCAGCTACCAGACTATTTTTCTCCTTGTACTTCATTTGTTCAGAATATTGCATGTTCCCCCTCCCCACATTCATCTCTGTTTTTTCTATTACTACTATTCACTGGAGAATGTCAGGTGACTACCACGAATTATGAATTTTTTTCTTATAGACCTACAATAACTAGCTCAGTGTTTCTCAAACTCATCCACTAATACGTCTGGGCTTCAACTCCCAATAAATCATTTAACCCAACATCCATAATAAATTAACAATAATGATAAAATAAGAGACCAAAATCTTTCTGGAATATCTCTGTCATCTTCTGAAAAGTATTTAGGGAAGGAATCTTTTTGTAAGGGGTGATTGTTTTGTAAAACTAAGGACCAAGATTGAAAAACAGTCTTAGGATCTATAGTCCTGCTTACATTGTAGAAGTAAAAAACAGCTGTCTTTTCTTGTAAAAGAAATTGGGTTAAGAAAAAACTATAATACATCTAAATAAATCTGATTTTGCTTTGCTTTAGGACCACAACACCTGGGGAAACAAAACTATTAGCTTCAGAAATCTATGATATTCTTCAATCTTCCAATATGTCTGACATGGACAATGTAAATGAGATGAATTCTCGACGTCGAAAAGCTCAGTTTTTTCTTGGAAGTACAAATAAACGTGCTAAAACAGTAGTTTTACACATAGATGGCCTTGATGATTCGGTAAGAAATTCACATACATTTTGGAATTTATAACTCACACTGAAATATGAAAATGAGAACAATTGTTTTTTGTAAGCATATTCTATGTGTGTAAATTAGATGTATAACTAAATGTAATATATTTAATCTGCGTTAAGTCTGTTTTCAAAACTCTTGGGTGTCACTTATTACAAATAACTTTGTGATGAACATTTCAGAAATAACTTTACATTTCCCAAGAAAATAGCCACAGAAATTTCTCTGAATATATAAAATTATTGATCTATGTTCAGCCACTTTAGGGCCTGGAAGTAAGTAAAAGACTTGGATAAGAAATTGATCATATGAAATTACAATGGAAATCTATAAGAAAATAGTGAAGTAGATTGACCAGCCTACCAATCTTGTCATCTGGCTGGCTACACATTCTTCCAGAATATTCTTTTCAGGTCCATATTCTGATTTCCATTTTCTCCTACCCCAATAGATTCATATGAAATGCATAAGTGTTTATATATTACTCAACTTCCAACAATTAAACTATAAATCACATATAATCTAAAAAAGTTACTAGGATTGCCTAGGCCCATGAAATTCTTGGTTATTTTAACTTTGAAGACCATTTCTACCAATTTATCTGGAATAAATAAATCTGACTAACATCCCGCCTGGTCTCTTTTAGTGTCATATTTGATACCTTCCAGTCTTCCACTTGAGCCCTATTTGATAAACCAGTTATTTATTTTGGGGAGTTTAGCAGTGTCATATCTTGAGCGCTTTAACTCTGCCACCTGGATGTGGTGATAGTTTTCTAAAAGAATACAGTATGGGAGATAGCAATATTTTATCAATACAGCTGCTGTATGAGTTATCTACAACCAAATAATGGGAAAGTTATTTTTCTTGCTACTTTTTTATTTAAAATTCTCCTTTAATTTTTTTTTTTTTAATTAAGAATAATTTTTGGTCTATACCAAACAAAAATTGTTTTTTGTTAAATTGGCTTTTTTGCAGTCTTTTTACATTGTATGAAATTTCTTTGACATTTGGATAGCAGATATTAAAATGAGATTTCAGTGGAGTTTTTATAAAACGTCAAATAGGTTCTATAAATTTAACCTCCATTCCCCTGTAGAAAGCATCTGAGTGCTTTTTATGGCTCCCTAGAAAAATATAAAACTGTTTGAACAGGTTATCTACAGTGCCCCTTAGGTTTCAGTTTCAGTCCTATACCATTGCAAATTATTGAACCTGATCTTTTGCTGTATTACCTTACATCTTGCTCAAGTTAGCCTGTAAGAGAAGAAGATTTACAGAAAATGCATCTTCACTAACAAAGCTGGTGGGGTGATAATCTGAGTAACAATCAGCACATACAGTGTGGAAAGTATGAATGAGGCGAAATCTGATTTGAATTGATCTAAATGATTGAAACAGATTGATTTCAATTACAAATGATTAAAAAAAGGTTTTTCCACATCTGTGGAAGCATTCAATTTATTTTAATAGATTTAAAGTCATTTCACATATTTAATGATTCAGCTTTCTTAGGGGATTTAGGCATTTGATTGAATCTTCAAATCAACTATTTGCTCAGACCTAATATGGACTCAGGCCTACACTTCCAGAATAACATTTCTCTTTTGGCTTTCATTCGCCTTCTTTCATTAAAAAAGATCTAATTAGTTCCCCTAAATTTGTCCCTGTTATGGTAATTAACTTGGTTGTTTATGTGCTTGCCCATTGGTATGTCTTAAATGTTTCTAAAAGCCAAGAAAATACTGTGGAGTCCTTTGTGCTCTCTGAACTTGATCATTTATTTGCAGACATTTCATTACCCAACTAGTAAAGCCCAACTCACTGTCATTGATAGTGTTACCTTAGTTGGATAATAAAATGTCCTTAAGGTCTCCTTGTTACCAGAGATAACGTCATATTTATTTTAACCTTGATCAAATGTATCAACTTTTTAGTCCTTTTAACAAAGATGACCTTTAATCCCTTCAAATAATGTCCTACAATTTGATTTCTTTTTATTATTTTCTTCTCCCTTCTTACAAAATTCTTGGAAGTTTTAACAAGACTCTTTATAAATCCAATGTAGGAAAATTATCCAGGACACAGATTGTTGGGGGCAATATGCTGACTCTGTAAACTGCATAGAGAGGCTGTAAAGCACTATGAAGTGGTATATAAGTCCAAGTCCTATTGTTATATTTCCCTATCATTTTTGTAGGCTGTCATTTTTAAATCTACTTTAAAATTAATCTCAATCCTGACAGGGAAAACCTGTACCTCTCCCATAATGTTTATTAAACACATAGATGCAGATACTTTTAAAATTAACTTCTGGTTCCGTTGTTCAAAAATATCTTTCAATATGTCCAACGTTAAAATATTTTACAGTATTTCATTCTGTATTAGTAAGTCAAATTTATATGTTCTTCTCCTTTAATTGTTATCTTTAGTTCTTCTGGTGCTCTCTAGTGTCCAAACTTCAAAGTCTCATCCTATCTTTAAAAAAAAAAAAATACAAAGCAAAAGCATTTTCTTACTAGAAAGGTTTTTATCATTATTTTAAAATCTTACTTCAGACAGATTCCAGCAGTCTGTTTGTAACTTTCCAAAATTAAAATTCTATTGACATTTTTGTTGTTTATTCTACACACATGCACACATACACACCCCTTAAGCTTCTATTTAAAACTTTTTTCACTAAATATTGAAGAAAAAACATACGTTGTTTTCAGCCTTGTCAATCCAAAGAGTTAACAAACAATTTCTGAAAGTGATTAGAAAAGGAAGTACGTGGAGCCAGTATCCTTTTGAAGGTACCAAGCATGGTTTGGCCAACCTGGCTATTTTATCATCTTTCATATCTGTTAAACTGCCAGAGAAGAGCAACTGTCTGGAGCACTTATAGGTGATATGAAGGACAAGGAAGGAATCACAAAGAGCTGGTCTATTGGCTGCATCAGCTCTGCTTTTAGCAGAGCCATTTTCAATTTGCCATTTCTTCTCCAGAAATCCCTAAAAGCATTAAAACATGTTGGGACAATTCAGAGTTGATGAAAGTAGTATAGGTTACTGTTGTGTTGTTGCATAGAAGAGGCCCTGCCATTTGCTTAAAGCATAAGATGAGCTGGTGATTGTATAAGCAGACATTGTCAGTTGACATCAGAATTGAGTTGTGTAGTGCAGTGATGTTCATGAGCTGCCACAGATAAGGAAGCTGAAGGATGTAACAGCTGCTTTGATGCATTCGGTCAGTATGGATACAAGATGTCTGATAAATAGCAACTTAAAACTAACTGCTCATCAGCGAGGATTTCAATCAGCCAGAACTAAATCACAAGAGACTGTTTAGCTGATCATAACAAAGAAAAGCTGCTTTGCTTTTCAGCACTTTCCATCATTATTCACAGTTGATTTCTCCCTAGTTTGCCTTCGAAATGTAAGCAGAAATGTTACCTTTTTATTTCTTTAGAGCCAAATGCAAACAATTATTTATTTTTGTTTAAAATACTGTTCTGCTTGTATAGCATCACATGCACCTATGTGTTAACTTCATGTTATTTACTTAGTATTGACCCATTAAATGCATCTCTTTAATTTCCAGTCACGGAGAAACCTGTGCGAAGAAGCCTTACTTAAAATTAAAGGGGTCATCAGCTTTACGTTTCAAATGGCAATTCAAAGATGTGTTGTCAGAATCAGATCAGATTTAAAAGCAGAGGTAAGTGTTCCCCAATGGTTTGCTTTCATTATTTTCAGCTTCAGGTAGAGATTTTTTTTTTTTAAATCTTGCTCTTCTTATTGTTTCCTTTTCCATTTTTGTGCAGGCACTGGCCACAGCAATAGCATCAACCAAAGTTATGAAAGCCCAGCAAGTTGTAAAAGGTGAAAGTGGAGAAGAGGTGAGAGAACTGCCCACCCAATAAAAGTATATTGTTACAAGTGTTGGCACTAAGAAAACAGCAGCAACAATAATTGTAATCTTTTCACCCGATATAATAATATCCATCACATATACACAAGATTCTTGGCAAATAAATTTCCCAATCTGCTTTGAGCACCAATATCTGCATAATAGTGCAACAGTATGTGTGGATAAGGAAAGCTTTAGGTGTGGAATTTTCCATGCCATCTATGTTTGGATAGCCTACTAGAACTCGTGAGCCTGAAGAGGAAAAAAATGATATGTGTTTTTTTAAAAAAAAATCTTTAAAAAGACATTTTTATCCTTTCTGCTGATAAAAGTTAAATTATCTAAAAGCAATTGCAGAAATAAATGTAGCCTAGCTGAAAAGCAAAAGCACATTTTGTAAAATAACGTGTGATGTTCCATGATGTGTATTAACACTGTGTTCCATTTTTTGCAGATGTTGGTTCCTTTCCAAGATACTCCCGTAGAAGTGGAGCAAAATACTGACCTCCCTGAATACCTGCCAGAAGATGAAAGTCCTTCAAAGGAGCAAGACAAAGCCGTGTCCCGTGTTGGGTCACACCCAGAAGGGGCAGCCAGTTGGCTGAGCACAGCTGCAAATTTTCTTTCTAGATCCTTCTATTGGTGACTTTGAATCAAGGCTAAAGGACTGTGCCAACCAACAGGGGGTAGTTTTTCCATTATTTTGGCGAACTGCCGAGTGCAATTTGCAATAAATTATCGTAACGGATTTTTTAGACTACACAAAATATATACTGTGTTTTACATTTTATTGGACATTTTATTGGACATTTTGGCCTTTTGAGCAGTCAGAAGATGGAAGCCTCAAATCAATGTTTGTTCATTCCCTTCCCCCCCCTTTTATGTTTTATTGCCTCACTTTTTAATGTGGGTCCATGATCAACCAAACATTTTTGAATTTATGAAGCTTTAAGTTAACATTCATGATAAATAGATGCAGAGCCCACTCAACACAAATGTCAGGACATACGTGCAAAGAAATTGTTAACTCTGATTTTACAAAATGAAATGCCTTTTTTTCCCTTTTCTTTTTAGCCTTATTTCAGATTATATATTTCAATTAGATGGCTCTAGAAGGAAAAAAGACAGATTTGTTCACCTTTTTTCAGAGCCAGTGTGTCATGCTCTATTTGTAAGAAGACTTGAACTTTAAACTTGGGTTTTTTTGTTTTTTTAATCGTCAGCCCATAACCACTTTCAATATGAACGTTTTAGTAAAAAGAAGTTAAGACAGAAAGGCATGTGTATTTATACACATTATAAATAATCTTCTGTAAAAATGCTGATGAAGGCTGTGACTTTCCAAGTATGACAAGATTGGAACTATTGATTGGCTATTGATTGGAATGTAGGTCATTGCTTTTCACAAACTTCAATTTGTTCCCATGATACTTTGTCTGTAGTAGGAAGTGAGGTGACTGAATTGAAAACAAACTTGGAGTGAGAGCTGAAAATGTAAGATTATGGAGAAGGGATAAGAAACAGGATGCTGAATATGCCATTGTGCCCCTACATTTTAAACATTTTGGCTTGATGGAAACCATATATTATTCCTATTGCCTTTTTAAGAAGCTGCTGTCCTGTGTTAATAGGGCTGATATTTGAAGCCGTATGACAGTTTATGTCATGTCAGAGCCAGAAGCAGGGCAAAACTAGTGCCTGATAGCTAGGGTTGAGGGGCATCTTTGAAAATATGAAGAGTCCCTAAAAGTGCATTGTAGCTAGTCTGTTAAAACCCCATACGTGGAGAGAATCTTCTTGTATCGTAGCTCATTAAAGAAGTTCTAAAGTGCTTGGATCTTGTCTTTTAGTTCCCAATAATGATAAAACAGGTGCTGTTTCAGTAGGCAAGATGTTGAGAACAGCAATTAGATTATTGAAATTTTGGCTGAGATTTGTCTCAGTTTGTTAGAACAACCGCTACTTTGCATCACAGGAGTATAGCTGAGAAATTGCAGTGCTGTTCAAAATTAAGTCCTTTGCAAATCATTTTGTGCTACAGTTGTTACAGATACTGATTTTTTTTGAGGCAAAAAGACTGTACATTTCTTGCACAATCGCAGCAATTAAGTAGCATCATGAAATTCTCATATAAATGAAAATAATGTGCAAGAGAGAAGGAATATTCCAAATATAATTTAAACCTCACCTGAATACAGTGTCCTTTTCAGATTAGATTATTTTCTGTTTTATCATATCTAGTTTATTTGGTTAAAGTTTACACACACAGAATACAGGCTTTCTAAGGCATGTATTATAATCAATATGTATTACAAAGCATATTGCTGTCTAGAATGTTACAATACCAAATGTGTTTGCAAAGATCTCTGCTGTGTAACCATGGATGCAATGTTTACTTTTCATTTGAACATCTTTTCTCTACATTTTGCATTGCCGCACACCTTCTTTACTACATGACAAATCTCTTTGGATATTAGTGATTCTATACTAGTAAATATTAAAATGTGTATTTGGTTTGTAGGTATGCTTTTTTTGGTCAGTATTGCAGCTGTCCCAGTTAATGTATCTATCTGTAAAACAGATTTTGAAAAACTGTAAAATAAAAGTGTAATATAATGAACTGGCATCCTTCTACTTTTATAAGGATTTTTCTAGCATTTTTGAAGCACGAAGTTCAGAATTCATAAGATGATGGTTTGTCTGAATTGGCAGAGAAGGATTTTTTGTAAGTGCACTTGCATTCTCCAAGACGTGTTATAAATTGCTATTAAAAACTGGTTTATCACCAAAATAAAAAGAGCAGATATTTTTTCAGGAAAGCAAAATTCAAGGTACTTTGACCATGAATAAAAATTATGCTGCTTGTTAGCAGAAACGGAGAATATGGAATGATTCAACCTCAAAATGTCCTATTCTGTCCTTGCTGTAAGTGTCTTGATGTAAGAATAACTGTTCTGATTTAATGGCAGAAATCTGACCTTGAAACCAGCTATTCTAAATGTACCAAGATTAAAGTCTTCTATTATTTCAAAGCTGGTCCCATTCTGGCAAAGCTGGAACAAGACATTTTGGTGAGACAGTGTTGTAATCATGAAATATTTTGGACTTATCTATTAAAACTTATGCAACAATGGGATGTTTCCTCTGGAGGAATCATTTGTATCCTCTCCAACAGGAGAAGAAAAAAAGAACTTCACACTTTATCTAATATTTTAGATAAGCATATAAGAAAAATGGCCATATGAAATGCTAAGATTAATTTAATTTCTAGATATAGATCTGATTGCAGTGTCCTTCACTGCATCTTAATGCATGTTAAATGAAATTTTATATAAATATCACTAAAACCTCCAGATATTGGCAGAGAGTTGTATATTTTATATATTACTGAGCCAGTTGCTGTCTATATTATGGAGCCATTATATTAATTTCCCAGGTGAACTGAACTGCTGAAGCAAAATATGGTTCTTTGTAAGAAGTATTTTCTCATCATGACAGAACACAGGGCCAAACAGTCATGCAAACAATACAATTCTATGCATTTCTGTTCAAATGAAATGCTACTAAGCTCATAGTAAAATACTGTAACTACCTATGGGATAATTTTATTCTTGCTGTTTTTTTCAATAATGGCTTTTCATTATAGACAGAACCACTACTTTTAATTCTTTAAGAATATCACATCACCATGGTGAAATATATTAAGAAAATTCTGAAACTTACATTAATTTTTTTTCCTTTTGGTTTGTTTTTAGTAAATGAAACATTTAATTTATGTGACCATTATTCCGTAGAAATACTGTTTCCTGGATATTTAAGAATGAAAATTACTAGACGTGTATAGAAATTCTCAAAGATGTATTATAAATTGCTATTAAATGCCTCTTTCTGCTCTCAGGTTGGTCATCTCCATATCTTGCAGAAAGATCTTTAGATTGTGTAAGAACACATGATTGATTAGGTAGAGAGTGTTCCCACTGCTGTTGAGATTATTTCATTTTTCAGATTATTTCTTTTTATTTTTAGTGGTTGGATCTCCAGTGTCTTCTTTCCAACGCACATGAGAATGTATTCTCTTGCTCAATTTATGGATTCAGTTTATGAATTTCTATTTTCCCTTTCCTGAAGTTTGTGAGAAACAATCTGATGGGAGTTCTCCCACATTTTGGTCTACGGAATAGTTAAAAAGCCAGATGTGGATTGCTATTATCAGATGAACAGCAATAAAACCCAAAAGTCATAATTCAAACCCAAATATAGCAAAATGCATAAAGTAATACAACATGGCTATGTTTGGTTTCAATGTATTACTAGGATGACTTAATGAACAAATGTATTTTTACTTCCTTCCTGTGTGGCAGTAATTACATTGAATACTTTTCCTTTAGTGTTATTTGAAGCCAAAACTGCACTTAGTAGTTGTTAGCTAGCAGCAGTTAGTGATTAGTGTGTGAAATCACATTGACATGTAAATTTTGCCCTAGTGTTAATTTTAAAGTCACAACTTCATTTGCAGCGTAAAATGAATGTATGTGTGTAGTATATGTGGGCTAAAATTATTGTTACTTGAACTACATGTTATAGCTCAGGTAGAGTCTTCATATTTATTTTATTATATAAAAAGTGGATGGGTTCCTTCCAAAGCTTTTTTAAAATGGACCTTTGAAGTGTTTTTCTGTTTAAACATATTTTAAAATGTGATGCTGTTCTCTCAAATCAACACCAGATGGCAGAACAGAGATAGTATTGGGGAAACTGAATATTAAAAGATGTTGATTGCAAATGCTGGCCTCATACCTAGGTGAAAATTGTTCGTTTACATGGTCTTTTGCAATATGTAGATTACTTTGATTCGTGTAATCTCTAATGTAGACTATTTACATTGTAGATTGTTTTAACAACTTTTGTATAAGAATAGCTGAATTAGTTGCAGCAAAAACAACATTCTTGTGAGGTCTTAAACACCTTTATTAACAAATATTTTTGTGGATTAAAGTTCAGTTCAGCAGAAACATTCTGCAATATTTATCTGACTTTAATAAACTTGACTGAGGGGAAAGTGATCAGAACGATTTGTCAGCTTTTAGCAATGTTTAACAGTAGCAAAATATATTCATTTCAAAATGTAATACATCTAGGGCCACATAGTCGACACGTTTTTTGAGGAGAATAAAATATCAGAATATCATTTATTTGGATTTATAGTGGAGTAAAGAGGAT
Source organism: Psammodynastes pulverulentus (assembly GCA_025802295.1). NCBI lineage: Eukaryota > Metazoa > Chordata > Lepidosauria > Squamata > Psammodynastidae > Psammodynastes > Psammodynastes pulverulentus. The sequence continues at coordinate 37,436,089 of JAOYMU010000292.1, read as the reverse complement.
AGGAAAATGGCAGGAAAGGGCTTATGCCATAAAGAACCAACGTAGAGTGGTTCTTAAATAGAATGTTACAAAATCAACCTCTGCTTTTGCATAACCACATTCTTTCAGTAGGAGTTGCCACAAGCAGTAGCTGGATAGATGGGGTCAGAATATAATTGTATATAATTCAGTTGGGTCACTAAGGGACCTAGTTTATGATAAGAAAACCATGTTTCTGGTCTTGTAAAGATAAAGTAAGAGAGTTGCTACTGTTCTATGATGAGTTAGACAAAACCCTGGTGGACATTCCAGCATTTTATTTGCTTTACATTGCTCCAACTCCATCCCTGCAGACTCTTAGTGGTGATGGACATTCAGGACAGGGTCTTCCCAATGAAAGCAGCTCAATTCTTTGCCTAAAGAAGTCAGGTAATGAATTCCTTTATTGTGCCTGAGATAATATGGAAGAATATTTTTCCATCAAAATTTTAAATTTATTTTGATAAATGGACAACAGTCTTACTTCAACTTAATTTTTAACTTACCTGGTTCAGTATTAGTGAACCAGGCTATCGGGCATTGTTCCAGTATTCAGAAAGACATTTGAATTTGGGAATTTTTTTCCATGAAAGCCAAGGTACTCTTTGTAGACCCTGCTTTGATTATCTTTACTTTTTGCTGTTTTTTTTTTAATTTCAAGCTTTACCAAGATTCCAAAAAGTGAAATAATAAATTTGGAGGCATTGAAACATGATGACATAAACCATCATTCAATTGCCTTCCATAGTCTTTGACTATAAATCAGTAAAACATTGAAATGAGTGAGATCCAGTTCCATCTGCCTTATTTTTTTAAAATAGCTTTCTTTCCATCTCACTTCAAAATACTTTTGAAACTGATTCATCCTCAAGAGGTAATAAGACCAGATTTTGTTATGTTTTATTTTTATGCATCATTGTTCTTAATTTTATGATTTGTGAAACTTGAGACCTACCAGCATAATGCTTTATTTCTATAAAGTTACTTTTGGCCAAATGTCTTGCATCAAATGTTGTGAGACCATTTTTATGACTTTTGAAAATGTTTTGGCTTTTCTTCTGGCTATGAAATACTGGATCAGAATAAATGCTTTTCAGCTGGGCTTGATAGTGTTAAACTAACTCAGAATGTAAGCAGCTACCATGCTGAACTGGCCTAACTGATTGCTTCTTGTCTCTCCTTGTTAAACAGATCAGGACCACAGGACATATCAAAAGCCTGTTACATCTGAAGATGAAGGTTGCATGTTTAGATTTCATAAATACTAGCCATTCTACATTCTTTAAGAAGGCTTGGTTATGCAGGATTGGTTTATATGGTATATGCATAGCCACCGTTTATACTGGTGTGTGTGGACTATCCATTTTGAAGGATGCCACAGGAGATTCTTATGTGATACTTTCCCTATATGATGCCTTTATTATCATAGACACAATGAATAATGGTTCTCTTTTTTTCAAAATCCACCTCCTATTTCATATGGAACAATGTTCCATCTCAGACAAAATTGCCAAGATTTTCAGATAGGATGACCAGAGTAGGAAATTCTGGGACTTGTAGCACAACACATCTGGAAAGCACAAATTTGGGGAAAGTCAATCTATCCCTCGGAGATTCCCATCCCTTATAACTTTTCTGGTTTTCTTCACTTGTTTACCAGTATCAAAATCACACACCCAGTTTCTGGAGTACCAGAAGTTCCTTGACTCAGAGCAAGAGTCACATTAAGAAGCTATTGAGAACTTTATAAAGCACAAAGAGTCTATTATCTTCCTGTTTGCTTCCAACATTTATGCTCAATGTTATATCTTGATATAGAAGGATTCATTGGTGTCTATCAATGAAGGATAATTTTTATAGTAATTGAGCAAGTGACTTCAAACATCAAAGCTGAAGCATAAAATAAATCCAGTGGGGGAAAAAAAGCCACATATAAGCAATTATCAACACTCCAAAAATGCATGATGCTTAGCTCCAATAATCTTGCTTACAAAGGCTTTGAAGAATTAAGTAGCTATTTGCTAATAAGATTGATCTTTGTGTAAGAGATTAGGAACATCACATAGTGTAGAGACCTGGTTCAACAACATTAACACTGCATCTGTTATCCCTCTGAACAGGTTTGTTGCAAGTAGCGAAAACTAGATAAGATTTTGATTTTCAAAAATAATCATTTCATCAATGAAAGTGCAAAAAGAGGGCTACAGGAGAACTCTTTTAAAATTGAGTTAGTGTATATAGTTTAATATGGAAGGACATACTCTGACTAATGTTGAAAATGTTATATAATATGCTAAGATTAGATCCACTATGTGAACTTGTTTCTCTCTAAATTTTCATCTTTGTTGCAATATGCCTTTACTCTTTCAATTTGGAGATACAGTAGAGCAAATCATTTGCAATAGGTAATATTTCCATTTTCACATTAACTGTCCAGTTTTTTCAGCAACAGAAAAAGCATGGGAGTAACATAAGGACTCTCTTGTGGGAAAAACACTCATGCTTTTGAGGAAATAAGTGAAACCACAATCCCAGCATCTCTTTCCAGCCATCCTCAAGTGTTTGGTTTGCATGTGGAAATGAGTAAGATAGAGAGGATCTAATAGATCTTTACTAATTGGATTCCAGATTTATTGGATCTACAGTTCCCAGAATTACTAACCAATATGGCCTGCAGCAAATATTGAATTGAATTGAATTCTTATTAGCCAAGTGTGATTCAACACACAAGGAATTTGTCTTGGTGTATATGCTCTCAGTGTACATAAAAAGAAATATATATTCACCAAGAATCACAAGGCACAACACTTAATATAGTCATAGGGTACAATAAGTAATCAAATCTTACTAGGAAACAGTCCATATAAACAGTAAGGATACAAGCAACAAAGTTACAGTCATACAGTCACAAGTGGGAGGGGATGGGTGATAGGAACGATGAGAGGATTAATAGTAATAGTAATGCAGACTTAGTAAATAGTTGGACAGGGTTGAGGAAAATTGTTTAGCATAGTGATGGCATTCGGGGAAAAACTGTTCTTGTGTCTAGTTCTGGTGCTCTAGGACAGGGGTCTCCAACCTTGGCAACTTTAAGACTTCTTCTTCTTCTTCTTCTTCTTCTTCTTCTTCTTCTTCTTCTTCTTCTTCTTCTTCTTCTTCTTCTTCTTCTT
>JAOYMU010000292.1:37420003-37432801 GCA_025802295.1 Psammodynastes pulverulentus | reverse complement strand
TGCCGCACCACCACACTCTCAACAACCTTTGCCACAAAGGGAAGGTTGGAGACCGGACGATAATTATTTAAAAGAGCAAGACCTGTGGACTTCAATTCCCAGAATTCCTCAGCCAGTTTTGCTGAAGTTGAAGTCCACAGGTCTTAAAGTTGCCAAGGTTGGAGACCCCTGCTCTAGGATGCAAAAGATAATCTGATTATTAATAAAAAGGGATTAATCATGTGCAAAGAAGCTGGAGTCATTCTTGAAGAAAGTCAGTGAAGTAATGAGAGCTTTCTCTAAGCTGGGAATAGTCCAGATAATTAAATGAACTTAGAATTCCCATGCTCTATGATGATTTGTGAAAATGTTGGGAATTAGCTACATGTCTTGAGGGTGCCTTAATTTGGGGAAGACTGGTTAACATACAATATCAACTTTTCGTACTGTTTTTCCTCTCTGACTTGAGTAGGTTTGCCTGTCCCCAAAAAGTTTATTTGTTTTTACCATGTTTTACTGGGTGCGTCTAGCCCTTATTTTATAAAACACAAAAAAGTTCATCTTTGTTGTTTCGACCTCACAATATATTTTCATTTCTGGATGGGTGCTTTCTTTTCCTATCTCTTGATAGGTTCTATCTACTGAATATACCAGGATCCCCCAAGGTGGTCTACTTATAAAACCTGATTTTTTTAGGTGCTTGTGAAAGCTGTAACTAAGTCTAATCATTACTAACCCGTAAGTGGTTGTTCAGTGCTTAAGATTCTTTTAAAAAAGGATGCCAGTGCTACCAACAAAAGTGCTAGGGAGACAGTAAAATTCCGTATTGCCAGAAGGCACAGAGGAAAGTAGTGGGTGTTGCTGATTTTGCTATCAAATATTTTGCTACCATTTACAGAATGGTACAGCTAGGGATGTTTTCAGTGCAATTATGAGGCAGCAGTACAAATACTGAGTCAACTCATAAAAGTGCAGAAATGTACACCACAGCAGATGTATAACAGAAGACGCTTATGTATAGCTGACTGTGAATCAGTGAGGCTAGGCACAACACTGCATTTTATATGATGGTGATGACTGAATGTCTTGCATGTGGGGGATAGGGAAAGGTGGCTAGACAAAGAGATGTAGTCTTGCCTTTATTTTCCAAGGCAAAAAAAGAATTTTAAGGACAGCCTTCTATATTGTTATGGGCTATATCTGCTTGTGTTGCTTTATGTGGACTTTTGCTTAGCAGAGGATTGGAACTGATAGCCTAAATCAGGGGTCCCGAACTCCCGGGCCTGTGGCCCACTACCAGGCCTTGAGCCATTTGGAACCGGGCTGCAGAAGTGGCAAGTGAGGTGTGTGTGCACGCATCCCCAATTGCGTGAGCAGCATGCGAGTGTGTGTGTGTGCATGTTCCATTTGTGCAAATGCTGGGCGTACATGCCCACCTCTCATACAGAATCATTCTCTCTTCCTTCCCCAGGCTGCAAAGCTGGAAAGATTGGGGAACTCTGGACTAAATAACTCTACCAAGTTTCTTTCAAAAGTGTCAAAAATGATGGCATTAAAAGAGCACTTCCAGTTTTCCCCTGGCTTATTGGTTACCTGGATCAGAACTGGAATTCTTCTGAAACTTGGTATTCTGTGTTTATATTCTCTTCATCTTGGCCCCTTCCCTGTGGTTCTCTTCCTTTTTTGTTGTTTTTGGTCTTCTCATCAATGATTGGGAAAGCTGAGCAGACTCTTGTGGCACTTCTTATCACAGTCAAATGGCTACTATGCTTTCCATAAGATGAGGTATAATTTGTAATTTCATCTTGGCTAAAGCTGTTGCTTGAGTGACCGCCTCCTTCTATGCTTTAAAGCTTCTCTTGCAATTTCTAAGAGACGATACTCTGCCCTGTCCCTTGTTAAATAGCTGTCATGTTCTTTATTTTTAGAGGTTGAAACAGTTCTCCTGGATGGATTAAATTAGTTTGGGATTCTTAATAGAGACCTCTGTACAAATATGAGCTTCACATAAGTTGGATGAAGCCTCCTGTTTGAAAACTGTCAGCCTCGGTGCCCTCAAAATCTAGCTTTCACAGTTTTCCATCTGGGTCTTGGATGAAGCCTGCAAAAATGTTTAAAATTGCATGTTTCATTTACTTAGAAAAAACAAAATAAAATTATCTAAACATCAGCCAAACTAACAAATCAGGTTTTTTAAAAAGATAAAGAAGTCAACGCTCTCAATTGAACTACGATGTTGAAGTTATACTAGTGCAAAAAAAGAGACAGAGAGAATTATCCTTGACCCAAAGCTCCGACGCAGGCTATTTAAAAAGAGAAGAGGTCTAGCACAAAGCAGAAGTTTGAAACAAAACTGAGTTTAAAAGGGAGAAAGGAAAAGGCATCAAAATTGATTTTTAATTTTTTTCTTTCATTTTGGAGTTTATGGAATTTTTGTTTCTTTTTAAAATGAGTTATTATTTATAGCATTTGAACCTTAACTGAAGTCTGAAATGCTCTCAGAACAACTTCCATAATAATAAAAAGTCCCCACCAATAGACTCATGACATTCAAAGACATGATAGAGAAAGAATAGGGGAGGCAGAAGGCGATAAAAACCAGACAATTCTTAGTGCTTTATTTTCATATACTGGCCTGCTGGATGGAAGTGGGCTGCTCATTGAGATTGAGAGGACATTATTTTTCAAAGTAAGTCCCTTTGTTCCTTTTCCATCAGGATACCATTTCTGTGGGGAGGGAGATACAGTTTGAGACAGTTGGTTCAACAGTTGATCTGAAGTAGTTGCACAGTACAGATAAGGAGGAATCAAAGTGCAATTTTGTAAACACTAGGTCATCTCTGAGAAAGAAAAGGGGGTGAGAAAGAAACTCAAGATTATCCCAACTTGATTCTCTTTGGCATAAGTGGTCTTGGTACTCTAGAACAATATACCAGAGCTTCAATAGTACTTGTGGCGGCTTTTTCTTGTTGGATGTATCTTAATAGCAGACAACAGTGAATAAGAATGGGTTTGCGCCTTAGCACAAGGACCAAAACAAGAACCCAGAACAAAACTAGGATTTGTTCAAGAACTGTTGCAATTTGTAAAATAAATAATAATCTTAATGAAAGCTATGTTCTTCTTAGTATCCCTCCTTAAATAAACTTTAAGAAACTGATATAATCCCTAATGCATTTAGCATTCAGTAAAGCTTAATCTTAAAATAGATATAGCATTTGACCTCCAGATAGAACATACTGTATGAATTCATAGCCTTTCTATGTATACCTGTTGTTGTGTTTTCTTTTAAAAAACAAGATAGGTCAGCTAACTTTATTAGTAAAAAAACACTTAGCTTTGGTTAAGGCAAACTTAGTTAATGTTATGTTAGATGATTTGTGGCATATTCATATATTCCTGTGCCCCCCCCCAAAAGCAATTCATGAATGTTAAAAATAAAAAAAAGTTGCATCTGGAGATTAATTGTTTTAATTAAGAATCTGGAGTGTCATCAGGGTAGATAATGTTTGATTTTTTTCAAACTGTCAGAAAGCTTTCTTCTTCCCCAGCAGTGAGCTGAAACATTTCTGGCATCAAAGAAAGGTTTTTGAAACACAGAAGTGCATCTGCTGTTATTAGTTCTGTATTGGCTGAAGTACTGACTTGATTCTGAATGCATTTACTGTAGAACTGGATGATCAAAAGACTTTGGCTTTGCTAGAAATTAAAAAAGAAACGAGGAATGAAAAAGATGAACTTGGCTGGGTAAATGTCCTCTCCTGCTTTCCTATGTGAAAGACTGACTGCTCTAATTTTACTGCAGGGCCCTTGTCAGTGGCCACACAGCAATGCAGTTTGAAGGAGAGATTTGATGAATATCTACAAGTAAAAAGGCAAAAGCTCAAGGGCTAATATATTCTGCATAGTATATTCTATGTTTCATTAGCTTAGCTTAAGGCCTTCATTGACATTAATAAGCAAAAGGGACAGAAGGACAAAGGTAAAATGCAAGTAGATTAAGAATTATAGTTGGCTCAAGAATTTTATAAGTACCTGCCATATTTAGATAATAGGTTGGCACAGTGGGAATTTATCCTGTCCTTTGAGACAAGGAAGGGTATGGTATTTTCTTCCCTTCCATTATCACATTTGTATAGTTCCTATCTATAATGTATAGATATGACAATGAAAAAAAGCTCAGGGTAGCATAGAATGTGGGCACATGCTATTATATAACAAATACAAAGGAATATGTGTCTTCTCCTATACTAAATATGTCTTTTAAAAATAATTTTCAAATACAAAATTAGCTGCCTTTTTGACTTGGGCAAGTGAATGTTTAAATGCAAAACTTTTTATTCTTAATATTGAAATTGGACCGGCTATAGACTCCAGACACAACTCTTCAAAGGTAAGAAAGCTGCATAAAAATTATCTTGTAGCTTGTGTGGATTTTATCAAGGATGAGGGAACCTTTGATCTTCCATATGTTGTTGAAATACAGCTCCTGGCATTTCCCATCAGGGCCTATGATGGCTGGAGTGACTAGGAAGTATAAATCAATAACATCTGGAGGTCTGCAGGTTCTCCACTGATGTGTTGTATCTTCTGATGGGTTCTGAGTCCAGTTTCTGCCAGACAAAAAAGCATCATTCACTACACTGTAAAGGAGATTCTGTCTCTCATCGACCTATTTTGACTTTGAGTTAACTTTGACTATGGGAAGTCTCTAGTCTTTGATTTTGACATTCTATTTCTGATGCCTATGTGGCTCCCTTCTTTTTAAAAACCCTCTGTAAAGATCTGCATACATTCGATATTCTTGAGTTGGGTTTATATCACTTGGATAATTATCCTAGACATCCTCTACGTGCAACAAAATTAACAGAGATTCCATTTGTTAGAATCGTATGGAGACTGCGACTGCACTCTGCCTTATTACCAAATGAGTACAGCATGCCCTTCAATAATTCTCTAAACTCTCAAATGCCTTGGAAATAATATGCTAGAATATTACTGAACTGTGACTGAAGCACCATTTGTGCTAAATGTGACAGTGCACAAATGATATTCCTCTATAAAAGTTCAAACTACATTAATCTTTCACAGAGGTTCATCGGCTAGGAAGATGCCTTAGTTACAAAATAAACCCTAGTCGCCCTTCTTGAAATTATTTCCATTGATTTCTGCCTTGTTTAATTTTTTTGCCATGCATATATTATTTTCATATTATGTATGTGTGTATGTACTGTATGTATATATATGTATATTTGTACAAGCATTAGTACAAACATCTGTTCTCCATTTGCAATAGATAAACCCCTTTTAGATCATGGTATCTTCAAATATAATATATAATTGTTGGCAATGTAATATACTTCTTATTTTTATTCCTTTGGGGTGAACTAGTATAACTCATCAGCAGATTTGCTTTCCTGGGATACAATGAGTTACAGTATGGTAGTTCCCAGAAAAGGAGAAAAATGGCTTCCCTGCATCTACTTGAGTTGAAAATTATCTTACATTTGCTCCACAACTGTTCAGAATCATATAATAAACCAATAGGATTTCTGATAAATAGGTTATGTGGTTCTCAATGTTTCAGATAATAATTTCTGTAATTCCTGACCATTTGCCATTGTGGTTGAGTCTATTGGGGGTTGTATTAGTCCAGTGAGAGCCACCAGGCAGTCTATCCCTGTGCCAAACAAATCAAAAGTGGTTGGTTTAACACTGGCAAGGGCAATCTCTTCAAATGATAAGTATCATTCTATAGCCTTGTGCAATGATATGTGTAGCAAAAAGGAAAAAAAAATAAAACTTAAATGACTCATACTGTAGGAAATCACAGTCTCTTGAGCTTTCAGGAATTCCTCTGCTGTAGGATCTGTCCTGAATTGCCACATGTGCTTTGAATACAGGCTTCATCCAAATGGCAATAGAACTCTAAAGCTACACATTTATTTGGATTTCTTGTCCCAAACTTTTAAGTAATTTTAAGGAACAACAAAACATACCTTAGAGGTGTGTCAGACTCGTGTTGTCATGGTGGCATCATGTGACATATAAGGACTTTCCCTCTCTTCGCTAAACTGGGCGGGGACAGGCCCAGAACATGATGCATCTGGCCTGCAGGCCACGACTTTGACAGCCCTGGCTTATTAGATGTGTAGTGCTAATTGCAATCAGTATTTCAAAAGTATTTCAAAATACTTTCCCCTTCATCCCATTGTATTTTCCACATAAAGGCATTTTAGTACATCCTACTCAAAATGTTAAATGTCTGGAATTGTCCTCCACCAATTCATTTGCTGTCTAGTTCAGAGATCCTCAATCTTGGCAATTTTAAAACTTATGGACTTCCACTCAACAGAAGCATGGTTGATTGAGGAATTCCAGGAACTGAAATCCATAAGTCTCACCGTTGCCAAGGTTAGAGATTCCCGAGTTGACCCTTTATCTCAACCATTTACTTAGTTTGGAAGCCTGCCTCAAAAGGAACTTTTGCTAATTGTATAAACTATAACATTCAGAGCAACACTTATTTAAATAGTATACCAGGAACTTAAAATGGGAAAAGAGGAAGCCAGCTGGGAAGGTTGTAAATCATGTGATCATATGACTTTGGGATAGTGCAACCATTGTAAATACACACCTGATGCCAGTTTTGATCACATGACCATAGAGATGCTGCATCAGTTGTAAGTGTAAGGATAGTCACATTTTCAGTGCCATTTTACATTTGGTCACTAAATGAATGGTTGTAAATTGAGGACTACCTATAGTTATATTTTTATTTTATGATAGCTTAACAAGTGAAAAAAGCAAGTAAAATTACTTTGAGGGTTGATTTTACTCTCTCACACCAACATTCATATTCATTTTTGTGCAAAAAAATGCATTTAGTGACTTATTTTGGTATTCATAAAATGCATTGCAAAATTTTGGATCAATAAGCAGAGTATGTCACCTCCAAACCAAGAAATAATATGTGAAACTTTAATTTCCAGAAGCACCTTCTATTATTTATTTGTGCCTCCCTTATTGTTTTGTAAGTTCAATGTAATTGGATGGCCCATAGAGCCCTAAAACACTGCTTGATGGGTTTCTTTCTATCAGTAAAACTACCACGAACTCAGTTTGTCATCAGTTAAGTATCTGAGAACTCAGACATATTCAGGAACCAGAACTTTGTGGTAATTCTGTCTCAACAGAAAATTAGTGTCCCTCAGAAATGAATCGAAACAAGTCATATAAACACAGCCTTTGAGTTAAAGGGATAAATTTCACCTGCCATTCTGCTCATTAAGACAAAAAAAATCTCCTTCTGAGCTTAAATCTCTGATCTTTTACTTAGTGGCTTAACTGATCACAGTAGAAGATGGGCCAGGTTTTTTTTTTTTGCTTTTAGAAACAGTTATCATAGATTTAAGTGCAGTATGAGAGGCATAAAACCATGAATGATTTATTGGGGTGCTCTAGTTCATCTCTCAAAAGGGGAGTTCAGTGCCTTCACTTAAAAGATTAACTACCTAATCCTAGAATAGCAATTATAGCCAGGAGCAACCTTATTAGGCAAACCACATTACATAATTTAAGCTGGTAACTTGGTCAATGAATCTATTCAGAAAAGCTGAACTCAAGGCACACAACGTACGTGAGCAAATGGTTAATCCTTTTTATTTTTGGATTACTATGATCAATGTGCAGTGAGTTAGCATTTTTTTAAATTCTCATTCTCTGTCTCACTCACTCCCTCTCCCTCTCCCTCATGCTCACTTTATGGGGAGAATAACTATGCATAAGTACCGAATTTGGAGTTAAACATTCAACCAATGCTTGTTCAGAAGGGAATTTTCCTCCCATCACTACTCTTAACCTTCCTTACATGGCAAAGGATTCTAGTGAGAGAGAAGTTCCCTATGGATGGGCTCCAGCACGAGTCTGAAAGCTCGGAAGACTAAATCTCTGGTCCCAGATTGGTTCATGCAATGTTATCCTGGGACACCTATATTTGCCTTCATTCATGACATGGGAAAGGAGTCAATTTGTAGCATCTACTCATAGGCATGGTTGGCCTCTGATCCTTGAGGGGCCAAAGTATCAGATAGAATTTTGGTAATACATAATAACACAGAGGAAAGCAGTTTGTACTATTTAAACTGAAAAGTAAACAATCTGAAAAATCTACCAGCAATGTGCCTACCTTATCTGACCTGGTGGAATGGACAGATAACCTCAGGGAGAGGAAGTCCTACAAATAGCCTGGCCCTATTCTATTTAGGGCTTTAAAGATGATTACAAGCACTTTGAATTGCATCTGGAAATAAATGGGAAGCCAATGCATCTTTTATGATCCACAGTTTATAACACCAGATTTTAAAAAATAAACTATTTGTTGTAGCCTATATTATCCACTAATCTTCACATTACCATCTTGAGGTTTGGCACCCATCATTTACTTTGATGATAATTATAGATGGAGTGGTTGGAAGTCTTGTAGCTTTACAACTGCTATTCTAAAACCAGATTTTTTTAAAAAACCCAACACAATATTTTGTGTCGATTTTTTCTGAGAAACATTTTTGAATTTTCTTCCACTTATTTTGACAAATAAGGTTCTGCTATTTTGCTGAAACATCATTCCCAAATGAGATTAGCAAAATGTTCTTAATTCTAGGTAAGGGTTGTTGCTTAGTCTGTAATATTATCAAGCTATTTGAAATTACCATTAAAGTTTAAAATAACTGCTTATGACGATAGTTTCATTATTTTTGGCATCTGGAACCACAAATGTAACTCATGAAAGAACTTTGTAAGGTCTAGTTCATTTTCTATGTTTGGTGAATGGTATATGGCAGTGATTTTCACCCTGTGGTCTGCGGACTCCTGGGAGGGGCGCAATGTTGTCACAGGGGATCCACAAAAATTTGAAGAAATGTTATGATTTAAATCTTATGTAAGTCTTGGGGGTCTGTGGCCACAAAAATTATTTAATGGGGCTCCATGGTAAAGACAAGGTTGAGAACCACTGGTATATTGTATTGGATATGCTTTGTGAAATGCTTTGTGGCATTTTCTTACAATGGTTTGATGTGCTTGAGAATAGATGACATCTTTGAACAAAGGTGCATTATCATCTAATACCTTTAACAGCGTACTACTCTCTGTGCTCCATGACAGGAATTGTGCTGTTTGATCTTTAACTCAACAGCAGCAGCTTCCTCAGCCAGTCACAACTGCAGTATTTGTTGTCACAGCATCTACATCTAAAACACCATGCCAATTATGTTTTTGACAGGTACAGATATCATTCTATTAGGTATGATCTTTTTTCTGTATAAGTATTTAATTATATTTCTGATGCATTTATTTTACCATCTCTGAAACACTAAGTAAATAAATTTGCATTTTGAAACTGTATAATTGATAGAGCAGATCCAGTGTCCAAGTACATTGATATAGTTTTATTGATTTGATTGTAAATTATCATTTGCATATGATGTGGGCCATATTCCTGGTCTCATTTCATCTTTTATGCTACAGGCTTTCTCCTGTGTGATGTTATCCAGGTACGTATGGGTTAACTCTCATCTATTCATAGCTCTAGACAGAGTGTGCAAAACTGAGGACACACCCCCGCACTTCCCAGTTTCGACTCTGTCTTAGGCTATGACTAGACGTGATTTCTGGTTCTCCAGAATCAGAGTGAGTGTGCAGATTAAGACTTTTATTATTTTTATTATTTTTTATTTCTGTTACTGTTGTTTTGTTCTACTGAGTGCATAGTGCTTACAGCCATGCAAACAGCATCAGGGGCCTAAGGCTTCTGACCACGGCTGGCAGGAACGATAGACTTCACTGGGCCTCCTTCAAGTCTATCTCCCAGAGTCCCGTCCTCGCCATTGTAATCCCTAACCAGCTTGCCGGCAAAGGAGGGAAGGCGAAGGGCAGCCTCGCTCGTAATCCTTGCTAGGAAGCGAAGCGAAGGCTCGGACCTGGCGCTGCATTCGTGGAGGCAGGTCGGGGGAGACCTTGCAGCATTATGAATGCTGTCAGAGGTGGCGGTCGCCATTTTGGAATTATGACGCGACCGCCATTTTGAGAGGAACAGGACCGCCCACAGCGGAAGTAAGTGGGGGCTAATTTGAGCAGGATGACAGGATCTCCTGAGTCATCCTGCTGAATGGACGACATGTTGGTTTTCCCTTGAGCGCATGCGCAGTAGCGAGGGTTTTAAGCATTGCGGAGATGAGCTAGCTTCCGATCGGAGTGTAGCCGTTCTCCTCTACTGGATTGATTCCCTTTGCAGAGCGATTGCATAGCACGGCCTGTTTTTTCATCGCCTGAGCTATCAGCTGTTTCGGGGACCCGAGGATAGCGAATTCAGGTTGGTTGATTGTCTCCCCGGCCGGGGAGGCCTAAGAGCCGCTAGCAGTTATGGAGAGTTCTGCCCTGCTGCAGGAGCCCTCGGAGGCGCCTAGGGCCTCCAAGGCCACCAAGAACAAAGCTGTCAAAATTAAGGCTAGGGCCATATCTCAGGCTCGAGCCTCCCAGGCCAAAGAGAAGGGCGAACAGCGTATCCAGGACGCCATAGACAGGCAGGTAGAGAGGGACACTAGACAGGCAGAATGAGCAGGCCTGCCCGTCACAGCTGAGCCTCTTATTTTGGACCCAGGCCCGTCTACCTCCACAGCTGGCCTTTCCAACCGGAGAGCCAATAAGAGAAGGCAGGAGGGAGCTCCTGCTGATCAGGCTCCTAAGTTGTTGCTCCTGTCTGCTGTGCCCGAGAGGGAGTTCTCAGACTCCGCCCTCTCTCCAGAGCTTTCACCGGGGCCCTCAGCGTCAAGCATGCCGGCCTGGCCTGTCACTTCATCCCTGCCAGCAATGCCCTCCACCTCGGCTGGTCCCACTCCTCCACAGGCCCAGGCAGACTTCCAGTGGATGTTTTCAGAGGCCATGAAAAAAAGGTTATGAGGCTTGTCTTCAGCAACACCAACACCTGTTTGCGCAGGGCAGGGCTCAGGGGGCAGTGCCTCAACAAGCAGGCCCACAGGAGGGACATGTTCGGCCTTTACCACCTCAGGCCTTAGGCCCAAGGCCTCAGACAGATCCCCATATATCCGAGGAGGAAGACCAGGAAGAGGGAGAATTAGATAGCGAACTCTCTGATGAGGAAGGAGTAGAGGAGGACCTTCCTCTTTTTAAGGGGCTCTTTAAACCCCATATGTTTCGAGCGTTACTGGCCAAGGCCAAGGTGGTCACTGGCCTGGGCCTAGAGGACACAGCTGTTGCAGCAAACCCTCGGAACCCTGCGGATCTTCTGTTTTCAGCGGAGGCGGAGCCGGTGGACATCATCCCTGCTTCCCAACTCTTTATTCAGATCATCAGCAGACAGCTGCAGGCCCCTGGGTCCTATCCCAATCTGACTGCTTATGACAAGTGATTTTTCAATGTTTCTCCGAACCTGGCAGACCTGCTGGCTACCCCCGAGGTTGACGAACCGGTGGTTGCACTCACCACACCATCAGCCCCATTGGCAGAGGCTGAGGAGGTCTTGAGGCCGGAGGACAGGAGGGCCGAGATTACTTTGCGCAAGGCCCACCAGGCGGCCGCCTGGGCAGTTAAAACGGCTACAGCCGCTTCGTTTTTCTCTCGGGTGGCCTTGCTTTGGCTGAAAGAGATCCAGGCGAGAGTTCCTGCTCAGGATGTCTGCAGCTGCCAGGATTTCAACAAGATGGTTGCAGCAACAGAGTACATGGCGGACGCCACCTTCTATTCCGCCAATTTTGGCGCTAGGGCCATGGCCTCTTCCATCGCGGTGAGGCGTCTCCTCTGGCTGCGGCAGTGGCAGGCTGATGCCAAGCGTAAGTGGTGTCTGGCTTCAACTCCCTGTGCGGTGGGCAAGCTTTTGGGTGAGGTGCTTGACCCTATACTCACCGAATCTAAGGACAAAAAGAAACATTTGCCATCCTTAACCAAGAGGGGGGAGCATCTTTCCCCGCTTCGCTTCAGGGGGTATACCCCCAGACCAGCTTTCACCGGCTCCTTCTCTCAGAGGTCTTACAGGCCCCTGTCGCAGAGGTCGGAGTTCCATCCTTCCCAAGGGTTCCGTGACCGGAGCAGACCACAGCCCCAGACCAAGCGGCCCTTTCGTGGGGCGGGGGGTCGGCCCTTTCGTTGGTCCCGCTGATTCAGCTCCGGTGATCCCGATTGGTGGCAGGCTAGGTGCCTTTTGCGACAGATGGGATTTGTCCACTTCTGATAAATGGGTTTGATCCACACTTAGATCTGGGCTCAGACTGGAGTTTGTTGCACCGCCACCAAGGAGGTTTTTGAGATGTCTGATCAGGGGAGGCACGTCCAGGGCACGTCTCATGGAGGGGGCTATTTCCCATCTCCTAGATATCAGTGCAATTGAACCAGTTCCTCCTCAGGCTTGGTTTCGGGACTATTATTCGTCGCTCTTCCTGGTACCAAAGACTTCGGGGGGCTGGAGGGCCATTTTGAACCTGCGGGGCCTAAACTGTTTCCTCAAGTACCGCAGGTTCAAGGTGCACTCTCTAGCTTCCATTTTGAAGAGCCTGAGGGAAGAGGATGTTCTCACCTCCATCGATTTGACGGAAGCGTACCTTCACATCCCGGTACACCCTGATCACCGGCAGTACTTGCATTTTTGTTACGGCCGTCTGCACTTCCAGTATAGGGCCCTTTCATTTGGCCTGGCTTCAGCGCCTAGGACCTTCACTAAAATTCTGGGAGCTCTGGCGGCATCCCTGAGGTCTCAACCGGTGCGACTACAATGTATTTGAATTTGAATTTATTTGAATTTATAGC
>JAOYMU010000292.1:37405150-37419903 GCA_025802295.1 Psammodynastes pulverulentus | reverse complement strand
TCTGTGAACCGCTTAGAGAGGGCTGTAAAAAGCACTGATAAGCGGTATATAAATCTAAAGTGCTATTGCTATTATACGATCTGGAACAGAAGGATTCATCCCGTTAATTTGCTATCTGCTCATCTTCCTTTTTCTGTTTTCACCCTTTTTCCTTGCCAACTCCCGAGTTTCTCCCAGTTTTCAAAAACGGTTTCAGGCCATTTATCTTGCGACGATGTCTCCTCCTCCGTGACAAGATAGCCCAGCTCTTAAGAATAGCGAAAGCTCGATCCTAGACTGTAGCCCTCCTCCCCCTTCATTTGCCTGAAAACTAATTAACCATTTTTTCTAAAAAAAAAATTGAGTAAAGGCCTCACTTGGTTTCATCCCTTGAGCTGGACACTCCTGGCATTGAGGGGGAGATGTTTAAAAATGAATTTCTCAAGCTAAAAGGAGAAGAAAAGGAAGAAGCAAAAAACAACAACACACACACAGTCTTCAAACCTTGGGTTTAATTGTGCATGTCCTATTTTAAATAACCAGTTCAGCTCTGCTTCCTTTAGACAGTGATCCATGGAGATGCTTTTTTTATATCCAGTTGTAACCCTTTCGAGTTGTTGTTTTTTCCTGATACACCGCGGCTGAGATACGTAATATATTCCATTTAAAAATCCTCCGAAATGTTTCCGAATATCTTAAATGGAATTGATATACCTGTACCTCGAAATAGGTAGGTTTTTAGGAAAGTCATTTCCCCGCAAAATCCATAATACGGATTCATAAATTCAGAAATACAATAGTCAAGGATCCAGGAGCCAATAAGAAATCATCTACGGGAAGATTTGATTCTTTTAAACTTGAATTCATTCATATTAATTCTTATTTTCCAAAGCCCCAGAAGGCAAGACAAGAAACAAGGGGTGGAAACTAATCAAGGAGAGAAGCAACCTGAGATTAAGGAGAAACTTCCTAACAGGGAGGACAGTTAACCAGTGGAACAGCTGACCACCAGAGGTTGTGAGCGCTCCATCGCTTTTAAGAAGAGATTGGACAGCCACCTGTCTGAAATGATATAGGGTCTTCTGCTTCAGCAGGGGGTTGGACTAGAAGACCTCCAAGGTCCCTTCCAACTCAATTATTTTATTTAAGCGGGTCACCAGTCAACAGAACGCTCTCTTCTGTTCTTCCCACACTATTAGAAAAAACAAGCAGCAAAGAGGGAAACACCAGGCCGCCAACCATTTCTAAAGAGCCTCACCCTGCCCTCTTCCTAGTAAACAGAGGAAGACAAGTTATTTCTCTGTAAAAGTAATGTACAAAAGGAATAGGACTTTTAAAATACAGCAGGTGTTGTAAATACTGAATGTACTGGAAAGAAAACAAGAATGGTGTTTTTGAGGCTTTGAATAGTATGCTTAACACACTGAAATTATTCAAAGCAAGATGAAAGCATCAGAACACACATTTCCGCCATTCAAACCAATCAAGATTCAGTCAAATCAAGAGATGGTGTTAAAGATAAGATTTAAGTATCCCAATCCCTCTAATAGGCAGAAACAGGGTGGAATTCTCTAATCCCAATGCTTGGCAGAAGCACTAAGATGTGAAATCTCCATTTTCATAGTTGTATTAAATTTCTTCCTGGCAATTCTTTCTGCTTTTCCCAAAGCAACTATTCCTTAAAAACAAATCAAGGGAGGTATGGTCAGGGAGGGTTTATAATTTGGAGCTGTTATGTGGAATAAATTTGCTCTTATGGAAACATTAGCCAGTATACCTTTCGGTCTCATTTTTTTTGGGGTGGGGGGAGAGAAATGGTGAGCATGGTTAAATAACCATGGTGAGCTTATTTAATTTATTAGCAGAGGTTTTTAAGCAGCAGTAGCAAAAAATAGAAAGCTGGATGTCTGAAAGAAATTAAATGTACTATGTGCTATATTTGTATTTTCTAGATCTAGAGCAGGGGTTGGCAACCTTAAACACTCAAAGAGCCATTTGAACCGTTTCCCACAGAAAAGAAAACACCGGGAGCCACAAAACCCTTCCTGTGCCTGACTATTTCCTGAGCGGCCACAAAACTAGCGTATGTGGTTGAATTATATGCTGTTTTCTTCTGAAACTTTGTTTTTTTTGGATTTACCTATAGTTGGCCTACCGGGAGCCAAAAAGCTCAATAAATCACATGCCAGTGGGTGTCACACATTGGTGGTTGTGTGACACATATTTTGAGCGACGGGGCCGCAGCAGAGGGATGAGTAACTGGTTCTCTTTGGTCTTGTTGATAAATTCCTTTCAGAGCATAAGCTTTTATTTCCTTTTTATCTGGTCCAGCAAAGTGAGTGGTTCAGACTGAATCTAATTTTTTTAATTAATTTATTTAATGTATGGCATTTACAGAGTTCATGCACATTGATATACAAATTTAGTTTAAAGTGCTAGAATGTGTGTGAGTATGTAAAATACATGAACAATACTATATAGGAAATAAAATTTAAGATAAAACCATTATAAAATCACCATAGCATGGAGCCATAGAATTATAATGGGATGGATATTATAATTTGATATCTAAAGAAGCTAACCATCTAAATGCTTCTGGTGTGGCTGTGGTGAAATCATCCCAGTTGCCTTAAAACTGAATGTAATTGATTCATCTAGTGTTAAGAACAATATAGCAAGGAATAGGCCTGCGTTATATAATATCAATTAGTATGATTTTCAGAGGTCCTGAACTAGTTTTCCCCATCCAAAAATGTGGGAGATCTGTGATAATCTTTATGAGACAATCAGAACTTTTCAACTTTTCAAACCGAACATTTCAAATATAAATTTATTTACATCATTTTAATTACAAATGCCTGCTCTCTCATCCTTGCTTCTCCAATATTTTCCCACTGTATTTTTAAGTGTCCATAATGGTGTTTGTATTTGTGTCAGGCTTTTCCTCGTCCAAGATAGCAGCACCCAGAGTTTGTAAGTCATCCAGCACAGCAAATAAAGATTCTGTGAAAGAAAAAAAATTAAGGATATGATATGATGTGATGGAAGCAGGAAGTCATCAACAAAATCCTGGACCAAACATCTTTAAGCCAGAAGAAAAAGTAACACTAAAATCTAGAAAAAAAACTCTTGAACTTTTACAAATAAGCTAACAATCAGAATTGCAAAAGATTACAGGAAGCAACATGTGATACTTACATTAACTGGGGATAGCACAGGAAAAAAAAATATGAAGAATAAGTTTTGAAATTGACTGAATTAGCAGAGATGGCAAAATTAACTGCTTTGCTTAGAGATAATGGATTAGACAGCCTTATAAGAAACTGGAAACCGTTGGTGGACTTTCTATGAACCAGGGCTTTTTTTCTTCCGAGAAAGGTGCCGGAACGCACCCTCCCTCGTCGCGCTAAAACACCTGGAAGTGATAGCGCGCGATTGGTGGAGACGGACCACCTGATCCGGACTCCGAAAAGGATCCGGAACGCAGTTCCGCCCCGTTCCCACAGAAAAAAAGCCCTGCTTACTACAACTACAATGTTATTCTTTGTCTGTTTGTTTATTTTTTCTGTGCTTTTTCTCCCCTTACTCAGATAAGGTGAGCCTTGAGAGACATTTTCCCCCAAGAATCCCATTTCATCATCACCATCATGGAGTTTTCTATTTTTAACTACTAAAACAAAAACATTAGAGTAGGTGGGTTGTTCTGCTGTTTGCTTTACTGAAACCTCTAATAGAGCCATCTCCAGTGAGTCTATTACAAACAAATTCAGGCAAGCCAAGATAACCAACTAGCAGTATGAGATCACAGGCATCCTAAATCAACCAACAATAACAATAATCAACATGTAGCTCTGCTACATCAAGCCAAGGCCCATTTTAGTCCAGTATTTTGTTTCTTACAGCCACTAACAGATGCTCTTTGGTGCTTGTGAGCAGGAGGTGAAGATGCACTCTTCCCAATAACTGCTATTTGGAGGCATCTGACTCCTATGTAGAGGTAACATGGATTTTTAAGTTTAATAGCTTGATCTCTTCTCCCTGAATTTATTCAGTCTTCATTTTAAGCCACTACAGTTGATTCATTTGCTAGATTACTATCCCACATTTTTGTCAGAAGTTCATGATAGCATATACAGTGGTCTTTCCTCCAGATTTTTCTGACAATAGCCTTAGGGGTAGGCTGGTCCCAAATTACTCTGTAGCTATCCAAATAAATGCTTTTTTTTCCTGTGGAGAGAAATTAGTACAGATCAGGTCAAAGTAAGCAATTCTGTACACAGCAATGGAAATTCACTGTATGACTCTAGGCCATACTTTCTCGGCCTCACTGAATACTTGCTAACAACCTTGAAAAATAGAAAAAAATAATAAAGGGGTAGCCACAAATGAAGCTGAAAGTAGGAAATTTTTCTCAGTGTCCTTTCTGTGTAAAACAAATCTCTACTATGTTAAATAATTCCCTAGTGACTTGTCTCTCCTCCCGCATAGCTTCAGTTCAGTAGCCTCAAATTATGACATGTGTCCCTGCATATGAGAGCTTTTGGCTGAGCCTGAACAAGCTTTCTGGTAAGACAGATGTTCAGCCTTTGGATATATAATAGGAAATCCATCTGATGTCTCATCAGTACAAAATCAATGATGTGACTCAACTGTAGAGGCCTTGCATTCTATGTAAACTTCTACATCCATTACTTAGAAAAGGAAAATTTCAAATCTGATTACACAAAAATCCTGGTTGTAATTCATTGATGGAGTGGTTCCTACATTTGTCATCACCAGGAGTATTTTTTTTTTTCAGAATGATCCTTTGCAGCCTTATACAAAACAGGTATTTGGTCCTTTTGTGGATTTGGGGCACTACAATTGACCTTGGTTGATCTTGAAAAAGATTCAGGCCCTGACCTAATTAATACTTGGATGAGAGCCCATCAAGAAATCTCAGGGCTTCAAGCTGAACTAGGAAATTGAAAAAAATGTTCCAGAACAAAGCAATGACAGACACTTCTATATTGTTGTCAAAGAAATTATGTGACTCTGTAGCATCCCAGTTCAAGGGAATCTGTTTAGAATACATTGGTACAATGAGAATATCCACAAATATAATCTGATGCCATATGCCAACTTTGATTTAATCATATACTTTATTTTCTTCAAAGTTAATATCATAAAATCATCACTGCAGATGTTATAGGAAAAAAGTGTATATTTAGGATGGGAGCATTATATAAAACACACAATTATTTGTCTTTTAATCATTTAAGCATGGTGGACAAAATGGTTATACCACTTCTTTGTATAAAATGGTTGCATTAAAATCATTTAGCAAATTCCAACCTTTGAGTCAAAAATAAAGTTAACTCAAACTTAACTAGGATCTAGTCCAGCAAATTAATACTTTAGGATATGTTACATTTATCAGAAACTTCAGCACATGAGAATAAAAACTGTTTTTCTGCCTGGCTATGTTAGTCTTGCAATATTAAAGTTAGTCAACTTTCTTCAGTAGCAAAACAAAGCAAGTAATGTAGAAATAACTATGTTAATAGCTTGTTGAGATGCATTAGAATCTTACAGTAACTGTCTGTAAAAAATTTTCAATATAAACAAGAAAATACACAAAAACTCCCCACAACTAACAACCAATAATATGTCAATTTTACATTGTACAGTATCAAAGCCTGGACTGCTTGTGTCAAACTGTCAAAGAGAGATAGAGAGAGAAAGATCTCCAAAATTTGTCTCGCTTTTGAAAGTCATGTGTATTGTGGGAGTGTGACTTATTGCTTCCATTCATGATGGATATGAACTGAAGAAGAAAATGGTAAAACTGAAAATTCATTCTTTTTTTTTCATTTCTCAATCTACTTAGAAGTAAATGATGCTAATAAAACAAGTCATAGCTGGCTAACAAGGTAATTTCTCCCCATATAAATCTTGACTGAAAAAAGATTTGTATCCCCTCGTGTTCACTCATTTCCGCATTTCCCATGAGTGACAAAATGTTGTGACCTGGATATTTTCCCCTTGGTTGTGAAATCCTTATAAAGCGTAAAATGACATTGGTAATGGATTTATTAATCTTGTAGTGCTGTATAGATTACAAGTTATTGCCGATCTCTTTCTAAAAAAAAGTTTAGTTTCTTTCATAGGTTATTATGGAAAAATATAGGATGCAGAAAGAGACTGATGGGGATGCTACCCTAGGTTAAAAGAGGTAATATATTCTAGAAAAGATGTGGAAATTATTATAGGAAAAGGAGCAGAAGCAGTCATACTTCAAGGAAGAACTATTTATTAATTTAATAGATTTATATAGCCGGTTATCTTAAATATATGAGTGAGCAATTTACAACATTAAAATAATAACACCCCTTCGGTCAACTGGGAAGAGATGGTCCTGTAAATAACCTGGCCCCGAATCCTAAAGGGCTTTAAATTGTAGCATCAATTTGTGGATGGGATCTAAACTGACTTTTCCATGGATCAAATGCTTCTGTTCACAAGAGCTAGTAGGTTCATGTGGAGGGGAAAATGCCAGGAAGACAACCATTACTGATTCACTTTTTCTCCCCCAAACCCACAGTCTGTTTTTTGCTCTCTAGAGAGTTTCCAAAGTCCATCAATTGTTCTTTTTTAGTTTAGAGGAAATTGAAGATTGAAGGAAAAGCTTTACAATGTATCCCTCCGTGTTTAGAGAAAGTGAAATTCCATTTAATGAATCTCTGAATTCCATCCTAAATCTTTATGATGGATTCCAGACTTGTTATAAACATATCAAATTTCTTGGGTCTTCAGTATTAGCTGAAGTTTAATGAGTAAACATGTATGGAAAAATAGCTCCAAAATCAACCAGTATATTTTTGGTCTAATTTTTTCTTTGCACCAAACTCTTACATCAAATTGATGAAGGATAATGATATGGAAAGAATATTGATCACATTTGCATACAACAAATTGGACAGATTATTAATACCCTAGAAATAAAATTTTATCATTCCACTCTGTTTTGCTTTCCTCTGAAGTACCATGCCCTTTCTTTAAAAAGATATATGAGAAATTGAAACAAGCTTAGAGAAAGGCAACAAAAATGATCAGATGACTAGAACTTGTTATGTTAACGGACTAAAAGGTATTAGAATCTCTCCAAGGAAAGGAGGAAGTTTGGATTATAACAGGTGGTATGACCAGTTCTGGAGAACCCATAGCAGAAATTTTGAGTAGTTCGGACAATTGGCAAATACCACCTCTGACTAGCCCCATTCCCATCTATTCTCTGCCTCTCAAGTCCCAACTGACCAGCTGGGTCTTCTTTTGTTTACCTGCACAGGAGAACGGAGCTGGAAAGCAGGTTAATGGGATGGGGAGAGAATGGGATTTTGCAGTAACCATCCCCCGGAGTGGGGTGGGAATGGAGATTTTACAGTATCTTCCCCTGCCACGCCCACCAAATCATGCCCACCCAGCCAAACCATGCCCACCAAGCCACGTCCACAAAACCGGTAGTAAAAAAATTTGAATCCCACCACTGGATTATAACATATAAACATACTGTATAAAATTGTTTTGGATTTGCAGCTCTTGGACCAGGGTACTACAACAGAAGGCTGTGTTTTTCATAAATAATAACACAGGCCTAAAAGATCTCTTTCTGGGTTCTCTAAACCTCCTCGGTACTCTGTCTGAGTTCTGTGGAAATTGGATGTGGCAATCTTCTCAAGTGAAAGTTTTCTATCCAGAGGTCAATTAAGCCACTGCATGTTCTGAGATGTCTTCTTTCACCAAACCCCATAGAAGATTTTTGTGTGTACTCTGTTTGCCTCCAGAGCTCCGTTGGATAGATGGACAGGCTTAATAAAATAAATAATAAATACATTTAGATAGGACGGAACATGAAATTTATCTTCTCCAGGAGAAAGCTTTTAAAAACATTTTTTTTCTAAGGAGGCCTTTCAGGCCCGTGCAGTTTAGAATGTGTATACTGTAAATAAGAATAAGAAAGGATATTTATTTTAAGAAAGGCAGCAACAGAAGAATAGGAGAAACAGGATGGCTGTATAACCCTGTTGTGATTTGTTTGGTTTAGAAAATATAATGAACAACTTTTTTTTTGTTTAATTGCTCTCAATTTCACAAGCTGCTGATGTTTCAAAATAAGGGACCATATTTAGTTTTCTTATTATGGTCCCTTATTTTGAATACCTAAAAAAATCAAGCTCTTTTTAAAAAGTATTGTTTTAGAAAATTCGTGAAATTCAAATTAATAGAAAAGCTGCCCTTTTATGTTGGAAATATTTAAGAGGATGCATACTGTAATTATAATGAAATTCATGAATGAAGGCAGGATTGCAGGATCCAACCCGGGTCGGCCATTGGGACCCAGTGACTGGCCCAGATTGGATCCTGCTATAGTGAAATTGCCAAAATATTGCATCTTTGTTTAAAAATCCAATTTCTAACAATCTGATAGAAAGTAAACACACCATGATGAAAAAGGCAGCAGGTTTCTTTGAAAAGGCTTAGAGTATATTGATATGTAATTCAGGAACTCAAATCTGAGTTACGTTGGGGATTATCTGTTTGAAATCTATCCCTTTGTCTAGGTGGAAAAGTCATACAACGTTCTGTGAAATCAGGCACTGATTTATTACTTTTGAAAGGACTTAATTTGGTTTTCATGCTGACTTGTTTAGCAGAATGTCTTACTGTAATTGTGTGAGGGACAGAACAAAACCATTTTATACGCCAGGAAAAAAGGAAGCAAATTGCTCAAAGTATATTGCTTGATCCAGGTTAGAAAATTGTTCTGTTTATAACAGTTTGATTTACAATAATAAAACATAATAATCATATATCTAAACAACTGTGTGGTAATTTCATCTTAGGCTATAATACATTTCTGGGTGGCAGCCTTAAGACTGGATTAAAGTTAAAATAATTATAGTTCCATTTCACCATCTGATATCTTTCCATATTATTTTCTATGGTACAGTTAGTAAAATTACATAGTTATTAAAATGTATTAAAATGTAGTAAATAGGCTGTCAGTATCCATAGCTTTTCCAAATCATGTGAATATAAGAGACAATAGCAATCATAAAAAAAAAAATCAGCTGCATAATACTCCTTCAATTGCAACAGCAATTATGATAGTGACCATCTTGATCTTTGAGAAGATTCCATATTACAACCCTGAAGACTTTTGCTAAAAATGGACTGAAAAACAGATGATAGGTGAGACCTTGCATTCACTGCTAGACAGAACAGTTAGTAAAACTTGGCTACCTGAACAAGCCAACTTATGTTTCTGATGTTTGAATTCACATAAGGATACAAGTTTACCCACTAGGCTATTTTCTTTTGAGACCACCATCACCGTATACTGTGGAGTACTGAAATGGTGCAATAAATAGTGAAGAAAAAACAGCATGAGATAAGAAAAAGGAACACCTACGACTAATTTATATTGGCTTCAACTATCCCGCTCTAAACTTCCTATCTTTGGGAACCGTTGTTGCTTCTATGATCTTGATGTACTGTACTTCTGAGAATCTCAGCAACAACATCCATCTAAGTTAGACAGTTTTTTCCTTTTGTCTTCATCCATTCGCTCTTCCTTGATATATTTATTTCATAGCATTATTCTTTAATATCAGTCATTCACTTTGGAAGTAAAATTTCATTTATTAAGTATGTATTCCTTGACTCTATCTTTTCTAATTGTACCACACTCACTTCTTAAATACCCTAGTCTGACTGCTTTCAAGTTAACTTGTATGCTTTTCATGACATTTTTATCTCATTGCTATATAAAAAATGGACAAGTATGTTCTTATAACAGTCATTTTCACTTCTTTCAACAAACATTAATTTGTGCTTGCTTTAGCAGCACATATACTAAAACAAACATTAATTCCACCTCACATTATCTATTACATTCTATCAGCATTTGAATATCTCAGAAATTTTCCATCCATTTCCTCATCTTTAGTAAATGTTGTGCCAAGATATACAGAATTATCTACTTGCTCTAAGATTTTTTTTTTTGCTATTTATGAATAACTTGCAATTACACATTCGTTGACAAGCACCTTACTCCGCCCCCCACCTTTTTTTTGATCTCTCGTATCCTTCCTTCCCACGAGAATTCTTCCAAATATCTTCCCAGGAACACTTAATTTTATTTATTTATGTGATTACTTATACCATATTCCACTTTTATGATTTTTTACAAATAACTCAAGGTGCTGAACATATTCAACACGTTTCTCTCCAACTATTTTCCCCACAACAACAACTATGAGTGGTGAGTTGGCTGGGAGAGTGATTGGCCCAAGAGCATCCAGCTGGCTTTCATGGCTAAGACTGGACCTGAACTCACAGTTTCTTGCTTTCTAATCTTATACCTTAACCATTAGACCAAACTATACCTAAGTTTTCTTTTGTATTGTGGACTAATAATGACATTCTTCAAATTGTCAGACCCAAATACAGATTCTATCTTCACCCATACTTAATGTTATCCAAGTTGTATAATCAGTCCATAAGTGAATCCATTGTTTATATACTGTATAATATATGCTACACACACATACAGATGTACATATGCATACAGATAGATACATGCACACACACACAGGATTTATCAACTTATTTCTCATCTAATGCATATTTTTCTCATTTATAGCCTCTTGCACATTATTATAACATAGCCCTGGCAGCATGGTGGTTAAAGTGCAGTATTGCAGACAAAACTCTGCTCACAGTCTGGAGTTCAATCTTGATAGGGCTCAAGGTTGACTCAGCCTTCCATCCTTTCCAATGGAAAATGTAAAATGAGGACCCAGATTGTTGGGGCAACACGCAAATAATACTTCAACATTGTAAACTGTCCCGAGTGTGCTGTAAAGCACTGTGGGGCAGCATATAAGTCTAAATGCTGTTGCTGTTCTACCAACCATCCTTTTTTTTAAACTTCTCATCCATTCCACTCATTTCTGTAGCACTTTGTCACACTTTATTTCTGCACTCATTTTCCTTATGCCCATTTTCCATTCATTGTGTTCTTTAATCAATATATTTTTAACAGTTTTATACAGGACTTATACTTCTCTTCCTGTAGTTATCTTATTTTATATTGTTTCTTATCTTTCTTTCCTTTTCTTCCATGTCTTTCCCCATTTCTCCCCCCCAATATCCAGTCCTGACATTGTTAGGTAATGGAGACCCCATTTTCAGAAGTTCTTATCACAATTTTTTTCAGCCTTTCATTCTGAACTATCAAATCAGTTCTAGTTCTGAATCATATTAGTGTATTTGAATAAGGTTTTAATTAAACTACATATTTAAAAGAAAACTTTTTCTAACCAGGTACTTGCCAATCAACATCATCATTCATTGGGGGGCTTCTAAAATGCCCAATCACTGTTTATGTACTCTCATCTTGCTTTGTAATAAGTTAGCAAAGGAATGAACTACTTGCCTCCTGTGTACCCATATCTCATGCAGCATTCTCTGCTAACAGGAAGGATGATACCAGGTAGCTTTGATGCACTTTGGTCAGTTTGTCACAAGCAAAACTGAAGCCCAGTTTTATCCCAAGTCTTTTCACATTTGGCTCATTCCCACAGTGTCCTTGCTCTGCTTATTTCTTGAAGATTTGTCTTCCCAATAGAGCTTATGTCTATAGGAAGTCTGCTCCTAAGGTAGGCTGAAAGCAGTCCAAGGTATTATGGCCGGCAAGTAAAGATTTCCCATTTCTTCTAACAGAAGGCCTCCCATCTGGGCAATCCATGGCACATGAAAGATGGACCTCCAGAGGTCAATGATCTGTTGGGCTCCAGTTGGCTGGCAGTTCTACTATGGGACATTTCTTCTGCCCAGCTGCTAAGCTCAGCAACTCCAGGACTATTTGTGTTGTGGCTGCCAGAGAGAATAAGCTCAGCAGCTGTCCTATTACTGTATCTGAGTTTCTTCTTTTCTAATTAGGCCTTAAAGACAAACTTGAAATGAGAAGACAATAATAATAGCAGTATCAATAATATATTATAAATAATATTTGTTACCATCCATGTTACCATGGTCATTTATGTCATCATTATTTTTTGTCTTTTTTTGTTTCCTGGCTTTTAAATGTTTGTTAGGAGTTGGGCAGCATATACATTTCATAAAATATTAAATGAATTTTCAGAACAGTAGTATTTTCAAAAATGCAGGATGGGGAGGGTGGAGGAGGTTTATCCTGACTGTGTTTCTACCTAAAATTGTTTTTAATGTTTCTTTGATGTACTAATTTTTGTCAAGATGAGATCTAGTTCTACTGCTTTGTAAAAGCTTACTTATTCCACAACTACAGTCTAATAAAGTGACTTCTGCAGGTCCACTTGCTGTCCATAGTCCCACTTGATATCCTTGTCCTTGTTCACACCTGGCAGCTGAGAAAACAGTGTCCAGCTACTTCTCCACTTGAAGATGTGAGGCAAGTAACCACCAGGAGCACATGAAAAAGGGCTCTTCTTCCCGAATCCCCCTGCTTCCAGGTCTTAGCTGTTCCTAGACACTCTGTAGAGATTCTTCCTCAGGGATAGCTTTTCCTACTTTGGATTCTTGAAATCTTGGATTATTTTTTTAAAAAGTTTTAATCATCTGACAATTGACTTATACTTAACACTGATTTAGTTGCCTAAGTGTGCGAAAGGTATGATCTGAGGGCACAGCTTTTTATATTGATATACTTTCCTCCCATTTCAAAGATGGAATAAAAGTACATGGGTGTTGTTATATGTATACTAACCTTCTATGCAAGCTAGTACCTCTAATTTAGAGACTGCTTTACATCTAAGAGGTTCGTACATTGTACTGACATACATGCATGGTGAACAGTTGAGATTTGGATATCCTGAGTTTTGTAGGCCTTCCAGAAAGCCTAATAGATCTGGCTTTTCTCCCAGGCATTATGACTGGAATGTTAATAAAGCAAATCACATTGATGTGATTTGATTTATGTTGTTGGGGAAAAAATCCAGATGTGTCACCTAGGTATTGAATTGGTTGCTCTTACTGTGTTTTTATTGATTTTATTTTCACTTCACTGCCCAGAGTTCTGTTATTTAAGGTGTTCTGCCATCTTAACTAAATTTGTAAACAAACAAATAATGCTTAAATCCAAAGGATGAATTAGAATGCAGAGATCTGTGAATGATATAATAGTCAATATCATTAATTGCTTGAGAAAATGCATGACCAACTGCATATTCTATGAATGTTGTACGTCAGCTACTAAAAGACTTGTTTTGGGAGGCACAGAAATATATTTAATAAAATGAAGAATAGAACATAAGACAGATCAGGATAGGACAGGACTGGACAGGATAATTTGGTTGACTTGAATCCCTATAATATTCAGCCCTGTAAGGTGTTCAGGCCTTACCTGAAATGAAAGGTCCACACTTCCCTACACTAAAATAATTAATATTTTTTTCCTATCATGCTGAATACTTTGGAATGTCCCTTTGATTCTATGGATTGAAAGATCTTTGCTCACCACAGGGGGAACAATTTGTGTATTTTTCCCAGTCCTAAGTCATTCTGCTCCTTGTGTTATCTATTACATGATACCCTCTACTTAATTGTCTACTTAATTGTCTAATAGAGGAGTCAGCAACTGATGACTCTCAGGCAAATGGGGCATTTTGAATGGGGCCATCTGCCTACTAATTGCCAACACAGAGTGGAAAGAGATGAATGACTGATCAATATGTGAGATAAAACATTAGTAACTGGCAGTCTTGGGATAATTATAAAACACATCCTGCAGAACTACTAGCAGTTTATTGTGGTCTTTGTTTAGCCTTGGTTATATGTGAACGTTGCATTAAATTATTGTAGGATTTTTTTTTCTAATTGAGAACTTAGTATATTAATTAGAAGAAGCACAAAACTGATCTTTTTCAGTGTGGTTACCAAACCCTGTGGTAACCTTTTCAGACTTCCTGTTCCCAAATGAAAACTTTGGATCTTGGAGTCTACGCATATTGAAAGGAAAAGTATAACATACCTAATTTCAATTTGCCATCTATTTTTAGCTATCTGTAATGCAGGATTGCAAATCTTATCTTTAGGCAAAAGGTTCTAAGCTTTGGTAATGGTGTTTCAGCCTCTGTTAGCTTTGCTGATTGCTGACCTCTCCTTATACAGTGCTGTCATGCCTAAGGGATGCATGAACTGCAAAATATCAGGAAGGAATTTGTTTCAGTTAGAACTAAGGAGTAACAATCTAGAAACTAGCAATTTCCTGACAGTTAGAAAAATTAATCAGTGGAACAGCTTGCCTTCAGAAGTTGTGGGTGCTCCATCACTGATACAGCCACTTGTCTGAAATTGTATAGGGTCTCCTGCTTGAGTAGGGGGTTGGACTAGAATAGAGATTGCCAACCATTTTGGTTCCATGGACCAGTGGCAATGGTTTTGGTGGTGGTGGTGGTGGTGGTAAACGGTTTTGTGCACACAACTTTAAACCTCGCACATGCACAAATGAAGCTTTGTGTGTTTGTCCACCATTTTGGTGGGATTCAACAGGTTCGCACCTATTCACAAGAACCAGTTGTTTACTTTCTAAGCAGTTTGGAGAACCGGTTGTTGGAAGAAATCTTCTTTTGTTTTTTTCCCACTTTAGAGGGCTAATCCTGTAAGGAAGGCAGGAAGGAAACATTCTGGTGTTTCTAACCTAATCTTTATTGCCCTGCTTACAGAAACTGCCTCTTGGTTAACCCATATAA
>JAOYMU010000292.1:37385943-37405050 GCA_025802295.1 Psammodynastes pulverulentus | reverse complement strand
GTACCCATTAAGGGAGCCGCGGAAGAAGTCGGAAGCATTGAAGGGAGCCGCAAACCGAAAAAGTTTGGGAACCACTGGTTTAGATTTTAAAAAAACATCTGATGAGAAACTAAGGATATACATACTGAAACAATTTAAATAATGTGCCAAAAATTTTCAGTATATATAAAACAAGTAAATGCTTTTTTACTACTTGTTATTAACATAATTTTGGATCCAGACTTAGTATTTTTCAGTGGCCTTATTAAAGTCAGGGAATCTAAGTTAGCTGTGACTAATTTAAAGACCTTGATTTCAATAGATAAGTGTGATAAATTTGAATTTCACTTGCAGCAGGTAGGAAATACCATTTTGCTATTGTTAATTAATGAATAGAATTGCGGGTGAACTGTAGTCATTCATATATTTTATCCAACTCCCATTATCACTGATGGTTAGCTCTGCTGGCTGGAATTTATTGAGTGACATTTTAAGACATATGGAATATGTCTTTCCCTGCTTATGATTTAGTAATGCCTCTGATTCAGATTTCAATCACTGCAGAGGCTTATACTTGTATCCAACCCTGCTCTCTCTGGACTGAGAACCAGTGGTGGGATTCAACAGGTTCGCACCTATTTGGAAAAACCGGTTGTTAACTTTTTAACCGGTTGTTAACTTTTTAACTTTTTAAGCAGTTTGGAGAATGGGTTGTTGGAAGAAATCTCCTTTAGTTTTTTTCCCACTTTACAGGGCTAATCCTGTAAGAAAGGCAGGAAGGAAACGTTCTGGTGTTGTTTCTAACCTAATCTTTATTGCCCTGCTTACAGAAACTGCTTCTTGGTTAACCCATATAACAACTAAAGGTTCTTGGCAGTACGCCCAGACTTACTGTTTCTTGAGCTCCTCCCAGTTACATGATCACCCAGCCACGCCTACCCAGCTGGTCATTAGGGCAGAGAACTAGCTGTTAAATTATTTGAATCCCACCACTGCATAGCCCTGTAGCAGTCCGTGGCCTAGGGTTGAGGATTCCCGGAGTAGAAAACCTCCCAGGTCCTTTCAAATTCTCTTATTCTATTATTCATTACATTTTATGGACTGCCTGGATAGTAAAACTTTACAGGCTGTGTTTAAATTTCCTAGAGGTTTCCCTGTTTCAAAAGAAGAAAGTTTGCTGTACAATAGCTCTAGAAATTATATAAAGATATTTTTGAATAGGGTTTCATGAAGGCTAGCCAGTTCAGTGTCTTGTAATAAAACTAAGGAAAAGTTTCATGGCATCTGAAAGGTTAACACGTTTATTATTTGAGAATGTATTGATAGGTTTGGGCAAGAGTGGATCTGGAAGAAATGCAGATGATGTTAAACTATTATAAATATCCTGTGCCATTTTACCAATGCCTGGATTAAGAATCATGCTTTCTGAATTTATTGATGGTGACAAGCTTACCATCGGTGTATCCATAACAAACTATCATGACACCAAAATGATAGTGTCATGCACAAATGCTACTTTGGTGGTCTTGCATCACAAATGATACGTAATTTGGGAGGGTGAAGATGGCAGTTATGTTTGTATCTGTTGCAAAGAAGTAATTTCTTTAGATATATTTTCTTTTCCTTTCCTTTTATCTTCCACTTTTTCTTTTCCTACCTTTTCTTTTATGTTTCTGTTTTTAAACTTATGTAAAATCTCTTATAATAAAATTACTTCTTTTTTTTTAAAAAGACTCTCATGTAAGTTCATACATTTGAATTATGATGGAGTCACATACATTATTTGTTCCCCACCTTCCATGCTCATGCCTGTCATAGCTAAGCCTTTAAAAAAATAGTTTATTGTCTGATTATATGTGGAATAAATCTTGAACTAGCAGATCTTAGTGTGATGAAGGGACTCAGGAAATTGGCACATTGAGATACTTACGATTCAGGCTCAAATTTTAAAGGTCAAATCAAACATTCTGAATTGAGTACAAAAATATATTGTCACCCAGTGAAGACATTTCAAGACAAAAATTATGTGCAAATGATATCTAAAAGCCATTACTGGCAAAGCAATCGAATTACCATACAGTGGATGTTTCCATATCATCTTCAAGAACAGCCCAAGGAGGAATGCATTACAATAATTTGATCCCATCCATTGAATCAGCACTGATGTTCACTAGGTTTTCGCAGCACCCTGGCATATTAATTTCATAAAATGCACTGGATTATCAAATTCATCAAAGTACACAGGCTATAATTGTTACCATATTGTACCATGAATGACCAATGTTTGCTTCAGGAATGTTCAAGTGTCGCAATATGAAGGCACCATCATACTACAGCATGATGAGCAAGAAAACACAATTGAAAGTCATCAGCACATGACAAAACCATTTATTAGGCCCTATCCAACACCTACAAGTTAATTCCTATGGCAAATTTGCTAATCTATTATCTAGAGCTTTTTCATATTTTGTCACAACCCATGGTTTGCTTAAGGCATAAACCAAAATGTATAAACCAAGATAGTTGGGTTCACACAATAGTAAGCTATAAATATACAAGTAGCATTTTAGCAATTGTAGTGTATAACTCCAGCCTATATTCTACTGGTGATATTGACTTCCTTATAGTTTCTATATGTACAATATGAATATTAGTAAGAACTGTGCTTTTGATTGGCCTATTTGACCACGTTTTCTCTGCTTATATCAGCTCGCCCATCAGATCTCATAGAGAAATATGTTGTAGCTATCTTTAGCTAGGGATTTACATTTAGAGGATCCTAAGAAAAGTGCCTTCTCTGCTGTGGCACCAGCCCATGGAATATTCCTCCTCTTGAAATTAGACTAGTTCTATCCATTTTGATATTCTCAAAGACTGTGTGATCAGGCCTGAAATATCTAGGAAACTTGAAACATAGACATTAGACACATCTTTTGTTAAGGACCCCATTTTTATTTCTTCCAGTTGTAGGATTTCCAAGGTTCTTTTTAAAAAAGGAATATCCATTATTATGATTTATTCAATTTGTATTTGCTATTTTTATATTCTTGCTTTTTATCTATCATTTTGCATAGATTGGAGTTACCTTGGGTCAGATGGGTAAATAAATAAAGCTAACCTTGTGAAGATTTTCATTCCTGCTACATCCTGTACCATCACTCCAGCTTGCAAAAAATTAGCTTCATGTACAAATGCCTCCTTTCTTCAGAGGTTTTGAGGGTATTAAAGCTATGTGTGAGAATAGATAATGTCAAATAGGGCTTTCACAGAGCCCTAGTCTCATTTCTCATCAAGGCTCCTCATGGATACTCTATGATGGATGAAGAAGAACCATCCAGTGGTCCAATGGGAAAATTGGCATGCTAATCATTGCCCTACTTGCCCATTCCTATACTCAATTCTACTCTGTATATATAGGAAGAATGTTGAATACACAGACTTGCAAATCCACTTCTTCAAGTATATCTGATACAGCAAATCAAGAGGTACCACCAAAGCATAAGTTCAGTCTAAAAGGGGGAAATCCTAGGAACTGCAAAGTGGTTGAGGTGGGAACTCCAGTCAATATGAAACTCCTCAAGGAAGGCTGCACAGTTGTTTTTGTAACATTTCCTCAGATCTAAAACTAAGCCAGAAGTTAAATGTTTCAGAAATTGGAGACTCCTTGAACCATGCAGACAGAAATGGACAATGCCAACCCTTAGATGAGTCCTATCCTTGCATGACGAGAGATTGTGTGATCCCTGTAAAGAAGAGCAGACTAAGAAACTAATGCCATGTAAGTCAGGACCACTTTTAGTGTAATAGCTACAGTAATAGAACATTGCAAATAGGAATGTGCTTTCCCTCCCTCACTTAGATGAACCAGAGAGAAACCTGTCTGAGACATTTACTCAAAGTAATTACTTGGTCCAATTGTCTGATCATTGCTTTGGTAAGATCCTTCCTGTCCTTCAACGTCATTCCCTATGCCCTCTATAGAGTCTTCATCTTGATTCCAGGAGCTAAATTGTGACAATAGGCAGGAAGCCATGGTAATTTCTTCCACAAGTGAAGTAAGAAAATATGGATTTGTTTTATTTTCTCTTGAACCAGGATTGTCCCCCCCCCCTTTTTTTTTTTGCTAGCATAGATAGAAC
The DNA here is from genome assembly GCA_025802295.1 of Psammodynastes pulverulentus. Lineage (NCBI taxonomy): Eukaryota > Metazoa > Chordata > Lepidosauria > Squamata > Psammodynastidae > Psammodynastes > Psammodynastes pulverulentus. The sequence goes on along the minus strand of JAOYMU010000292.1, from coordinate 37,400,932 downwards.
AGCAATAGCAATAGCACTTAGATTTATACCGTCCCACGGTACTTTATAGCACTCTCTGGGCGGTTTACAATGTCAGCAATTGCCCCCAACAATCTGGGTCCTCATTTTACTGACTTTGGAAGGGTGGAAGGCTGAGTCAACTTCGAGCCCGGTCAGGACTGAATTCCAGATTGTGGGCAGAATTAGCCTGCACTACTGCCTTCTAACCACTGTGCCACCCGGGCCCTTGCTTTACCCCCTCCCCCCCCAAGTGAAGGTGCATATAATTCATGGTAAGCCAAATTATATCAGTATCACTCTTTGATCTCCTGGAGAGGAGTGTGCATGAAACACTATGCACATGAAATAATACAATTTCCTCAAACCAGTTGCTTGAGGCTGCAGCTGATTCTACGCATTAGAACAGACCAATTCTGAGAAATGCAATGTAACACTAGAACTCAATTTGTCAAGAACAAGCCACTGATATATTTCAGAATTGTTCGGAGGTGTATATTATCAAAGTGTACTGAGAAATGGATTCCAAATATGATTTATATTTAGGCTCATACATGACACTGTAGAATTCACTGAGCAAAAAGAAAGCTTCTTATGAGGACAGTGTGGATAATGTTCTCTTGTTTTTATCATAAAGTACAAATAAGATGGTTAGGTTGATAACAGACTATCTTTTAATATTGTGGTTCTTAATTTGAGCTCTGATCTGGATGGTATGGGCATTATTCTATCTTGTAAGCACCTTGGACTATATTTAGGAAAAGCAGGACATGCATTTTAAAAATAACATTCATTATTTAATTTTTGATTAAAGAATATCCAGTAAAAACACTGTATTTATTGGATATTCTAATTTGTCTTTGCCAAATAAAATGACTTGAAATTTAACAAGCAATTTCTGCAATGAACTTATTAAAATATTTTTTTATGTGTGTGTGTATGTGGGGGGATTGCAAAATATGGTCGTGTTTCATTGGTGCCAAACTTTCAAACAGTATCAGCTGTTACTCTACATAAAAAATATACTAGAACATGTTGCTTTAATAATGAAAACTGAATTAGTCATATCACCAGAATAAAATAACTGTAAAAAAAAATCCCTTTACCGTAGCTTCCGTGGGGCAATCAAGGGGAAGTGGTCTAGCTTTGTCTACACAGATTCCATGGTGAATCCCAGCAATTCTGGTTTGCACTGGGAAAGACTTTTATGTCTATAATTGTGACAAAGCTGCTTCCAGTCAATATAGAGCATATTTGGGTGTGATCACACACACATGCATGTAAAAGGTATATCTGAGTCTGAGAATTGGTTGCTTTATAGTACTTCACCATGGATTTCTGACTTTTACAAGCAATGACAGCACAAAAGGTCTTTCCCTTCTCTAAATCAGACTGTTAAATGAAAAATAAAGAGGGAGGCTGTTAACCATGAGTGGATTTTTATGTAAAAGCCTTGGAAGCTCTGGAATTCCCATCCTTGAAACAACCACGAAGGCCTCTTCTGTTGTTTTAGAAAGCCTTGTGTACAGGAACCTACAATGGCAGGTTTCCCCATTTACAGCCTTTTATTAACAATATCATCCCTTGGTCCTACGACGAATAGCAAGATAATGATGAATATTATTTGTCTGGTTTATGTTATAAATGTTATGTTACTGATTTTAATTTTGATGTTTGTACTATTCTGTATGCTGTTTAGAACCTTGTTTGAAATGAGCATTTTATAAATTGTTATCAATAAAACAAACTTCTTGGGATTTAACCCCTGATGTGGACAAGATTGAATTATTGTTTGAAGACGGAGTTCTCTAATGATGCAAAATGTCACTGAGATGTTTTCTGTATGCATTAGATGGAAATAAATGTATGTCGAAATGTTGTGTAATCTGTCCCACAAGCATGGACAAGATGAAAAAGCTATTCTTGTCTTGGACCATTTCAGATTGCAGGATAATTGAATCTCTTTCTGTCACATTTTTCTCTTTTGACTAGTATTCCGTTTTGGGGAAGAAAACTCATATGGGGGTCGTAAATACTGCAATCCTTCCATCCCGCTGATATGCAGCCCAGGGAAAGATTTACTTCTTGAATCTGCTACTTTATGTAGAATCTTCATGTTCTTCAATTCTATACTTTAGAAATAGACCTTTTTGTGATTGATAAATATTTGTTAAAAAAAAAAGTCTTCCTGCAGAGAAAAATGATCTTGTGCAATTATTTGGAATACAATCCATCTCAATGAAAGTCAGTGGGAGTTTCAACCTTGACTTCAAATAGATGTATATTGCAAGCAGAGTTATTTCACTGTCTGCTGTAGATCAATCCTATACAAATAGCTCAGTAAACTAAAGCCAGCTGTTTGATCAATTGAAACAACTGATGCACTGTGTGTGCTTGTGTTAGAGATTTATTTTCAATGACATACATACAGCTGTATTTTATGAGCATCCATACTTCTCTAGTTTTTGTTTTGAAATGTATGGAAGACAATTTCTGGTCAAAGATCAAGTACAGATAAAAAAACTGCAATTAGTTATAACTATAGTATGTTATAACCATATACAATACTATTTTTTAAAAATAGGACAGTTGATTTTTTTTAGGTTATTGTATTTTATCAAGTTCCTCAAAATTAACATCTTAAATTGATAAAAATTAAACCCACTAACTTTCTGATAATCCATTGGACAGTATTCAGATATCAACATTTTAAATATCAATATTTACAGTAGTTGAATAGACTTTTACTTGGGAATGATCATGTCATGAATTTTTGTATATCAGTATTACTTCCATATAGAAAACTACAAATGTATATTTATTATCAATAGTTACAAATGCATACATGTTTATTTTGCTTCATATATGAGGGGCTTCTATGAACATACATACCAAATTAAATATATGGACTTGTCACTTATGATCTTGTACGTTAGAATCATGCATGCTTAAAAAAAACGACTCGGAAGAAATCTTTGGATCTATATAAAAACGAACACAGTATCTCTCTGCTACTAATTAAAGTAGCAATATACGTTTGTGGGCTTTTGTGTAAATATGAACAAGGATGCTGCTGCTTTAGGATACTGACTCATTAAAGAAGCTCTTAAAGTGGTAACTTACGTCTTCTGGCTTGTGCAGAAGCCTGAACAAACACATGGCTGCTTTTATTAGTAAGAGGGAAGCTATGAATACAATGAGGGAAAAGCATTTTTTCCAAATATTTTTGGAAGCATGCACAGTTTTAATATATAGGTAGGGTACATTATAATTCTGTATGTAGAAATGATCTCCAAGATGAAATATTTTGTGAAACAATGGAAGAGTGAATATTGCATCCTGGAAATAAAATGCAGTAGATGTTTCGGTTTTCTCTGATCAATACCATTTATTTAATCTTTATGATATTATGGTTAGATTGGCTTCTTGGAACTAGAAAGGGAAAAGTCTAGTAGACAAAGATTATGGAATGATATGATGGCTTCAGGATATTTGAAGAAATGAGGAAAATGTAAGAGCATATTTTGAGGCAGAAATAGACATTCTAAGTCAGGTGAAGCTTTCTTGGGAAGTCTGATTATGAAATGGAAATCTCTCTAGGGCCCACGTACATAAACATTTTTCCTCACCATAAACACATTGCTCCACAATATTAATTTCTTTTTATCTTTACATTTTGAATATCTTAATATTCAGAAGTTTTTCTAGGCTTCCGTGTATAAAGTACAGAAAGCTAAACCAGAGGATAAGAGGGAATATGTAGAATAATATATATATTAAAAACAAACTGTGTTTTATTTCTGTCTGTAGCAAACCATATTGCTGATTAACCACTGCTTTCATAAACTAGAAGTGGGCCATTTAAACAGTCTCACCGCTGCTTAATGTAGTGTATTGTGATCATTTTTCCTTTCCTGCAGCACCTCGCCAATGTTTTGTTTTTATTAGAAATTCACCTACCCTTGTCTGCTGAGGAGAAAAGAAATTACACCATAGAGCCCTGCAGCACATAAAACAGCGGCGATTCCTCAATAAGACGAGCCTGAACGAGAGAGGCCTCTCTGCCTGCTTGCTCTGTAATGAAATGCATGGCTACAGGAGATAATAATAATTGCAGCAATAGCTCGTTACAGCTCCCCGATGATTTGGTACTGTCAGGAGTGCACTGTCCTCTTGACATCTCAGGAGGTGAGAAGCATCACTGACTGCAGGCCCTGATTGGTGCGGTGAAATATTGCTGGCAAAAATTAAAAGGTCTTGGTGTCAAAATAATTCATGATATGCATATCTTCTATTCTGATGAAACGGCTGATATCCGGATTAGCAAGATAATAAAACTGATCAGGCTACAGTTAAACAATTTAAGTTGGAGGGCTGTTCATTTTGTAGGTGTCACTTGTCAGATCAAGGGGTCAAAGCAGAATGAAAAGCTCTCCCCAGTAACCTTCTGATGATTTCGATCTGGAATGTTCTTCATGATTTGTCCAAAGTTTTCATCACAGCACTGCCGAAGAGCATTACCACAGCAGGCTGCATTCTGACATTCAAATCCCAGGAATGACAGGTTATTAGGAGGAGAGAACTGGCTGTACATACATTAAGCTCCGTATCTCTGACCTGTAATTTGAACTGATAGTGATATTGTAATTGAGTGAGTAAAAAGGGAGGATTCTTTATTAAAACACAGCAAGATGAAGAAAACGTTTATTTTCCAGAGATTTATAGATTCATAAAATAAGGCTTTTGATGATGATTTATTTTATGATTTTTGAAATGCTGAACTATGTGCTTAGTATTTATTTGGTTGAACAGCTATTTAAAATAACACTACCTGCCATCTCTTGCCAGCCTGTTCTCCCGAACCTGTACTTGCACAGATGGAAAGATATTTTAGTAATATTGAAGCTCATGTAATGGAATAGTTCAAAGATTATTCTAATAAAATGTATCTATGGAAAATACCACTGCCATTTAATGGCTAGGTTGTTCACAATTCCAAATGGCCTTTCTTGGCAATTCCTGTTAATAACATATTGAGCTTTGAGTCACATTTGCTAGGAGGGAGAATGCGAGAACAAACCTCCTTGGTGCCTTTCTATTGACATATGGTACAAGCAAGAATAGAATGAGATCCACTGCATAGTTTGTTGGACTATTACTCAGTGTCAGATCTAGGTAGTTTTTTGAGGTGGGTATCCTTTGGTTCATCTGCCTCAAGTAAGCAGAGCTACTAATTGCTGTTGCCCATGGGTTTGCTCTCAGGCTGGCTCCTCCTCCTCCCTGGCTTCTGTTATTATTTGCCATTGAAGTACACAGCTTAGCAAACTGCAACTTTTTTCCCCTTCCTAGTGTTTTCCCACAAGTACAGGATCCACTTTTATCTGCTCAACCGCGTATTGATCCATTGGTTGTGACATAAATTGACTGAACTGCTTTCACTTGAGCCTGATGTCATGGATTGAGAGAAGATGACTGCCCAAAATCATCCAGCAGGCTTGTGTGCCTAAAGTGGGACTAGAACTCATAGTAGCCTGATTTCTAGACTTGTTCTCTAGACCAAACTAGTTATTAGCTTAGCAGAATGCAAAGCAAGGGAGATGTTTTGCAATTGCTCCTGGAGTGATGTACAAGCTCTGGAGTGTCTGAATACTATATTCAGTCCTATCTTAACCTGCTGTTTTTTTTTTAGGAAATAATTCTTTTGCTTTTTTCTTACTTCAATACAAATAACCATATAATTCAAGCCTTTGCTTTAGAAGAAAAATAGATAAGAAGAGTACCTCACTTAAATACATTGCCAATTAAATTGTTACCTTTTACATTAGTAGTATATCAAGATTTAAGACTTTAATTACTTTGTAGGAAACCGGAGTTTAATATTAAATATTTCTTACAAATAGAAAACCAGCATTTATGTTATTAACTAAGTAATTTATTTAGTGTATTTAAGCCATTTAATTAGATTGTCCAGTTCTTGACTGCACTAATCTTGTCTTTATCCAGAAAAAGACCTTCGCAGATTCTTCAAGGGTTTTGTTGATAGTTTTGCCAGCTAAAATCCATTTATTTATATGGGTAATGTTGTTTCATTTGTCAGTTTTAGTGTCTTTTGGTTGTTTAGTTTTAATGTCTTTTGGTTGTGAATGATTGCACTGTGCTTTAAGTGCTTTCTGAAAGAAAAGTAATGAATGCAATAGTGTAACGAAATGGAGGATCAGTAGTGACATGACAACAATCTTTCAATATGTGAGAGGCTGTCAAAAAGAAGAAGGGGACAACCTATTCTCCAAAACACTTGAGGGCAAGACAAAAAGTAACAGATGGAAACTTGTCAAAGAGACATCCAACCTAGAACTAAGGAGAAATTTCCTGACAGTGAGAATAATTAATTAGTGGAACGACTAGCCTTCAGGAGTTGAGGGTGCTCCATCACTGTAGGTTTTTAAGAAGACTTGGATAGCCATTTGTCAGGAATAGTATAGGGTCTCCTATTTGAGCAGGGGGTTGGACTAGAAGATCTCCAAGGTCCCTTCCAACTATGTTCTTCTGTATTCTATAAAATTTTTTAGATTTTCAAATACATATTGGTTTATTATGATGCACTTTTCAATCAGAGGTATTTATTTCTGCAGTCTAAATAATTATGTCCGTTACTCAACAATTGAATTTCTAAAGTTTAGAAAATGGTTGAATATAGAAAAATATGTTCAAAATTAAATTGGTCCTGGTAATTCACCTGAATAGAGGAAGAATACTGTATTATCCTATCTTAGTATTACCTCTGTCTGCTTTTTTAACTATTGAAAGAACTACATGGATTAGTTGTTCATGCAACCTTTATTAAAATGCATCTGAAAAACAGTCTTTACAGTGCCTATGTGTGTTAATTTTTGTATTCATTTTTGGATAAGATAATGCAATACAAGGAAAAACATCTGATTTTCCAATTTATACATAAATAATGTAGAAATATTTTTATTTGAATAAAATGTGTTAGAAAATTTGCTTTCTGAATAACTAATTCTTTATGCTAGCAACTGCAGTCTGAAAATGAAAATAAAGACTGAAAAGCTCATTTATCTGGAAACTACCCAAAATGGAAGATGAGCACATAAAGCATTGCTTGTGTTAGAGTAATAGATCTGCCAGGACATAATGTTTGTAGTAAAAACAAACAATTGAAACATAACAGAATATCTTATGACAACTATCTTTTAATATTAGCCATAATTATTGCAGGATTTATTTAGAGAAAATAGTAGCAAATAAAATTCTTCTTTGAGGCATTTGCTTATTGATGCCACTTAATTATATCAATAATATCTGAACTGAATTGTCTGACAATTTGTTTTTACTGTTTGAAGAATGTAGTACTATTGCTATTAAATTCTTTTAACCCAGATGTCTGTTCTGCTGATCATTATGTTTCAATCACTTTTCTGTTTGTATCTTGCATTAACTGTATTCCATTCCATTATTTCTATAAGGGCGCAAAGTCACTTATTTCTCAACTAAACTAAAATAGAGAAATAAAACAAAATATTAAAAAAGAAGATATCCTCTTGTTTTAACAATTTCAGCTTTCTATTTCTTCTTCCTTCATGAGAAATACTTTTACTGGCAATGCAAATCCTCTGCAGTTTGGTGAAAAGCTCTTGCTCTATAAAAATATATGGAATAAAAACAGATGTATGAAATAGAAACAGAGTAATAAAAGGAATAGCACAGACTTATATACTGCTTTATAGTGCTTTACAGCCCTCTCTAAGTGGCTTTCAGAATCAGCATATTGCCCCCACAACTTTGGGTTTACCCACCTCGGAAGGATAGAAGGCTGAGTCAACCTTGAGGTGATGAGATTCGATCTGCCAAATTGCAGGCAGCTGGCTGTAAGCAGAAGTAGCATGCAATTACTGCACTCTATCCTCTGCGCCAATGAGGCTCATGCATGATGCTCTTGTATAAAATTATTACAGAATGGGGCAATTAATTTTTTTTTAAGTCAGATGTAGAGAATTGCAAGTAATGTTGTAATTGGAACATGACAGCAGAAGAAGCAGGATCTGTATTATATATTTTATGGATGAGTAGAGGAATTAACTTATCACAGAGCTAGTGTACCAGTTTTGTTTATTTATATGTAACATACTCTTCCCAAATTCCACTATAATTTCTTCTTGAAACTAAAATTTATTAGAACAATCAGGATGGGCAGAAATTATGGAAGACAAGCAGTGCCTCAAGTAATCAGGCACTATGTTGTAAAAAGCTTTGTAGGTGGTGATCGGCACCTTGAATTGCACCCAGAAGCCAACTGGTAACTAGTGCAGCTCATAGAGCAGGGGTGTTATGGGGACATATTGAGATATGTCTATCACTGCCTGTGCTGCTGCATTTTGAACCAGCTGCAGTTTTAAAATAGTATTCAAGGGTAACCCAATGTAGAATTCACTGGAATAGTCCAAATGTGAGGTGACTAAAGTATGAGTGACTATCCTAAAGTCCAGATATGGGCAAAATTGGTTCACTAGATGACTTTGTGCAAAGTTTTTTTGGCTGCAGCTGCTATTTACTCAAGCAGGAATTGTGTCCAAGAACATCAAAAGGACCCCCAATTTGCCTACTAGTCCCAAAAGAGAACTGCATCCACATCAAAGGTCACAGTTGGATCATCTCTGGACATTCATTCATTCATTCATTCATTCATTCATTCATCATATGGCCTATCACCATCACTGCCAATGTGTTGTAGTGGTTAGAATGCAGTACTGCAGGCTATTTCTGCTGACTGCTGTCTGCCTGCAATTTGGCAGATCGAATCTCACCAGGCTCAAGGTTTTCTCAGCCTTCTATCCTTTCAAGGTCAGTAAAATGAGGACTCAGATTGTTTGGGGCAATATGCTGACTCTGTAAACTGCTTAGAGAGGGCTGTAAAAGCACTGTGAAGTGGTATATAAGTCTAAATGTTATTGCTATTGCTATTTATATTGTCTAAATACCCACAGCCAAACAGTCTAGCCAGGTTTCAGTTTGAATCTGTTCTTTCTCATCCAGACTCACACAGCTTCTGGGATAAGGCTTGACAACAACATCTGTTAGCCCAGGACTGACATGTACAGTTACCTATCAACAGCACACTCGCTGAGTGATATTGATAATCAATCACATTGCTGTCTTGATTGGGTAAGAAAAGAGATGGGCACCCTGATTTTGGAAAACTATTAGAATGGGTTTTATTGTCCTCCTATTTGGGGGAGGGGAAAAAGGGAAGAACTGGTCAACATAAGTTAGTATCTATTAGCAAAAAATGATTATGTTCCTCCAGTTGATTATAAGAATAAGTAAATAGGAATAAGTTCTGGAATTGTATTATTCAATGTTTATGGATATCTGTAGTTCATCATCTGTAGCTTTGGTCCAACCCAAAGGCAGATGTGGATGCCAGAAGGTACCAGCAGGAGGAAAATCTAGCCTAACACCCACAAGGAAAAACACTGAGGAGGACAGATCTCTATTGGAACTGATGGGAGGAGTTGAAGGGTGATTTGGGATGGCATGAGATTTTAGCTGTGGACACTATCTTCTAAAGGAACTCTGCTAGGTGGGCTCAAGGAGAAGAGCACTTTCTATCATGGCCCCAATCCTGTGAAACACTCCATCACTGGAGATAGAACTGCTCTTGGTTTTGCCAGTTGGTCTGGGATCCTGAGGGGGACACTCACTGCTGGAGGTGTTGATGGGGTACAAAGACCTCATCCCTGTGCCATTTATTTCCTTGGTTCTAGTTTTTATATAGCTTTAAATTTTTTGTTTTATTTTTTTATCTTTTTAAGCCACCCAGAGTTGTCTTAGAAGAGATGGGTGGCATATAAATTTAATAAAACAAACAAATAAATAAATCTCTGTTGGGCAATAATGTTGCTCTCAATTCTCATTCATACATCACATGCAACACCCACAGCAATACAATAGTTACTTTTAATTTTCTGGTGTTTTAGGTATTCGCAGAGGAATAGTCACCCTTACAACTCTAAAATCTCTGCCCCATTATTCTTATTCTGAACGATCACTTTAGCAAGGATTACCCCAATTCAGGCAAAATCTTACTGGTGACTAGCCAACTTCCTATCCATTGAAATAAGATCTTATGCTGGAAGCTATTTTTGGAAAGTGTTGAAATCTTGGAAGTGTAACGCAAGTTGGTATTTTTTGTCATATGCTCGGTGTTTTGTCAGCATCTTTTTATTCCCTTAAATAGCGAGGCTGTTCTCAAGAGGTTAAGGTTAAACTGATATATAATTTAAATAAAATTCATCCAATATATCTAAACAAATGGCTATATCACTCTGTTTGATACATATTTACTTGTGTAATAGGAAAGTACCATTTTTTCTATAAGTACCCTTTTTAAAAAGTTGTTCATTTCCAAAATGTGACTTGCAAAGCTTATTAAATTCAAGGATCTATCTTATTCCCCATGTCAGTTTTTCATTAGGAATGAAATAGTCACGAGAATGCAATATATTTGATTATGTTCTTAGAGTAAAAGAATATAAATTGGGACAGCATCACTAATTTTCAAGCAGAATAATTTATTTCACAGTATTTAAATGCTGTGATTTTCACAGTCAAGCACATGCTGCCACATCTATCTTTCCCCAGGACCACCAATCTCTGTCTTGCTCTTTCCTTTTCATCTGTGATGGTGCTCTGTGTGTATGTGTGTGCGTGTGTGTGTGTGTGTGCGCGTTTTTTCCCTCCATAAATTCGACAGATGGCCTCTTGATGAATCCTTGATAATACTGTCATGTAAAGCAGCTAAGGCTGGAAATCATCTCACAACAATTTTTCATTGAAGGGAGAAAATTGAATAGAGGCAAACATTGCTAAGTCCCTGACAACAGCTACCAAAATCCACATCTTGTAAATAAAGGGGACTGACTTTCTTTTTAATGCTTTGGTTCAATTGCTGATATCTTTGAAAAGCCTCTTCGTTATTTTCACAAGCTGACGGATTGTTAAGTGTTTGCTTGCTTTCATATTTAGAACATTTTCTAAGCTCTTAATATGTTCGTCCCAGGCCCCCTTCCCCTCCTCCTGGCTCTTTGTAATTGTGGATCAGGTGAAGTTTGCTTCCCCTCATTTCAAGGTCATGCACCACTAGGACTATTTTCCTGACTCAGAGGGCACATAATTTCACAGCCGTGTAGTCCTCATTAATCCACCCTGAGTGGGTGCTCAGGAAGTTCCAGATCACAGATTTGTTTTTGTCTTGTTCTCTGATTCAATGCTTCAGAAAAGGATTAGATTAACCCCCTCTTGCTTGTATTTATATCTTTCTGCATCAGAGTGGAAATAAAGTGATTTCTTCTCTTTCTTTCTTTCTTTCTTTCTTTCTTTCTTTCTTTCTTTCTTTCTTTCTTTCTTTCTTTCTCCTTTTTACCTACTTTTGGAACTACGCTGTGCCAATATAAGCCTTATGGCATTTGTAGAAAGCATGGCCGACTTGTTTATACCATGATTCTTGCAATGTTAATGATTGATTGATTTGTCTTGCTATTACTTTTCAGAGTGCTGCCCTCTCCTACCAACCGTCCAAAATGTGGGTGGGTAAAGGCAGACCTCTCCATCTCCAAATCTTCTGCCCAAACTAATATATGCATATAGGATATATAGTTCAAAAGTACTTTTACCAATGAAGTAAGTTATACAGGGTAAAAAGAGGCAATTGTATTCCTTTAACCTATTGTGACAAAATATCAGTTTTAATCTTTTTGTGATAATACTCATCATTTCACATGATAATAAGGTAGGGAATAATGAGATGGAATTGGATAGGGCTCAAAGAATGAATGGGAAGGATAGGCTGGGTTATAATTTCAAAATCATCACATTGTAAAATCATCTCAGAATCATAGGTTTGATTGTCTAGTTCAACCCCATGCTTGGTGTAGAATTTTGGAAGATGGCCATTCAGGCTAATAAAAGTCTCTAGTAAAGTAGACATGCTACTTCATCAGGTGACCTACCTCACTGGATAAAGTTTTCACTGTCAGGAAAGGTTTTCTAATAAATAATCTCAACAAATTTTCCTGTACTTTAAATCCATTTAATCTAGTCCTACTGTCCAGGATAAAAGGACAAATCTATTCTCTCTCTTTCTCTCTTATGACAACCCTTTAGATATTTAAAGACTACTGTTTTCTTTTCTGCAGACTAAACCTTACTCAGTTTTTTTTACTCATAGGATTTGGTTTGCCATTTTTCCCCTTTACATATTATGCATCACATCACATGCTTCTTCTAACTAAAAATTACTAACTTGGAGGATTATCTCTGTGGCATAATGTTATGCTTTGCATAGAATTTACATTGTTGAAATAAGCTTGTACAGATTTACATGTGTAGACATATGCACACAATTTTGTGATAGTCTTAAAGAGATTATTAAGAACAAGTTCAGTGCAGAAGGCCTGTAGAAGAGCAGAAATGTTTTTTTCCCCCAACAACAAGAAAGTGGGAGGAAGTAGTTTAGGTAGTATGGACTAGTACCATCAGACCACACATGTCTTTTTGAAAAAAAACCAAGATTGAAATTTCTATGGCTCTATTTCTCCATATCAGGAAGCTCTTGATATATGGGATTTAGGCCCAATAAGGAAAAACTTATTGGGCCTAAAAACCTGATGGCTTTGCAGTTCTCCTTTAGTAGCCCATGAATGAGTTTAGAAAACTTGACAAGCATTGCTGCAATTGCTTACAGTAGCCCAGGGAAGAGTACTGTTGACCATTTCAAGTCAACAGAAGTGAATATAATCACATATTGCTTTCAGATTGCTTCTGAATCTGAAGAATAGATCAGTGGAAATGGAAATATTCCAGGTTTAGCTTGGGGACAAGAATTGGAGGAAATTTGATTCTATTTACACATATCTTAAGCATTGTCACAGTGAAGGTAACACAGATTTGTTATCATTTGCTTCAGAAACAGGATAAGAACCAAGGGTTGAAGTATAGAAGAAAGGATATCTCACTGGAAAATTAAGAGAAATAGTTTGGCTTGGAGATGCTGGAGGTATTTAATGAAAGGCTGCATGCTAATTTCTGAGAGGTTTTATTGTAATACCTTGATTTAGTGATACTTTAATATGGAAACCTTTATCCATCCTTTCTGTCAATCATAAGATATATGTGAGGTTAAGATCTGTCTTGTAACTTTCTAACTTAAATGGTCTAAAAAAGGGATTAGATGGATTTTCATAGGATGCATGAGCAGCTTTTAACCATGCTAGGTTCAAGAATAGTGGCCTTTTAAATGCCAGTTACTAGGTGGAGAAACTTTAGGAGGTAACTGTTGATTTCATGAGTTACCAATAAATATCTTAGAAGTATTCTGGCTGGGCAACCTAAGCACCTTGATTTTAGACTAGATAAATCTTTTATCTCATCTAGTATTTTCTGATGTTCATCATTCAGTTTTATGTTCATAGTAATTTTCTCAGATCTAATAACTGATTTATGTTCCAGATCAGTAACATTCTTACTATTACTAAAATAAACCATATTTGGAAAACAGTAAACAAAATAAAAACTTTTCTGATCAGCTCACTCAAAGGGGGTCTAAAGTGTTTTTTTGGGGGGGAAAAGATTCACACCAAATATGTGAAGGCCTGTTATCTCCTGTCTGGTAAAGTACTAGATGATTGTGAACATATTGGTATAATTATGAGACAAGATGGCAGTTGCAAAAATAATGTTCAATCAGTGTGTATAACATTTCCACTCAACTCAGAGCATTTTTCTATAAAAAAAGAATAGATTTATTTGGTTTTTTTTAGTTTACAGATAAACTTCTCTTAGATAATTTTTCTTTCAAGAATATGACTAGCTTTGCAGATTAATTTCTTGGACTATTAGGCTATTAGTTTACAGTTGCTTTTTGGAATAAAAAGAAAAGCATAAAATTTCCAGGAAAATTAATTCTAAAGCAGAATTTGGCTGGACCCCTGTCTTTCCATTAAAACTCTAAGTTGATTCCATGAATAGTGTTTCATATGTAGAATAACTTAATTAGAACACACAGATAGATATACTTTTCAACAGACAGAGACTTCAAAGACCATGTTACAACACTATTCTATACACACCTTTCATTCTTTGACATCATAGTTTAGTATAGTACTTTGTTTGTCACCCTGGAAAACTCTTTTTTAAAAGGACTTAAATGCAACTGCTAATGGAAATTCATGATTTTAAATAATCTATACTTCCATTTGGCTAGAGAAATACCAGGTGGAGATATAGATAAGTTTCAGATAAGTTGCTGGATTCTTTTGGCTTGTTTTGGTTCAATTTCTTTTGGAATCCCAGATATCATTAGCTAATTGTGAGTAAGAATTATTTTCTCCATCTGCAACAATATCAATGTTTATCTAGGAGCTAAAATCCAACCTGAGACCAAGTTCAAACAATGCAGTTCTATGTTGTTTCAAATCTGGCACTAAATCTATGTTGAATAGTAAATCGACCTGATTTTTGGTTTTGGCTGTTACAATTGATGTGTAAGAGCAAAGCTGTTTCATTTTACTTTATTTAATTTAGTTTACTTTATTTCAGCAATAAAACTGAGAAATATTTGTTTCCCCATGAGTGACTCTCTTTGACTCCTTCACTCAACACAAGCATTAATATATCCCTCTCTACCCTTGCGAGCTTCACCATCTTGGTATCTATCTGCAAGCCTTGTTTTGATTATGTCTGTTTTTCATTTGTCCCAACAACTCAGAAAAACAACTAAAGCAATGGAGAAAAATAAGGGCATATCAACTGTTCCCCAAAGGAACTATTGAATGCAGTGGAAGGAAGATGCTGGGTGGTTTTAACAAGTCTTACTGTTAGTAAGAGCCTTGGTGGCTCAGAAGATAGAGTGCAGTAATTGCAGGCTACTTCTGCTTACAGCCAGCTGCCTGCAATTTGGCAATTTGGCAGATCG
>JAOYMU010000292.1:37285964-37299107 GCA_025802295.1 Psammodynastes pulverulentus | reverse complement strand
CAGGGCAATAAAGATTAGGTTAGAAACAACACCAGAATGTTTCCTTCCTGCCTTCCTTACAGGATTAGCCCTGTAAAATGAAAAAAAAGTAGATTTCTTCCAACCACCGGTTCTCCGAACTGCTTAGAAAGTTAATAACCGGTTCTTGCGAATAGGTGCGAACCTATTGAATCTCACCACTGGTTTTAGTGAAGGGATCATACATATTTATTAATTCAGGATGTTTCATGTATGCCCTTAAATGAATTCTCCAAATATAAAGGTGAAGACGTTTGGAATTTTGAAAACACATTCCATGAAGTTTCAAAATGGCTGCTTTGATTCGTATGAACAAGCAGTTCAAAGACAAATCATTATTCTTAGGACTGTGCAAAGTTTTGAAGGGCTGCTTCACTTCAGTAAAGTTCCATGCAAAGCAACCTTTATAAAGCAATGTGTCCCTTCCATAATTCTAAAAGGGAAATGCTATATTACTTCTGAGGTTTTTGCTTCTAGTGCTTAGGTACCCTCTGCAAAGGTACAGGAATCTTTTCATAGTCTTCCAGATGGCTTTTAGATGTGCCGGAAGGGCTTTTGTGGATGAACAACATGTGCTGGTCAATGGAATAACTGGGTGAAGCTATGAACTGGTATAAAGGGCTTCCATGAGGCAGATCTAATTGCCTTTGTTCTTAACAACCTTATCTTTAGTTATACAAATATGTATAATTTTACAAATTCAAGATCTACTTTACTGGACCCAATATTTATCTATGTGCTCCCTTTTGCTCTCTTTGTTTCCTGCTTTCCCACCCTAACCCATTATTTTTTTTCTTTCTTTGCGCTCTTTTCCTTTTTTTTTTTTTTTTTACCTCATCCCATCCTTTGGTTTCGTCTCTGGTTGCTCTGCTTTTGTCTTTCTGATGTTTCTGGCAATGCTTGATTGCTACACTGCCAAATTTTGGTTCTGACCCAGCATCCTAGGTCCACTCTTCAAACTCTGCATGTGGAACACATGTATTTGTAAAGGAACTTCAATATGTATGTAATTGCATGATGGTAGTCCAAAAGGTGCTTTTTTTCAAGCTTCTGAGCTGAAGAAGCTCCTTGGTCTTTGAAGAAAAAACAGAAAGTCCAGTTGTCTCTTGAAAAAGCACCTTTGGGACAACCATGACCTGGATAACTGAGAATCTCCATAGACATGCATGATAGTAGATTACCTATAGTACCTGTAGGATAGCCTTGATCACTCATAGTGTCTACTTGCAAAGAAATATTATTCCTGGAATTTTTTTACAAGCAATATGTCCTAGTGTGTGAATATCAGAGGAGCAAAGTATGATATGTATGTAGACTTCAAATGTAGCTTTCTCCTGTTCCAATATGGTGCTGCAGTATGTGAATGACAGTATGATTGTCCTTTGAATACAAGAGAAACTGATTTCTCTCATACTCTAAACAACATTTAATCCAGTTTGAGACATTGTGTCAACATTGCCACTTTGCTATTACCATAGGATAAAGGTTCCCCTTGCACATACGTGCTAGTTATTTCCTGCTCTAGGGTGCGGTGCTCATCTCCATTACAAAGCTGAAGAACCAGCGCTGTCCGAAGACATCTCCGTGGTCATGTGGCCGGCATGACTAAATGTTGAAGATGCAGGGATCGCTGTTATCTTCCCACCAAAGGTAGTCCCTATTTTTTCTACTTGCATTTTTACATGCTTTTGAACTGCTAGGTTGGCAGAAGCTGGGACAAGTAACAGGAGTACACGGCACTAGGGATTCGAACCGCTGAACTGTCGACCTTTCTGATCGACAAGCTCAGCATCTTATACTGGTATACTAATGCATATTCAATATGTTAATATGCCTTTGAATTTCCCCGGTGAAAGGGAATTTAGTACAAAGTTGAGCCATATCCACTAGAGTTAACTGAGAATAAGATATGCCCATTGGACATACAACAATGTCAACTTATTATAAAGAAAGGAGAGATGTTTTAACTGTCTTAATATACAATCATACCCAAGCAATTTACCTTGTTACTTCTAAACAAGTCATTTGATACAAATTATGCTCTCCAAGTTATTAATCTAGAAAACAGGCTGATTGTTTAGCTGTCAAATTCTGCTATTGTACTATGTGAGTTTAGGAGAGACAAATTATGGGCATAAGAAAAAGAGAATCACGTCTTATAAAATGTATAGCTGCCTTGATTGAAGCCCTCATTAGAACCCAAACACTTGTTCACTGTTGCTTTTTATTGATAGTATTTTGTATAAATAAGTTAAATTGTTTGGGTCAATGTATGCATTTATATAGGGATTTTGTTGTGTGGTTACAATAAGATATAATGGCTTTTCAGTGTACCATAAGCACAGTTGTGACCACAGGCTCACTTGTGTCATTTTGTGTGCCGTAATGAAGCCTGACGAGTGTTCTGCTGCTTGCAGATAGCCGGCTGTTGTCCTAAAAATGTAAACCGTTGCCTCAGGCCATGGAATCAAGAATAGCAAAGGACAGTGGTACAGGCAGGGCTCCCCACGGCTCGTCCTCACTTTAGCACACTAGAACTGGAATGCACATGCCTCGTACATTAGGATGCTGGCTGCAAAGTGGGCAAAGCAATTACAAGAAAGCCAATTTGGAAAAAAATTGAATAATGCTGACATGTACAGTAAGATATTTTTTTCCTGATAGCCATATTCCTCTTTTCCTTCTCCACCAAAGGATGTAGACAGGTACTTTATTGATTTTGCTTATTGATTCACTTTAGAACAGGCAGAGCTTCTTTTATAACAAATAAAAATGTATCTATATAATCTATCTGACTTTTGTCTATCATTTATCTATATTCTTTTACATTGTGATACAAATATTTGGCCTGATTTACAGGTGACTTTTGATATTAATATTTGCTAGATCTGCACGGTAGTCCAGAGAAGAAGCACACCAAAAGTACTAGTTCTATCTTTATTATATGGTTACATTAACAGAGACTTGTAAGTTTCCTCCTTCCTTTCCTTTTACTCTCTTGACAATTAGGGAGGGTCCCTTCTAAAATATTTTCTACTTTATTCTCTTTCTGTGGGCTGAGATATCTTTTATAATTGGTTGTCCAGTCTGAGGCTGTCCCTCCTGCTTCCTAAGGTTAGTCCCGTTGTCAAATATCATTACAAAATACCATTAAATCATTGCCTGGCTTGAAAAGCTGTAGAAGTAGAAAGCTAGGCTGGGTTGAGAGGTTAGGTTAAACTGTTTAATTTAAATGATCACTTGAACTCTTGTTTCATTGATCCAAGCCCAGCACCTTAAGTACAATAGTACACTGGCTGTCTGGCAGGAAATAGAATAGGGTTGAACTGTTGTTCTTGATGTTGACGAAGTTCTTTTGGTTTCTTGTGCCTAATACTTTATAGCCTACTGATCATAAGCTTAACTATCTCTAGATAGATAACTTTCTAAAATTCAAAAAAATTATTTGAAGCTACAATTGAAAAGTTGATTTTTTTTATTTGAAAACAGTATCATTCTGACAGATGTTCAATATCTATCTATCTGTTATTTAGAAGAGTAGAACAAATGCATTTAGCAACAGAAACAGCATTTAGGGTATGTCAAAAATTAATATATTTATTATTTCATATTGACTACTCATTTCCCCAGATGCATTTTGCATCTGAATCCCATGCACTATTGGAAAATCTATTGATCATCAGTCATGAACATAAATATTTTGTTGTGTTAGCACTATTGATATTATCTAATTTAGCTAACGAAACATCTGCAAGAAAATATCCAAGTTCAAAGAGCACCAACGATCCCTCATTTGTCATGTTCATATAAAACAAACATGTAAAAGATTATACTTGAATACAATCTGTAATAGTTTGTCAATGTATATTTTAAAGCATGCACAAACTTTTAAAATAAGAGCAATCTTTGTAGTATCTGTGATGTTTTTTTTTTTAAGTTTATGGCATTGATAGTTAATGGAATAATCAGGTAAGAGACACATAAACTCTACAACAAGGCTTTGAGGATCTTCAAAGTTTCTTTTCATGACTTTCCAGGCTGTGAACAGTGCCAACTTAATGCAGTATTAACACACTATTTTAGGCATACATAATACAACATGCTTGTAGTCTTGGGACAGAAGCTATTTCTATGGATACAGTATGCTGAACAGACACAGATCAAAGAAAACCAAAATAGTTCATTCTGTGCTGTCAAGGAAACAAGCTGCTCTATCTGTTTAAAAGACTTTGTTGAAATAAAATGGAAGCAACAGCCATGAGGACAAGATAAAGTCAGTGTTGCAAAGAACACGAAGTCTCTGGCTTCAGTTTGTTTCACTATAATGTTACTCTGGACTCGATTGTTGTTAAATGTCAGCTCTGACTGTGTATAAGTGGCATCCATAGCCAACTAAATATGCACTCGTGCTCCATGGATTTGATTAGTACCTGTGGTCACAACCATCCCTTTCATTTGGCACTTCTGAAAAACCCTTTCTAATATTCTATTATGGTATATATAGGTACCCTGGACTTATGACCAGGGCAGTTTGGGCTAGTGGTTAAGGCACCAGGCTAGCAACTAGGAGACTGTGAATTCTAGTCCCACCTTAGGCATGGAACCCAGTTAAGTGGATTTTGGACCAGTCCAACTCATCTCACAGGGTGGTAGTTATGGAGTACATAGGGGGAGGAAGGAGTATTAGGTTTGTTCATTGCCTTGAGTGGTTTATTAAAAATCAATACATAATGAATAAATAAGGATGATAAAATTTGTCATTAAGCAGCATGATTGTTAAGTGAGGCATGACATGACCACACCCAATTTTATGACCTTTTTTGCCATGGTTATGAAGAAAATCATCATAGTTATTAAGTGAGATATTACGTGACCATAATTTGCAACCTTCCCTGCTGGCTTCCCCACTCACTTTGCTTGTCAAGGTTGCAAATGGTGATCATGTACTGTGGGACACTGTGACAGTCATAGATGTGCAACAGATGCCAAGGCTCTCAATCATGATCACATGACTATTGGGACACTGCAATAGTCATAAATGTGGGGATTGATCATAGGTCACTTTTTTCAGTATTATTGTAACTATAACAGTCATTAAATGAATCTTAGTTGAGACTACCTGTAAGTAATAATGTTTTGTTTTAATCTCTCAGTTAGTAAAACTTTACAAATAAATACAGCTGTCAGGTAGTGATGCTGTTCTATAATACAACAGCCCAATTAATATCATACTTCATCAGTGATTAAATTCTATTTAGCTACAGATTGGGGAGGAGATGTGTTAGTTACACTTATCACTTGCCTTGAACTACTGTATATTTGGCTATAGTGACCAGGAATTCTGGAAATTATTAGCTCATAATTCTGGGTGGCAGCAGATAGGAAAACATCATGTTATATGCTGGTGTTTGTTTATATAATGGATGGTGACAAATAGGCTTATGCACAGAACCAATAGGTTGAGAATATAAAATCTGCTCTGCTCTTCTCCAGACTCAAAATCTAGAGAGGATCTTGATCAAATTCATAACTTGCCTTTCCAATAAAAATTGAATTTTGTATGATGCAATAATTGTGATTAAAACAAAAATAGATTAACTAAAAACACAACAATAGTTGCTAACATTCCTGATTATCTAAAATCCATTTTAAAAAGTGACTCCGCTTAAAAATCAAAACTGAAAAATTTTCTTCCCAGCTGGTGTGAGACAACAGATTTCAGAAAACTGGCGTCCCTTGTCAGGGGCATCTGGAGCCAGAAAATGGCTGTTGAAAAGGCCCTGGTGGGTTCATGCCAAAAATGGTTCCAAGGTTCTACAGAAGATGCAGTGTCTCCATTAGTCTGACTTTGTACAAATCAAACCTATCCTTCTTTGAACTATGTGCAGAAAGTACTAGTAACACCATTTTTTCCAAAGTGTTTCTTTTGGAAATAACTTAGATACTTTAAAGCAATTGGAATGGCCAGAAGCTTATTGCAAAATCATCAAATGTTTAAAGATGACTATAGGTTTTAATATCTTCTCTCTCCGTGTACTTTTTCTCTTGTAATCAATATATTTATATTGTGTCCATTGCTATCAGCCTCTTTGAAAAAATATTAAAAACCTTACTTAAAATATCAGCACGAAAATTAATAAATTTAGAGACAACAGGCTCCTTAAAATCAATTAACAGCTATCGACACCACAGCATAGGTTAACAGTGCTCCATTTTGCTTGTTCTACTCCATATAATAGCTTCTTGCTTATGACAAATCTGTCTTATCACTGAGTGTTTTTTGCTCAGTGGATCTGAACTTAATAATTTGTATGTGAGAAATCATTTATGTAAAAAAAACTTCTATTTTTCTAATAGTTTCTGCTCTTTACTACAGCACAGCTTGGTCACACTAGGTATGTCTTGTTGAAAGTATGTCCATAAATATGTCCCTTGCGGCACAGAACAGCTTGTTAAATTGGCAATATTCAGCAATGTGCCTCCAAAAGTTTGTTTCAGATGTGATCATCCAACTGTAGGACAAAAGTTGCCATAACTTTTCTTCTCTTTTCAATAAATATTAAGATTTTACTGTGTTATAGATATCTAGTTATCTATCACCTCATCTATCTATCTATCTATCTATCTATCTATCTATCTATCTATCTATCTATCTACCTCTGTTATCACCTTTATTTTTGGCTTCTTTCTGCTGTTAGGAGGATGTTTTTAGATTCATTCTCTTTTTTTACTTCATTAAAGATATGGCCATGGGAACCCATATTGAAAGACTGAAAATGTGATCTCTGTTCACTCATTCATCTTAAAACAGGAAGAAAATGTATTGCTTTATTATTAGGTCTTTTTTTACCTGTCCAGAATTCAGTTATTATATGTTTCATTCAATGGTGTTTTCAACAGAAAAATCCCGTATCAATGCTATATATCTCAGCTTCCTTTTGCCACCACCAGCCCATTGTCTGCACTATTGTAAATATGTTCCCCCAAACCAGGCAGTAAAATCTGGGTAATAGGAAATGTGAATTCCCACTTCTCAAAATGAAGACTTTAACCACAAAAATAAGTTTGCCGGCCCGATTAAAAAGTGCTCTTTTCTTTACATATTTTTATGAGGCCAAATCCTGTTGACTTTAGTGGTTATTATATTTGTATAAAATCATGCTGAAATGAAATCTGTAATATTTAAGATACTTATAATGGAATGGGGAATAATCCAATGAATTGACTATAATTATAATATCTATCCTTTTTTGTGATTTAGTTATATTCAGGTTACGGCATACAATGATAATAAAATAATCCATCACTATTTTTTCCTATAGTGGATCTCAGTATTCCTCTGGGCACATTCCTTGGAATAAATTAAAAAGATCCATAGAGAATAATTCTGCTTTGGTTTTTTCCCCCTAATGATTGCCAAAAGCTGTTTGCAAGGATAGTACAGAATGTTTACAGATGCCTTAGGAAGAAAACAGCAGAATGTGGAACTAATTGTGTTTATTCAAGATAATTATGAAACACAAATGACCATTACTTACAACAAGTCCCTTGACAACTAGACTTTGGCTCATGGGACTGAGATCACACTAGGTGGAAAAAGGCCCTGGTACTCAGCCACACTATCGGTGTGCATGAAATGATATGATTTTAAACCATATCTTATAATATTTTAAGCAGATGTTGTAAAAAGAAAAAAACAGAGCTTTGCAGACAACGTTAAAAGCAAACTTGTTTTCTTCTAGACTAATAAAGCAATACATTCTGTCACATATTAAGTAGGCTGCCAACGAAGGGCAAAGTCTGTATTTTATAATGTTAAAAAAAGAATTAGAATCTAAGTGAAAAAATCAGGCAAAAAATAAAAAGGCAATGCAGCAGATAAAATTGTACTAGGACTTGCCAATTCCTCATGTTAAAACTATGAAATTAAAAATGTTGCATATCTTCTTCTATAACATACAGAAATGTAGGTAAAGACGTGACCAGTATGCTTAAGATACTTATAGGTACAGTACTTGGACTCCAAACCCTTGGCTGCTTTCATCTAAAGCTGAGTAGATTTGAGAGGGTCTGTTCAGTCTAAGGCAGTATATTGTGGAGGCTGGTTGGGGATGCCCTAATAATGTGGGCCAACTGCTGAGTAAATGGCACAAGTAGATTCTGATTTGTGACTAAGAATATAAGGAGAGCCAAGATGGATTAGATCAAAGGTCTTTCTAGTCCATCTTTCTGTTCCCACAGTGGCCAACCAGCTGCTTCCAGAATCCTTTGTACAGGACATAAAGCCAACAACATTCATATATCCTCGTATTCTCCAACCACTGGAATTCAGAAACATTCTGTATGAAAGGCGAGGACATCTAATGATATCTTCCATGACGTTTTCTAACCCTTTTTATCCCTGAAACTATTGTAAATCATTACAACTACTATTTACTTGCTTACTCACATACATAGTATCTTCTACAACGCTGCACAAGCATGCATTCCTTTCAGCATCAGAAAAAAAATTGGATGCTTGTTAAACTCTTGCATTGCAGTAATATAGCCTCAGTGGCGCAGAGGTTAGAGTGCAGTAATTGCAGGCTACTTCTACTTACAGCCAGCTGCCTGCAATTTGGCAGACTGAATCTCACCAGGCTAAGAGGATTTTGCCCCTCTTTACATTTCTTAAATCCTTTAAGAGAATTTTGCCCCTCTTTACATTTCTTGCCCTAGTTGTTAAGTGAATCACTGCAATTGTTAAGTTAGTAATGTGGTTGTTAAGTGAATCTTGCTTTCCCATCATCTTTTGCTGTCACAAGTTTTCAAAAGGTGATCACATGGCCCCAGGACACTGCAACCTTCATAAATATGAGTCAGTTGCCAAGCGTCTGAATTTTGACCATGTGACCATGAGAATGCTGCAAAGATCGTAAGTGTGAAAAATGGTCCTTTTTCCAGTGCCATTGTAACTTTGAACGATCATTAAATAAACTGTTGTAAGTTGAGGACTACCTCTAATAATGTATACTCTAATAACATTTAAATCTGTAAAGGCTACTGCCATTTGTCTTGGGATTGGAGAACTGAATGCTGGCACATCCATTTATCAAGAGTCCAAGGTCACCAAAAGTCTTTACTTTTTGTCTCATGTAAACAACATGATGATACATTGGACACCAAACACTGGCTGTTGTTTCACCAATCCTTGCCAGAAAAAACAATCAGTTTGAATTGATAACTGCTCTGCAACTGGACATTCACAGTCCTCTTTAATAGAAAGTAATGAGGGCTATTGAACATCCAATATACTACATTTGAAGCAATCTGGTGGATCTATTCTTATATAGGTATACTTCCTAGATACTAAAGTTAATCAGAGTTCTGCCCAAGACACTAAAAGTAATCAGTTGAAATATAAACTTACTCAAGGCACAAAAAATGATTAGTTACAGTATAGTTTGTTGGATTCTCCTGTAAACTCTTAGTTTAAATGGACATAACACACAACAAATAACTTTTTCTTTGATTGTTCTTGATAAGGTAAAACAAAGTAACAATAAAATAGGATATAATTTTATATCTTATAAGAAGGGTTCAAATGAATATTCTATTCCTAGAGTTTTCAGAGGGCTCTGGAGGACTTAAAAAGGCTTTGAAAAGAATTGAAGGGCAACATCACCTCATTTATCATTTATCAATTGATTATTAATTGATAACCTGTTACCTAAGTTATTCAAACTAGAACAACAGTAATCTAGGCTGGGCAAGATGTAAATATCACTTTATGGGCGATTCTGTCCTTGACACATTGTTCACTCTCCTTTTTCTTTTCTTCTCTACTCCCCAATTGCCATGTTTTAATTTGTAAGCCATACAGCATTTTTTTAAACTGAGGCAAGCTTTTAGCAAGTAGAATTATTTAACAAAAGTAAATTGGTTGTTTTTTAAGTGTAATCCTAGCCTAAAGCTATGCTACTATAGGTGAGTATTACAAAACATTCTCAACTTTGATTCAGCTCCTGGTTATGATGGCATTGCAATGGTATGCTGCTGCACCCTTGAATCTGAGAAACTGGTTTATTATCTTAAATACAGCATTGTCCAGAAGAAATAGGAAAATTATAAGAAAAAGAATGAGGAAGAATAAGGGTGGTATGTTAATTATACCCAGAACTTATTTTTCCTCCCAACAAAGTTCCATCAATTTTCTATTCTAGGTTATGGGAATAAAATTCCTGGTGTAACTAAATATTTAACTCAATAGACAGCCCAAGGTGAATGCTTTCCCATTTCTTCATTCTTTAATTATTAAGGTATTCAAAGGGAACAATGTTATCTTTGAAACTTATCCTGATGTAATGCTATAATACTTAGAATGTAATAAATGCACCTTGTGAATTCTTTTATTTAAATGTTTCTGTGCTGTATTTCATGGAAGCTGACACCAACAGAGTGTCTACCAACATGTGAATATTCAAAACTTAATGGAATGCAATGAAACACAAGTATTAAACAATCAAAAGAAAAGAAACCTCAGTTAGAAATTGCATAAATTCAAATTCCTGGTGAATAAAGGTATTTGAATTTGATATTAAAATGCTGTAAGGAAGCTCACAATTTAGAGAATGCATTCCCAAACTGGGATGTCCACTGAGAAAGCCATCTTTATAAGTGAGCACAATTCTGCTCAATAATGTACATTACATTGCCAATAAATATTTCCACTACAAATTGTATTTTCTGCTCCCATGTCTACATAGAGAAGTGCAGCAAAGAAGAAATCTTTGATCAATGACTGCTGTGCACAAACTCCCAAGGCTAATAACGAACAAGATGGATAAAGCATTCTGTTTTGTGGGAAGCATGTTAGATGCCATGTTTTGTAAGATGCTTATGGATACATGCTTAACTATACAAAGGTGATAAAATTAGCATGGGCTTCTGGAATAATGGATCTGATAAAACTCAGCTAATGAAGGAACCTGCCCTGCTGGTTTGGAATTTTGGAAGCTGTAGTCTAAAATCATTGGGAAAGCACCAGATTATGTAACAAAATCTTTTACCAAGCCAGGTTAAAACATTGGAATATGAAATGGGGTTTCTCAAAACTGACTCTCTGGGGAAAGAGTTTTACCTGTTCCATTTGATATAGGCCCAATTTTAACTGGTCCCCATTATAGGTGGTATTTAAGTTTCTTTTAAAAAATGCACCACCAAATTATGTATTTAATTTATTTTATAATTTAGTACTAGGAACCTGGAAAGAATGATTAGCTTATAACACTGCCAAACCTGGCAAACAGTTCTTCCTTGATTTATATTCAGATTCAAACTTTTGAAAAAGCTGCAATGTAGGCATTCATTTCTTACATTAGGAAATGAGGCAGCTTAGATCTAGGCACAAACAAGTTATTAAGTACTTTCAAAAATAGATGTGTTAATAGCTATGTACTGTATTTATTTTGTCTACAAAAGAGACAGAAATTATGGGCAAACACTATCAAGATAGTTATCATCAGCTTCTATCTTGCTTTGCAACAAGTGCACTGATTGCCACAAATGTGCTACCAGTAGTGCAGCATTACCATAATGGTGAACCTTGTTAAGTGGACCCTTAAAATGGTGCTAGAAGAGTCAGCGCTGGGTCTATATATTCTCCTAAATTAGGACTATCCTCTGAATCATCATTAGATGGCAGCAACTGTCAGATCTTTCTGTATCTCTTTGCTGATACCTAGTGGTCATTGAGATTTTTGTAGTCCATCTGGTAGTCTTGAATAAACAATAACTGTTCTAGTACCGTATTTCTCTAAAAATACAAACTACCCTGATTTTTATACCTGCAGCTAATATAAGCCTACCCTCAAAATAAGCCCTAGTTAAGCCCAGCACACTGTCTGGTTGAAGGAGGTGGGGCAAGGCTTAGGCATAAAAAATCAAGCTAGGGAAAGGGTGGGGGGTAGAGCTGCCCCACATGCCCTGCACCCATATATCTTAGGACGACCGCAGCCAGGCCTCCAACACTGACACCTGTTGCACTGTTGCCCAACTTCTTTTTCAGCTGCTTGTATATGCAATGGCACAATACGCCACACAATCTCCTGCTGCAAGTGGTGGCACTGGCGCAATGAGCCTCATGGCATCCTGCTGTGAGCAGTGGCACCAGCGCAACAAGCTGGTGTCCTGCTGCAAGTGGCAGCACCAGTGCAATGAGCCAAGCAAATGTCTGGCCACGAGCATCTGCGAGTGGCCGCAGAAGAAGTTGGGCAGCAGCCATGTCGGGGCATGGGAGACATAGCTGTGATGGTCCTAAGGTAGGTGGATAAGACATCCCCCCAAAATAAGCAAAGTCTACATGGATTATTAAGTAAGGATGTCACCTGGCTGTAACTTCTGACTTCCTGCAGTCTTTCCCATTGATTTTTCTTGTGGGAGGTCAACCGAGAATATTGTAAATTGCAATCACATAATTGTGGGATTCTGCAATATCTAGAATTTCAAAGATTGGTTGTAAGTTCCACTTGTCCAGCACCATAACATAGTAGATGAAAAACTGTCCGTAGTGCAAGAGTTGTTTGTTGGTTTGTTGTTGAGGATAAAAAAAGAATATGTTTTTTTGCCAGTTGTGGCCATTCCTGGAGGAAGATAATTCTTTGTTGTTAAACATACCTGAGTTACCCCACATTGGACAATTCTGATTCATATACTTCTGTGGTTGCTTATTGTTTAGTCTAGAAAAATCCATGCAGTAATTATGGAAAAAGGCCAAAGTGAGCATTTTATAGTTATCTCAGGTTTATGCAAAGTTCTTTTTAAAAATTTGGCACTAAATATTTTTAAGATATCCCTTTTTTCTTATCAAAGCAGAATCCTAAAAAGAGGCTTTGCTCAATTTTTCTTCCTTGAGTGATGTTAGACTGATAGGGATGAGGAGTATGATTCTCCTGGTTGTTGCTGCTACTGCTGCTGCTTCTTTCTTCTGCTTTAACCATTAGCCATTTTCCTCCTCCTCGTCCTCTTCCCCCTCCCCCTCCCACTGCTTCTCCTCCTTATCCTTATCCTTATTCTTATCCTTATCCTCCTCCTTTTCCTTGTCTTGCTCCTCCTCCTCCTCCTCCTCCTCCTCCTCCTCCTCCTCCT
>JAOYMU010000292.1:37260634-37271045 GCA_025802295.1 Psammodynastes pulverulentus | reverse complement strand
AAAAGATAATTGAAAATTCAACATATTGTAAGTGATATATTTGTATATTTGTGACCAATAAAACTTTTTACTATAAAAAAAAGGAAAATAAAATATTCCATTTTATCCTAAACCCAGAATATTTATAGAATGCCTTGTTCGGAATTCGGGACAAAACTTTTAAGTTTATGTTTTGTTCGGAGCCCACAACAGTAAAAATGACTGCTTTGAGTTTGAAAACATTTTAAACTCAGATTTAACAGATTAACAGAGTTGTAAGGGACCTTGTAGGTCATCTAGTCCAACCCCCTACCCAAGCAGGAGACCCTATACCATTTCTGACAAATGGCAGTCCAATATCTTCTTGAAAGTCTTAAGTGATGATGTTCCCACAACTTCTGAGGGCAAGCTGTTCCATTGGTTGATTGTTCTCACTGTCAGAAAGTTTTTCTTTATTTGCAGGTAAAATCTCTCCTTGATCAGTTTCCATCCATTATTCTGTGTAGTCTGTCCTGGTCTTCATTTGTCTATAGAATGACATAAGCAAGACATTCTAAATGTCTTTGCAAGGGAAATCCTCTATTTTAAGACCTTCCAGCTCAAGCTCATACAAAGATCAAGAACCATCTATAGGATGTCAAAGCTTTAAAGTTGAACAGTAAAGCAGCTATGTATCATCAAGTTGTTTTCAATCTTGTGTCCACACAAAGAGATTTTATCCATGACAATCTGTCCCTAATCTGGTTTTTAAAGTCTCCCAATGGTGCATTCAACACCACTGTAACTGAGTCTGTCCATCTTCCTGCTGGTTATTCACTTCTCTTTTTTTTCACCATTCCCAGCATTAGAGGCTTTTCTAGGGCACTGGGTGTTTGCATAATGTGTCTGAGGAAGGATAATTTGAGTCTGGCCATTTGGTAGATATAGTCATATATAAATATTATGCAATCTTTGCCTTCAGTTGTGGGAAATCATTCATCTTTTGATGCAAGATGCAAATGTTTTTCTCAGTATACCTTCCCAGGGTCAGTCTTTACGTAAAGCTAGACAGTTTCTACTAGGCTGTCATGAAAAAACAGGACATTATTTATTGAAGCTTGGTAAAGCTTCAAAATTTTCTTTATAATGTTCCAAGTGAAGTGCTATTATAAGTTGTTTTATGATCTTTGCCTTATGCTATACACACATACATTGCATTTCTTTTTCTGAATAATGTTTAATGAACAGATAAACATGCAAGCATCAATGTGGTAGCGAAACTTTGACACTCAGAAGTCTCCTTGCCCGCATACCAGTACTTTTAAAAACTAAACAAAAGAATAAAAGATAAAAATAAAATAAATATGAAGCTGGCATGCTACAGTGTGTAAAATTACTCAGGCACAATTTTTTGGCCATCCCAAAATGCTTTTTCAAAAAACAACTGGACTTACTTTGTTTTGCTTGAAGACATATCTCTTTTCATCCAAGAAGCTTCTTCAGTTCTGATTGACTGATGGAGGATGGACAGATTTATATTCTTTGCAGTCATCTGGTTGTTAACACTCTTTCTGAGAGATATTGAGGCCACTTGGAGGTTTATCTATGCCCTCAGTCATTTGAATGTGTGGTACATTCTTGGAACTGCTGAAAGGACAGTGGTGTAAACAAGAAATAGGTGGTATCATATTCCTCTCTTAACAGTATTCAGGTAAATCCTTCTATTTTCCACCGTTCAGTCAGAATTGAAGAAACTTCTTAGATAAGAATCAAAACGTCTTCAAGCAAAGCAAAAGAAGTCCAATTGCCTTTTGAAAAAGCACCTTTGGGACAACTGCGACCTGGATGACTGAGAATCTCCATAAACATCATTTTTAGGGTTATGGTAATGGAAATTTTAAAGAAATGTTTTAGAAGAGGGTGAAAAGAGTTAAATAAATGAGAATGATGCTATTTCAGTTAAAACTGAAGTGAAAAAATATTTAAAAACAGTATTTTAGATAATTGTATGGGAATGATAGTGATATGTTAAAAAGTAGTATTGAAATGATTGCTACAAATATGATTGCCCAAGGGAAAAAAAAGATGAACTGGGTAATAAATAACAGGAGAATATTGAAAAATGATAAATCTGCAAGTGTAGCTTCTGTAACCACAGAAATGTATTAAAAATGAAGAAGCATAAAATATTAACAGAATATGGTGAAATGGATAGAGAATGTTTAAAACATGGAGGGATTGGTAGAAGAGTAATTGGTAATATACATTGGTTGTGAAGACTGAATGATTGTTCAGAGAAAAATGGCTTTGTCTAATAGTGCAATTCTGTTTACTTTGTGGAATGTAAATGACAATTGAGTAAGTTGGGATCATTAAAAATAAGCGGAATGCAGTGGAAAATGAGGTACTTAAGTGTTTGCAAGAGAAAAAGGGGGTAGGGTCAAAAATGAATGAATGGTGAATGCAAGTTGAATGTAAAAGGAAGCGGCCAATAAGAAACATAGTGGGGTGGTCTGATCATGTAGAGAGAATAAAACTGGACTGAATCGCAAAACAAGTATACAAAGGAAGTGTCATTGGACTGAGACAAAGAGGAAGATCCAGAAGTCATGAATGGTTTGTGTTGATAGTTACTCAAAAAAAAAGGAGGTGATAATTTAAGGCAGTAGATGAAAATAAGATAGTATATATATGGGGTAGAGACATGAATGGTTTACAGAGATATAGTGAATTGTGCTGATATAAATTAGATTTAGCTATATATCTTTCCATTTTCTAATCACACTTAGTTATTACTTATTTCTTCTCTATGCTTTCCGTAATGTTGTTGGGCTTGTACATTGATTTATATCTTGCAGTGAATATACATACATATTAAAGAATGAATAGACAAGGTGAGGCAAGTATGCTTTGCAAGGACAGAAAAATATGGAAAGGTATGTGTAAAGCTTGATGTTGGTGTAAAACAGCCTAAACTGTGATGAGACTGTAAACTAATAATGTTTAAAATACATGGTAAAGAACATATTACATCCTGATACCTTTCCTTCTTTCCTACTCCATTGGCTCATCCTTGGATAAAGAGGTTAAGAAAGGGTAGCTAATGGAAGCTATTGAACCTAAAGAGCCAAGTCCCACACGTGCAATCCTTGCTCCTCTCTTTCCAGATTCCCTGACAAAACTTCAAATATTGTAGATATCAAAAGAGTGAAAATGCCAAGATGCAGGGTGGAACCCATGGGAATATTAGCCTATTATCAGTCTTAAGTCTCCTTGCATTCTGAGCAAAAGTAATCCATGCCAGATGGATAGGAGCGGAGACCTGAGAACTCCAGTAAAACAAAGTTCCCACTGAATCAATACAATGCTGGCCAGAGTCTCTGTTATGGCTTTGACTTTACAGGAACATCCAGGACTGATCAGACCAAAGCTAAATGGGCTTGTGTAGGACAGCTTTCTGATCTTTCTGCTCAGAGATTGCATTAAATAAAAATCTGAGGCTAGGGATGCATGGCCTGGGATAGAAAAAAAGGTAGCTTCTTTGTTTGACAAAATCCTTTCTTTTTTTTTTAATACACAGCAACCAGATGGCTGTTTCATTTGAGTGGGGCTGTGATCCAGGCAATATGGCAAAATCAAGGAAAAAGCAGCAACCTTTCTCTTCTTATCTTTCCTTCTTAAACCTCCATCACAGAAGAAATTAATGTACAGGCATAGTTAATTCTTCAAAAAGGGAAGCAGAATGTGCCCTATCAACCTTATTGTACAATGATCCATTTGCTTTAGAAAATAGCTGTGGAAATACAATTAGAGTGTACAAAAATCAAAGGAAATTGAAATAATAAACGCAGGCACAAAAGCACCAATAGCAATGTAAGATTGTAGATTAGAATAATTTGGCTTGTTGGCTAGACTTTAGAGATAAAATGACAAAGGTTTGCTAAGATTCTCCATTATTGCTGAGAACATGCTTTTATTTCTGCTGGGTTTTCCCAAAACCAACTGAAACTCTAGTTTGTAATAGTGGATAGGAAGTGATTCTTCATCAATAAATATTTATCTTATTGGATTAATTATCCTAAAATATCATTATAGGCATCAGTGGCTTTTTAGTTGTATTCGTAAAGGTGTCTCTTAATAGTTCCTAGTAATTAAAAAAAAAAAATCTAAAAGGGAGACAAATTGTTGGATGGTTTGCAAAAATATCTGGGCTTGAATTTTGAAGCAAAAAGTGACATTTTGTTGTGAATTTTCCTTTGATACATGACACCAAAGGGGAAGAAAAGCCTTTGTCTACAAAATGGGGATATTTCTCTCTTGTTCTTAAAATTTTATTCTTCTTTAAGGAACAACAGGGCTCTAGACAAGCTACACGTGTGCATGATTGAAATTTTATTTTTAAAAAGAGGCTCCAATAGCATTTTGAAAGATAAACTGCAGTAATATCCCTAACCCCAATCCCGTTTTTTCTGTTCATCTTTAAGAAGTCAAGGAGCATCTTTTGGCAAGACAGACAGAGAAATAGCTCTCTCTGAGCCTGCTCTCAGCTCTATTGCTCCCATTGAAGGATATCCTATAGAGCAGGGGTGCCAAACTCGGTTTCATTGAGGGCCACGTGAGGGTTGTGTTTGACCTCAGGAGGCCGAGGTGGGTGTAGCCAGGGTGGGCATGCCCAGATTGATGTCACTCATGTTGGGGGCATCTGCAGAGGCCTGAGTGCTCTGCCAGCAAAAATGGGGTGCCGATCTCCATCTGCATGCAGCCATCCCAATGTCCGTTTTCACTGGCAGAGGGCTGCAGGGGGCCATCCCAGCCCAAAATGGAGATTGGAAGCCCATTTTTGTTGGCAGAGGCACCATGGGCTGGTCCTTCACTGTTTCCAGAATGGTCTGGTGAGCCAGATCTAAGCACCCCATGGGCCGGATGCAGCCCGTGGGCCTTCAGTTTGACACCCCTGCTATAGAGAGTGTTGGAGACTGCAACTGGGAAACCATTTCCACAAAAACTTTCTCCTCATTTTGAGCTGTTAAAAAACTCTGTAAATAGGCTTATGTGTGTGCTCTCAAAGTGGTTTAATCTTTATTGTGTTAATATCAATAATAAGTACATTTGTTATAGTTAGAACTAACAGCGTTATAGTATTTTATTTATCCAGTTTATTTTTTTATATACTTTGAAGTTTTTGTTGTGGAATGGTTATAATTTTATATATTTTATACTGGCCTATGACTTGAAATTGAAGATGTGGATGATGATCTATAAGCGGAAAGGAAGGGGATCAATTTAAAATGACAATAAGACTAATTAGAAGGTTTTTGTTCTTGTTCAGAATGTTAAACTTCATCAAATGCTAAAAGAGTGCAGCTGCTTTGCATTTTACTGCTTTAGGACCAACATTGTTTACCCCACTACTATAATATTTCTGCCTTTCACTTCTATGATTTTCAAAAGCAATATGTTTTTCCTTTTTGTTCATCCCAAACCTCTAGGCTTCTCTATTGCACTCAGTGGAAAAATATCAGCAATGATGGTTAACATTACAGATTCACAGTGCAGAGCCCAGTGGGGGGAAAATGTTTGCTCTTTCCTGCCTTTTGTGCATTGGGCCATTTAGAATCTATGCCAGCAAAATTACTGAACTCTCATATTTCATAGACTGCTTTGTGTCACACTTGGTTTGAATACAAATATTCTAGAAGACACACTTAACCATAAAAACATTTTCAGTGCCATCAGCTATGGAAATAACAATAAGAACATTTAGATTTATATAAATTTCAGGGAATGGAATTGTCATTACATAGTTTAAGGACCATATCTGTAACTCATATTTAAGCAAATGTAACGCGCAATTCCACTCTTCTGTAATATTAAGAAGGGGGGGGGGTTTCCATGAATATATCATTTGAATAATGACTTAATAAAGCAAAAAATAAAGATTCTACATTGGATTTGAGAGTTAGGAGTATATCACTTTGTGTTACAGATAATGATATGGATAACAACAACAACAACAACAACAACAGGGAAAGCAGGTAACAACAAGATCTAGCAATGGAACAGGAAAGTTGAAGAACGAGTCTGAGACCAAGTGTCAAGACAAGACTTGCACAAGACCAAGCCTTCAGGACAAATGCATACAAAGCCAAAATTGAGAAGATAGCAACAGACAGTAAGTGCTGCCTATGCAAAGAAGCTGAAGAAACAGTGGACCACCTGGTAAGCTGCTACAAGAAGGTCACACAGATTGACTACAAGCAGTGGCCTGACAAAGTACCATAGCAACAATAGAAAAGAAAAGAGGAAGTAAAACAAGCTGTGGAAGAGGAAAAACACAGTTTAAATTACTACATTAAAAAAAGGAAAAGAGCCTTTGCTGAAGGAGGTAGACAAGGGTAAAACAATGAGATTTTGAAAGGAAAAATCGGGCATTGAGTTTCTAACTGGAAAAAGAAGCCTATGCCAGTCAATACCTGAAGGATATTGAAGGAAAGGTAGATACAAAGCTAACAAAGATATGGTTGAGATCGAGGTGCTGAAGAAAGAAACTGAAGTCTTCATTTTGGCTGCCCAAGAACAAGCCCTGCAGACCAATTCCATGAAAGCTAAACTTCTACATGTCAGTAACAACAGCAAATGTCACTTATGCAATGAGAAAGATGAAATAGTGGATCACTTTATCAGTGGCTGCAGCAAAACCTCACAAACTACAATGTCATGATCGAGTTGCCAAAATCATACATGGAAAGCTTTGCCAGAAATTTGGCTTCGAATGCAGCCAAATTATTGGGAACACTAAGGTTCTTGAAAATTAATAGGTCAATATCTTGTGGGACTTTTGAATCCAAACAGACAGACATCTGGCCCAACATGCCTGACATCACTATTGTGGAAAAGAAAAACAGTCTGCTTCATTGATACTGCAATACCAAAGGTGATGCATGAATCGAAGAGAAACAACTAGAAAAAAAATAACGAAATGCCACAATCTGCAAATGGAAGTTGAGTGATCGTGGAGGAAGAAATAAATGGTTTTTCCAATAGTAATAAGAGCCCTTTGGGCAATACCCAAAGGACTGCCTAGATAGATGGAAATTTTGAACTTTTCAAAATTTTGACTTTGCAAAAAACCCACCTTACTTGGAACTGTCTCTATACTCAGATGTTACCCTAACAGCTCTTCGATCCTTGGTTAGGAATTGAACTATTAAGTTTTTATCAGTCCAAAAACAACAACAGCAATAATAGTTGTAGTGGTATTACTACTAGTAGTAGTAACTTTAACTTTGTAAACTTTTTTATTCCCTCCATCAATACTTCCTTATTATGGGAAGGGGCTTGAGATGCTCTGATAAGATTGATTTCTATGTTGGTAGAAGTATATTCTATCAGAAGGATCACACATTCCAGGCAGGTCTTAGCTTAGAAGAACCAGATTAAGTATCTTCACCAATCCATTTAATATGGTGAGAAGACAAAAGAAGACTCATATAAGATTTGTTGTTGTCCAGGTCAGCACAGACTACATTAAATGTCAGAGTTCCTGGACATGAGAAACAGAACTCAGCTTGCAACCAGGGCCTAGCTCTGTAAGATTATTGGAAAAATAACAATCACAGACAAAAGTATATTGTATTTGTAAAATGTACCATTATAACCTGCTATTATAAATTGTAACCAACAAAGCGAGACTATTTAATGACAAATATTTGAACATTGGAAAAGAATTTAACCAAACTTAAATACCACTGAATAACAATTAGTAGATCAAGGGATATTCATTGTCAGAAATAAAATATTCATGGAAACAGTACTGGAAGAGATTCTGAAAAAATGTGAAAATGAAAGACCTCAAAACAATAGTAGAATAGTAGAAGAAACTCAGATATCAATTGATAATCTATAGCAAACAGCTGTTGTGAACTATAGATTTAATAACTTAGAAATAGTAACAACATATCCAGTTCAGGCTAGCACTGAAATAACCTATGAATTGACACTCCCCAACCATCACCAATAAAGAACTAAAAGAGAAAATTATAACATATATAGAATCACAAGTAGATAGACACAGACGGCAAGCATTGAAAGTAATGCTCCCCAAAACCTGTAATGAATGCTGTGAATAGGATACTTGCCTACAATGTTTAAATTACTCAGAGGCATAATAGTAGACAACATCCAAGATTATTCAGAAAAAATAATTTAATCTCAGTAGAACAGAAAAGAAGTAGAAGGAAAAACAGAGGTACAAAATATCAACTTAATATGCTTTAGACACCTGAACACAGATGTCTGGAGCAGACAATAGATGCAAGAGAATTCTGGTCATTTTTGCCTGCTTAAAATCAAGAAGATTGAATAGAAGAGTCACCTGTCAACAAGACAGACATCTTCAAACTCTAGAGAACATGTTTGGATCAATTGTACTTGAACCTTTCATAGCATTTTTCTAGGCATTGTACAGTAACAATGGCTTAGAAAAAATAATCTTCATTGTGTCCCTGGAAGCCTGTTATCTTCTTAGAAAAAATGTCCAAATACTTAAACACTTATAGCGTTAAAGAGGTGTAAGGATGTTTAGTCTTTTATTTAACCGCCTTATAAAAAGGTAACTTTAATGACAACATGGCAATTTTATTAAAACACCTGCCTAGTTTGTAAGATTATAAATCTTATTTTGAAAATAATAATAATAATGCATGTATATGTTCTTTTTTATTCTTTAAGGAGAAGGAAGCAAACAAATGTGAAGCGCATTGGATGTGACACAAAAGATTCTAACAGCTCTTTAGCTGATCAACTGTAGTAATACATATTTTTAACGATTTCTGAATTTTGAGTTTTAACTTCAGTAAACCATTCTGGTCTATTTAACAAATGCAATTGGATCACGTTGTTCTGTGAAATGGAGCTGTGACATTGTTGACTTGTTGATGCAAGTAACAACTGTGGTGTTGCATCTACACATTGGTCAGTTTCTGAAATGTTAATAAATTCTCAATCTGGCAGATATTTCTAAATATCCTTATTGGAGGGTCAACAGGGTTTTGTTTTGATTCCTCTCCCTCTTTAAACAGACACAGTATAATGCCTGTAATATTTCCAAATCTCAGTACAAGCAAAATATGATCATGGGTGTATTTTGATCACTTTTATAAATGTCTCATTGTTTCAAAGACAGGAATTGTTCATTTTAAACTCCGAATAAAAGCTGCATATGCATATAACATAAGAAAAAGACTATCCTATCTTTCTGTATCTCTTTCTCTGTTATATGTGTGTGTGTGTGTGTGTGTGTGTGTGTGTGTGTGTGTGTGTGTGTAATAGTCATACACATAGACACACATACACATGTGTACATATATTACACATGAAAACATGGCATTCAGAAAAATAAAATGAAATGAGCCAGAAAGTTCTCACATTTTCCTGGCATCTGTGGAGTGGTGCCATATGAGAACCATATGACTGCTGGCAGATTGGCATGTCAGTTCAAGCATGTACAACTTGACCTTACTGAGCTCTCTGTTTGTCAGTTTATAACAGGAACATTGATAAAATTTTATCTGCAGGCTTTAAACAGAAGGATTAGTTCATCCCTTTTCCAGTTTTTACTCTGTCCTTCACAGAAGCTAGAACCTCTTTCAGAACTATAGAACCACATCACTATGATAATGACTTAAAGCAACAATATAAACTATCTCTAGGTTGTGAATATGTGTTTTCTACAACAAGCTTAATTTAGGAGGTTAATTAGAAATATCTTCAGGCTGAAATTCACTGCTAGACAAAATGAAAACATTTAGGATGAGAAGAATGCAATAAAATAATGTAAAATATTTTAAGCAATTGAAACTTTCATTTTTTATTTTATTCATCTCTTTTGTAATCATTGTCATAACTGATTAGAGCTATTTTTAGTCATTTTCATATTTGGTCTGGAATTGTTTTTTTAGTTAGGATTCTTTTTTTCTTATTTAGCATTGCTCAGTTAGGATTAGGGTTTGGGAAGACCCCTTGAGTCTTTTGTTGTTGATGCTGCTGTTGATACTTTCTAGACAAACTATGGGGATTTTTGGGATTATCTTAATCCTTAAGACAATAAAACTAAAGACATCTATTTTGTAGGAAATTGGGAAAGTTTATGAATTTGTTTACTGCTTTTAGTAGGAAATTTGTCTACTCCTTTACTGCTTGGAAACTGGATTTTCCATTCAACTGGTACAGTGGGGCAAAAAAGTATTTAGTCAGCCACCAATTGTGCAAGTTCTTCCACTTAAAAAGATGAGAGAGCCTGTAATTGGCATCATAGGTAGACCTCAACTATGAGAGACAAACTGAGAGAAAAAAATCCAGACAATCACATTGGCTGCGTTGGAATGAATTTATTTGCAAATTATGGTGGAAAATAAGTATTTGGTCACCTACAAACAAGCAAGATGTCTGGCTC
>JAOYMU010000292.1:37198900-37210595 GCA_025802295.1 Psammodynastes pulverulentus | reverse complement strand
TAAATGAAATAAAATAAAATGTAGTTTTTGTCTTAGCTGAATATTTCATTTTGGGGGTTTAAACCAATCAAAGATAAAGGCTGCCCTTCAGCTTTTAAAAAGTGGGTGGAAATTTTAAGCAGTCTTTTTTCTCCACTTTCTATCAGATTATTGCCATATATCTTCACTTATCAATGAAAAGACTAGGATTAAGTAAAATGGTGATGCAAAATGAAATATTGTATACAGAATTTCAGAGACATTTCACAATGTGAAATTCTTCACCCACAGGCAAAGAATGAACTTAACATCTGGTTTTTCCACCTGTAAATGCCATTTTTGTCAAGATAGAGGTGCCTGCTGATACAACTCTATCTGTACGATATTGTGTATGTGACAAGCACAGAAGAGTAGCCAGTTGCCATTTTATTTTCATTGTCTGTACCTGCAAGTGATAAAAAAAGTCAAGATGGAACTCATGATAATGCAATTGAAGTTCCCTCTGATTTTTTTTTTTATTCATGGCAACTTAAACCAGGAAGAACTTTGAATGTACTATTGTGGTCATCATCTTGGTTTTTTTTAATCATAAACTGTGGACAATCCTGAATCTAGAATATAGAAGATATGCAGGACTGCCCCACATTTATTCAGGAGGTCCACAAAGCTTAATAGACCATACATCCCAGAAATATTTTTCATACTAATTTTATACTTGAAACATAATCAGCCATCAGCCAAAAAGTAGTGGAGTTGAGGGAAACATTTCACATTAGCTCATCTGGGAAAAACTAACTTGAAAATGTAATGGCAAATAAAGCACAATTATTAATACTGAATATTCAGTGCAATGATTTGAAAAATTAGAATCAGAACAGCTCATTTTCGAATAACTTCTTCACTTCTGGTTCCATCTGAGAAAAAAGGAATAGATAAACATGAGTTCTCAATCCCGTCTCTCACTGGCTTTCTATCAGTTTTGTTACTTTCCCATATCTTGCGTCAATGATTCTTTACTGTGTAAATTTATTTTGTGGAGGATTCAGGTATGTGTTATAAATTTGGGGAGTTTACTATTCTCAACTCACTGAGATCCTTTGGGTCTCAAAAGCCCCCTACTAACCATGCCAAGAAATAGGCATTTTTTGTGGCCAAGGATTGTTATTTAAGGGGTGGGTGGAATGCTTCCTTCAGAAGCCACAAGGGCCAAGTCATGGTTTCATTGGACTAGATGAAGCAAATATTTTCTCTCTTGTGTTTGGAAAGATTTGGGAGGAATAATGGGAAATACATGCCTTATACTTTGTATAGGCTTACACTT
Organism: Psammodynastes pulverulentus; assembly: GCA_025802295.1. Classification (NCBI taxonomy): domain Eukaryota; kingdom Metazoa; phylum Chordata; class Lepidosauria; order Squamata; family Psammodynastidae; genus Psammodynastes; species Psammodynastes pulverulentus. The sequence continues at coordinate 37,209,295 of JAOYMU010000292.1, read as the reverse complement.
TTGATTTTCCCATAGTCCCCCTTCTCCATGGAAAAAGCAGCCAATTTGGGTAAAATTGAAATGAAAATAGGTGCTTCAAGTTCCATTTCACTCAGTGGTGGGATTCTAATAATTTAACAACTGGTTCTCTGCCCTAATGACCAACTGGGTAGGCATGGCTGTGTGATCATGTGAGTGGATGGAGCTCAGGCAACAGTAAGTCTGGGCATACTGCCAAGAACTTTTAGCTGTTATATGGATTAACCAAGAGGTAATTTCTGTAAGCAGGGCAATAAAGATTAGGCTAGAAACAATACAAGAATGTTTCCTTCCTGCCTTCCTTACAGGATTAGCCCTGTAAAATGGAAAAGAACCAAAAGGAGATTTCTTCCAACAACTGGTTCTCCGGACTGCATAGAAAGTAAACAATCAGTTCTCACAAATAGGTGTGAACCTGTTGAATCCCACCAGTGATTTCACTCCTTATTCCCCAAATCCTTGAAAAAAGATGGGTGAAAAACAAAAAGAACAATATCCAATCTGCCCATATTAACAGTACATGGCAGGCAACTAATTTTAATTATGTATGAAATGGAGTGAAGTTTCCATGCATTCGCTTACACCTATCCCCCTTCTTATGAATTGCATTCCATCTGGATAGCATTTGTGTTTGCTGGTTTGGGCTACAGCTATTCCACTCCATTAAAATATGGTTATCTCTCTCAAGCTAGAATCACAAAGAGATGGCCAGCAGAATGAATCAAAGTTCCTCTCCCTTTAACTGCAACATTAGATCTTTGCATCATTTTAATTAAATGAAATGTGTGGCTATAACACCTGGATCTGTGCAGTTTATTTCAGGTACTTGCACTATTCTTGCCTCTGGTAGCAAGACTGCTGGTAGGCATGTTTATCAAATTGGAGAATTGGATTGAAAAATTGTCAGGGAGCATGATGGCAAAGCCTTTGTGTATAGATGCATATGCACGTGTGTACATAGTGGTCCACCATCTGGCAAATCAATGTAGTCTTCAAAGCCTGGCTCCCTATAATGAAGTACTGTATTTCATTACACCCAGGTCCCATCTGCTCCAATATCTTGTTCCCCATAATAAACCTCTAGAAGTCCACAAGTCAGGCATAAACACCATCCTGCCATTATCCCTCCAGCAACTAATATTTACATCATGGAGGCTATGTTTAATCAGCCTATCTAGCAACTATTCATAGTCCTAACCAACATGCCCTGGATAAATCCATTTTAAAACTGTCTGGAAATTGTTATTGCTAAATCTCATGGCCATGGCTATGCTTTGGGTGAGGAAATGTTTTATTCTGTGTGTTCTGAACTGCCAATCAGTTCCATTGGGTGACCTTGAGTTCTATGATGATATCAGTTTGCCATCTGCTTTTAATAGAATCTGGCCAAGAGCTAAATAACATATTTTACTATCACAACTCCATGTTCCTGACTGGCTGCTGACACATACTGGCTTCTTGGGAAGACAACTGTGATCACATGGAAATCTGATGAGTTTGTAAACAGCTGTTATAGCATGATTATCTGACTCTATTGATAGTGTGAACTTTCCACTTCTGAACTCAGCATATGCAGAAGATATCAGTTGTCCTGGCCTTCAAATTATGTAGATGATATACCAGAATTTAAATAATCACCTGAAACTCCTGAAATTTGGGAAGTTAATGTAACCAATGAGATATCAGGACACAGGTAGTGAAATAGAGGGTATACACATTCCCTTGGTGAAATTAATTACAAGAAGGATAAGGAGAAAGAAAAGACATAAAGATCTAGATGCATGTCTTTAGCTTCATATTATTTTTTGTTTTAATAAGGAAGTGAAAGTTGGTGAGAGAGCAAAAGAACCTGTGAAAATTAAGTGCTCTGAGGGGGTGGATGCAAACACTATGTTCACTGGGGCTCTTAAAACAGCAGAAGACACAAAGCAAGAATGACAGTTCTGCTCTCGCTTGAAAAGAAAGGGTGCACCCTGTGGTCCTTTCTAGCTCAGCTGTTAACATGATGTAGTTCTCCTTATGCCTGACTCATAACTGTGGAAAAATCAAATGCTAGTGCTAATAAATATGGGGAATTTTTTAATATTCCCAGATACTTACATTTTATATTTCCCCTGCTTTCTCCTTCCTTCATAGTCTGTTGATTTAACTGAAGTATTAATGAATATTATTACAAGGTAGCCCTTCTGTATTTTACACCCCATTTGCTGTGTTGGCAATACATTTACTAAAATTATGCATGGATTTCTATTTATATGTCTTATAAAAATGAAAAAAAAATGGCTTCTCTGTCTCGTATCTATCTCCTTTGTTACTTTCCTTATGAAAGTTAGCAGTTCTTCATTCTTCAATGAAGCAGAATGAAAATGGCCCTTTATTTTCTACTGCCTCAATTTTGCTTATATATTAGTTCCTATCAATTTCTGAAATCTTTTATTATTTATATATCTGTGTCATTAAACAGGCTTGTCCTAACACTTCATGCATCAGCAAATACCTTCTTAGAGGGGAACACCATTAGCACTGCCAGTGTAATATTATAAATTATGACTTTAAAGATGTTGGCATTCAAGCAGATAGAATAGTGCAAATGGTAGCTGGAAAAACATACTCTAGACAGAAATCCTTTGAAGATGATTGGATATTTCAAATAACCCATAATTCAGCAACACACTAAGTAAATTGGGCAAAAACTGATGGGAACTAGTGGGAAATTATAATAGTCATGAAAGCTCTGAATCAGAGATGGGGAATCTTTGTCTTTGGATATATAACCACCTGCTAAGTCACCTATATAGATTACAGGGCCACAGTTAAGCATCTTTATCATTATATCATTAAGCAATCATTTATTTGTTGGATTAATATCCTGACTTTTCATTCAGGAATTCAAGGTGACATATATGGAATATTCCCTCCTACTGCTTTTGCCATATCAACAGTGCTTTGATATTGGCTGTGTAAGAAACTAATGAATATAGTGTTGTTTTTGCAAAGAAAGCAATTTTGAGAGATGTTTAAAAGTTCAGCAGGAAATTGGGACATTAAAGGTAAAACGTTTAAGACTGGAAAATAGGAAGAGACTGTTATTCCGAAAAAGTGAGTCAGCTTGGTCAAGCAGACTAGTTAACAGTTTTAACCACGCAGTCTAGTAATATAGTGGAGAAATTAATTAAGCGCTTGCCTCAATTTATTATGCTTATGCTGCAAGGATTGTGAGGAAACAAGAAATATAGGTTAAGAAATAAAAAAGAGACAAAAGGTAGTATGGAAAAAGGGGAACTGGGCAAAAGGTGGGGAAACAGATTAAGCATGGGGAAATTCATGGAGAAACAGGCATTCTGGGAAGATTGCAACCCTTTGGTCTTTGTCAAAGGGGCTGCAGGGAAGGATTTGTGGTTTGGGTGGGGGAAATAAAAAGTTGAAGAAATGTATTCCTTGGTGTGCCTACCTGTTAGCCACCCGCTCTTACAAGAATGTATTTTACATGCAATAAACTACTTGCTGCTTCACTTTATGACTCTGTCAAATTTCTGACTGGTGAGACTGTTTCTCACAGCTGGGCCAAGAGAAAGCTAAGGTCACTCAATGAGCTTTCATGGCTAAGAATGAACTAGAGCCTGGGTGACCTGAGGCCAGTCAATAAGTGGCATTTTTCAGACTAGGCTCCTACCAATACTAGCTATGTTTCAATATCTTTCTGAAGAAATGAGGGTGGATATAGCCAAATCCTAGCTATGTTCCTGAAGTGGGAAAGGCAGAAAATGTCTGAAGCTGGAGCTCAAGTCTTTACATGTGCCAACTTGATTTTGCCAGTTAAATAGATGTTGAGTAAAGAAGTGTTTTATTCTATAAGTGTTCTGTCTATTAAAATATGATTGCTAAATCATCAAAGCACTAGCTGGGACAGGAGAGGGAGGAAATTCAGCTGTGCCTTTGATGCAGTACAGCTTGCAAATGATAAATGTGGAAGATGGACAGGCAGAAAGCAATCCTGTCCATTGGCCAGATCTATTTGTATCATCATATTTTTTATGACTTCATATGTAGAAAAGAAAAAAGCAGGGTTTATTTAAAAAAAAGTTCAGTTTTTTAAAAGAAATTAAACATTTCTTTTTTTCATGTGAAATTGACAAAAATTCTTCCCCATTCCCCTTCTAGCCTTGGTGATAGTAGAGAGAACCCAGTTTGATATTTTTTTCCTGTCCATTACCTTTTATTTTCCCTTTGGTAAAGTTAGTGGCTTCCTTGTCTTAATTTTACCTTAATTATCTTACTTTTTAAATATTTCCCTCCTTTCTTTCTATTTTGCCATCAATTTTTGCTGGAAATTTTTTAAATGCCCCATGTCTGAATTTTATGTCTGAATTTTCAGAACCTCAAATCTCTGCTGCAGATTACATATATAATTTTATTTCATTCATTGATCTAAAGATGAAAGTTATAATAAACTTTGAAGTAGTTGGAAAACCTCAAAGAGTATTGGAACTAAAGGTAAATTACAACAATTTAAAATAAATTTATTTCTAATTTTATTTGCAGAATTTTTACGTACTACATATTGATAATTCATATAATAGGTTATCATTTACATCAGGGGTGTCAAACTCAAGGCCTGCAGGCTGGATCCCGCCCCTGGGGTGCTTAGATCTGGCCCACGAGGCTACCCTGGAAACAGCAAAGGACTGGCCTGCGGTGCCTCTGCCAGTGAAAATGGAGCTCAGGAGGGCTGCACGTGCCCCCCCCCCCCATTTTCACTGGCAGAGGGTTATCAAAACAAACTAAAGAACAAAAATGGAAGGAGAAATGTTTTCCCTTTTGCATTTCAGCATGCAAGAAGGGACAGGAAAGGAGAAAGGGAAAGAGAAAAGAGAAAGAAGGAAAGATGGGAAGAGAGCAAGGAAGGAAAAATAAGGAAAGAGTAGAAGGAAGAAGAAAGGAGAATGAAGGGAGGAAGGAAGGAAGATTATAATGAGAGTGAGGGAGGGTCTGAGCTGAGGGATGTCCTGCCTTAGCACTTAGCCACCACAGGGCCCCCTAACACAAGTGATGTCAAGCTGACCATGCACACAGAATGGAAGGAACCTTGGAGGTCATCTAGTCCAACCCCCAAATATTAGCCTCTACCGAGGATCAAACTCACAGCGTCCTGATTGTAGGCCGAGAGCTCTACCTCTAGGCTGCCGCACCACCCTGGCTACCACCTGAGGTAAAACATAACCCTGATGCAGCTCTCAATGAAACAGAGTTTGACAACCCTGATTTACATGTTTTATGTCTATTTGTACACCAACCAGACAGAGTCTCTCTGTGAGGGAGATGGGTGGTTTTTAAACACGATATATTAAACAAAGAAACAAACAAACTTTATTTTCCAGTTATTCTCCATGGAATTGGCTTATATATATATATATTTATTTCATTTCTATCACACTATTTCTGAATAATAGTTATCCTTCATTGTTGTTTTCTGCATTGAATTTTTAAGTACCTTTTTTTCAGAATGTGGCTAAGATGATGTTCCTATCTTCTTTGGTGGGACTGAAGTACCCCATTTTCAGACTGAAGCTAACTGCTACTGAACTGTATTTGTAACAATAACAGTAAACCTAAGAAGGAAGTTTTGTATAGTATTCTAAGTTGCGAGTCTGATCTCTTTGAAATGAGATAACCTAAAGCTACTCATAGGAATCCTGGAGAGGACAGATGGACTTACTCAAGCCATCTGTTTGAATCCTAGTACAGGTTGCTTCACCCATTCCATTTTGAAAAATATTCTCCTTGTAGGAAAAATAGTAATGTGTGAAGATGGCCCAGTATGTGTGAATGTTTAATGACTTGAAGCTAAACTTCACAAGAAAGACATATTGTCAGATTCATTTTATACTGTACTATACTGTTGCAAGTCTTTCAACATAGTGGGAAGTAAAAGGAATGAGTTCTGTCTACCAAATCCATTTGTTTTATTTGATCTGTTGGGTACCATTCAGCCATCTCTGCAGAAAAAAATGAATATTTCTCTGTAGAGATGACTGGATCACTCTATTTCTAGCTTGTATCTATTTCTAATCCATTTATTCATACATCTGTACTATTCCAATTTCCTTGTAAGCTGCGAAATTCATATAAAAATTTGTATTAAAACTATGTTTAATAGATTTTCACACGAAGGAGGCATTTTAGCAATATTTTATACTAAGCATGAACTTGTGTAGGTGGTTTTAAAAATAATAATTTGAGCTGTATCACAGAATTTCAAGATTTGTGAAATGCAGCAGTTTTCTGAATGTACCACCACAGTCAAGAGGAACAAAAAACATATTTTTTTTTAAAAGGGGACAATCAAATATTTGAGTATCCTAGTTCCAAGAAAAGATTTTAAAAACTAAGAGTGGAAAAACATTAGCAGCACATACATCTTTTTACTAGTTTGGGATAGAAAAAAACAGCACAACTTCCCAAGTAGATAATGCTATATTCCGATGAGATATTTGAAGCTGAAAAGTTACACTAAAATGAGAATACAAGGTTTGTGGGTGGTTGCGATGCTTTGATTTGTAGTATAATCATTTGCTGTTAGTCGGTGATATACTTGAGAACAGACATGGTGGCTCAGTGGCTAAGATGCTGGGCTTGTCGATTGAAAGGTCGGCACTTCAGTGGTTTGAATCCCTAGTTCCACGTAATGGGGTGAGCTCCCATTACTTGTCCCAGCTTCTATCAACCTACCAGTTCGAAAGCACGTAAAAATGCAAGTAGAAAGATAGGGACCCCTTTGGTGGGAAGATAACTGCATTCTGTGCACCTTTGGCATTTAGTCATGCCAGCCACATGACCACGGAGATGTCTCCAGACAGCACTGGCTCTTCGGCTTTGAAACGGAGATGAGCACCGCCCCGTAGAGTCAGGAATGACTAGCACATATGTGCGAGGGGAATCTTTACCTATATTTGCGAAGAATATTTAAAGCTACAATAGATTTTTTTTGACAAAAAGTTAAATATAAATGGATTGGATATGTTTTTGTGTTTGATGACTTACTTAAGGGGACATACTTTTCTGGAAAAGTATGGGTGCTGGAAAAATCTATCAGGAGAAAAAGGGTATGCTTAAAACTCTAGGAGATAATGATTTAAGAACATTTTTTTTCTAAACGCTAAAGTGATAACATCAACAATGCAGAAACACTGAAATGTCTCTTTCTCTCTGAAATATCTGCTTAAAATATAAAGTATACTTTTAGATCATCTTTTTTCTTGTCTATGAAGAACAGTTAAAGAGACTTCTAAAAATTGCCTTTCTTTTTTATATTGGAAGATTCTACAACATTATGTAAAGTGGAAATACTGACTGAATGTGTCTAAGTCTTGTGGAGAAATTAAAATGAATGGAGGGGAACATAGAAGCAAGGGAAGAGAAAAGGGGGAAAAAAGGACAGATCCCATCTGCAGTGTTACCATAGGCAACTGCACAGCCTCATTGGGAATTTCAAAGGTGCCAACACAACTGCCTTTGGGGTCTGCCAATGAGCCAGATGCTGGTTCGGAGTGAATAATTTCTTACCATTTGCCATATTGTTTCTAGAATTCTAATTGATAGCCTTCTCAGCATAAGCTTCCTATATGGTGTTAAGCAAAGGGTCATCCTCATTTTGGAACTTTTTTTCCTTCTAAAATCAATTTAAAACTGAAAAATCATTTTACATATCACTGAAATCAGAAGATTTATTTACAAACAGAAAACTAAACTACATCATAACTTCATATAAACAAAAGAAGCCGAGACTAGATATATAGTACGCAAAGCTTATATATCTTGTGAATGGGGAACTATAGGATGAGGCTGATAGCTACACTTCCCTACTAGTATCAAGAGTATATGATAGCTACATTTCCCTCTACTAGTATCTCCAAAACAAGCTCAAATTCTTAGCCTGCATGGTTGTTGACCATGGCACCTGAGAATAATTGTTAACATCATAAGGCTCCCAGCTGCAAAAAGCTGCCTTATAAAAGGCAGATTAAGCCCATGTTTGAGTTTCTTTTTATTTAAATGTAAATTCACTGCATACTATATATGACCTATAGATTGTTTGTTGGTTTAGAGCCCATCTCACAATGGCAGTTCTTGGCAATTTTAATCCATTGTTCAATACAGACCCTTATCCTACTTTCAGAATTAGCTATTGTCAACCCTACAAAATAGACCAGGCTAACAAACCAAAGTCACATATGCTAATACTAATTTTTTTATATGGTTATAGTAACATAATCAGGTCTGACTGTGCTTCCTTCCTCCTTTTACCTTTCCAAGAATTGGGGAGAATCTTTTCTGAGACTTTTTCTTAGGTTGCATTTCTAGCCAACACTCAAATATCTTTAATCTGCTTGTTGTGTTCATAGTGCCACATCCTCTTTTTTTCAATGTTATTCTTTCTGTCTGTTATATCCATTGTCTTCCTGGTCAACCTGCTGTTCACAGAAAGAAAGAAGAAAATGTCATAAAGACAGAAAGTAGAAGAAAAGGGTTAGCTCCACCTTTTACCTGTCTCAGCCATTCTCACCACTGTCAGGGATTGGAGGGACAATAATTTACTTTTCTCAACAAGAGAAAAAGTGACCCTCTTACTAAGCCACTTGAAGGATGGGCCGTAAATGAGATAAATAAACTTAATACAAGGGACAATGTTTGATGTTGCTCTAATGGCTTTTGAATTGCAGTTATGTATTGTTAGTGTGCAGACTTCCTTAATTGTCACAAAAGGAGGACTGTAATAAGAGTATTAATGCAAGCAAAAATGTATTACTGAGTCATGTTCAAGCTTTATAGTTTACAATGATTAAGTACCATAATGCCATATATTGCAATGTGGATTTTCTTTGATTCCCATTTTCTAATGATCTTGAAAAAGTACCACTCCTTTTAAAAAAAATCTCTGGACTTTGCTGTGGCAATAAAGTGAATTTCAAATAATTGTAAAGAGAACTGTAGGACAGGTGCCCTAAGGGTAGCAATCTGTATCTGTCTGTTGATCAGCTATAAACATGTGGCACTTTTCTACTTTAAAAAAAAGTGCTTCTCCACCAGATGAAAGGATATAAAAGCAGTCACCTGTCAGCCTACTCCAGCAATGAAATCCAGCAGCTTATTGTCCCAATCACTGCTTTCAATCACCCTAAACAGTCTCTGGAGACAATCATTATTACAAGACATGCTCCTAAGAGTAGATAAATGGAACTCAACCTGCCAGCCCGCATAGGGAAAGATGGACAGTCTTGGCCCCAAATATGAAAGAGCCTGGAGCTTTATTGACATTTACATCAAAAATAGTTAGCAATGAAAGCAGCTGTTGTGGAGAGCTTTTGCTGCGACGTGTTTGGAATATGCTATGAATTGAAATACAGACCTCCTGACAAGCAATTTACCTTCTGTCAGTCTCCATGTGCTTGCAGCATTACTGGGTACTTGCTGCAATAGCCCACTTAAAGCTGCACATGTGTACAGTTTGGATGAAAGATTAACTACAATTTGAGGCAGGAAGTAACGAATTGTGGAGTGTCATTCATAATGGCCAACGTTGTCATCGGCAGGGTGATACTCAGGCAAGAGGGTGCCCCTGTTGTGGCGAGCTGGGAAAATCAAATGCCATTCATTCTAATGAAGATCTGCCTGTAATTCTAATAAGCCATCCGCGAGACAGCTCAGGATTTGAAACATTAATCTGCCTTGTTTGTTGACGTTAACATAATGACTAAAGTGCCATTATGCAAAAAATTCTTTCGAAACCCATTAAAAGAGGACAATTTTAATACAGAGCATTACAGATCAGAACAAAAGATGGGCCCAGAGTTAATTTCCATATTCTGTCTTACATTCTATAGTGTGTATGGAATTGGCAAGACTTGTTTTTATTCTTGCTTCTTTTTAAATTATGGGCATAACTCTAAGCTTGTTGATGCTTTTTGAATATAAGAGTAGCTGAGGATGGAAAGTCTTGCTACTTGACCACAAAGTGTACCCCAACCATTATGGAACTCTAAGCGGGCCGGGGCTAGATCCTCACTGTTGGACATAACGTATCTGTTTTAATTCTCATTATCATCTGCTTTTACCATCAGTTTTATATATATATTTATTTATATATTTTAACATCTATCTATATTTATATTTATATTTATATTTATATCTATATTTATATTTATATTTACATTTATATTTATATATTCATTTACTTACTCATACATTATGTCCTATCGCCAATGATGCTCTTTTGTTAATCGAAATCTATGACCCTTTCAAGGAAAGAAATACTTATGTACTCAAGGGGTGACCTTTTAGTTTGGCGAGAATCCCTTCTCTCGCAGATCTGGCCCTCCA
>JAOYMU010000292.1:37096037-37109879 GCA_025802295.1 Psammodynastes pulverulentus | reverse complement strand
TTTATGCGTTTCTATGAATATAAATGAAGCAGCTTTGAAGGGAACACATTTATTTATTTTCAGACTATGCATACACAGCAATTGAATAATTAAAGTGAAAGAAACAAGGTCATTTCATTCTCTTCCTTGCACACACACAAAATGAAGCACTTGGTGTTCTTTCCTTTAAGCATTTTTCAATGCACTGAAAGCAGAAGTTATTCTTACCCACGAAGTTATTTAGCTTTTATGGAGGCACTCATAAATTCACAGGAATTGTATTTCTGGAGTATCAGCGGCCTCACAAATAGAATTTTTCAGACATATACTATATGTGTCAAACCTCTCAAATACTCTGAAGAATTAACTATTAGACTGAACTGACTACTGTGGATAGATATATAGCTTCACATTCTCAGTGCATCTGAAAATTACCACATTGAGAAAGATAAATAGTCAGACTTACATTCCTGACATCACAGCTGTCTAACCTTAGAAATATTAACCACATTATGAACAGTCTTTAAGTTAACTTTGATTCCCGCTTTCCAAGAATCTATTATTTTTTCTTAAATGAAAGTTTCTTTAGTATGAGTATAGAGAAGTTTGCCGCTAAGAAAGACAACAGAGAAACTGTCTTATAGGAGGAAATATGTTACCAGGGGATAGTTAAATCTGTTAACTGTGTACTTGGTTTTTTTATTTTATTTTATTAATTTATTCATAAACAAAATACATATTTAACAGATCTGTATCAATTGTCTCCTTGTATCTACCTAGTATTTATACATTAGTCTTCTTTCTACATTCTAGCCATTTATACCACCTATCCCAAACCGCATAGAATTCTGTTTCCTCTTTGCCCTTTAATTCCATTGTGAGCTTATCCATTTCCACACAATATTATTTTTCTATTATTTACTAAAATCAATGCTCAATTAGTTACAGAGTATTTAAGCAACTTTGCATGTGCATCTATTAATAAATAACAGACTAACATGCACACACATATGCAAGTGCTTCTTAAAATAACAATAGTATCTGTAGGGGTCATTCACCATAATCATGACATATTTCAGGAATGAAATTCATTTCAACTGCGGTTTATTCATGCAATACATGGAGAGAAAAGTGTTGGATGCCTTTTGCTTTCCATGGAGGAAACTAAACTACGTTCCAACTAGTTCTAACTACAGTAAAAAAAATAAGGCTTTCATTCCTGACCAGCTGACCGGTCAAAATTCTTCCTGAGCACTTAACCATTTAAAAACCAGGTTATAAAACACCAATACATGCACATTTCTCTTTCAGATTCTACAGCACTCAAAATAGCAACAACAAAAGTGAATCAGATCAAGAGGCAAACTAGTGTTCTTCCACTCAAATTGTCCAAATTGCCCATTTGATTGTGCAGATTTTTCTAGAGATGACCTCTTTGGCAAATGGAAACCTGAGTGTATCTCAACAAAAATGAAGCGTGTATTTGCCATACTGATGCTTCAAATAAATTATAAGAACACTGGAAGAAAATTGTCAGCACTCAACAACACATTAAAGTAGCACCATAGGTCTGATAGGATGATATTGGTGTTGCAAATAGACTTGCAAACAGACAAAAACAACTAGACAAACAAATATGCCAGGAATTTAACCAGGAATGTTATACGACAGTCCTATATGATCTTCCACTCAAAATTCTCTTCTTCCCCAATTAAGTAGATGGTCTCCTGCATACAGTTATTACAGTGGTGGGATTCAAAATTTTTACTACCAGTTCTGTGGCCGTGGCTTGGTGGGTGTGGTGTGGCTTGGTGGCATGGCTTGGTGGGCATGGCAGGGGAAGGATACTGCAAAATCTCCATTCCCTCCCAACTCCTGGGGAACATTACCACCGGTTCTCCGAACTGCTCAAAATTTCCGCTACCAGTTCTCCAGAACTGGTCAGAACCTGCTGAATACCACCTCTGAGCCATGCCCTTGTTTCTTCACTTTGGAACAGTAAAAGTATGAAAAGAAGATTCTGCCAAGAAGCTTGTAGAAGCTTCTGTAAGTTATCCATCTTCTAGAGCTGTGTGTTAACTGAGTTTCAGTCATGGAAGGGCATTTCCTGAACTTTTACCAAACTGGAAAAGAGCCTTTCCTTACATTGTAGATTGTCTTGGGCATAATATGAGGGAGTTTCCTAAGAAGGATTTTCATTTCTGTAACTCTTCTTCCTTTACTCCAGAGTACCCATTGAAACTGTTTTGGAACATTTCTAGTGGGCATATAGACTTAGTTGAGTTATAATAAGTGGGAAGGCAATAATATTAAGTATTTTCTGCCTTGAGCTGACAATGTATGTGGGTATGTACATTAAATTCCTTCTTGCTCCTGTGAATATATGTGTTTTCCTCAATCTTGGTCCTCAACCAGAGGACAGTATCCTCTGGTATTATCCTCTAGTATTATCCTCTGGTATCTTAGCAGTTCCTAGCACCTCACTGTTCTGAATGAAATGTTCTAATGTTGTTCTTTGGATATATTGGAGCCACTTTCTCAGCTTAGGAGTCACAGTCCCAAATGTTTCTACCTCACTTTGGCCTTTATTTTCCACATCCACTTCTTTATACCCTGGTACTTCTCCAGGTTCTCCAAGTTTTTCTTCCTGATATTGCTGTCATTGGCACCACTATATTTATCACCACTGGTTTTTCTAATCCCTGTCCAATAACATGATGTCTGATTGATTGGCTAATACCTGCTTATCCATTTGGATCAGAATCTTAGCCCTGTTACTTTCCACAACTTCTATGAAATCCATCTGAATTGAGAGGATCTAGCTCATACATTGTGCAGATATTTCTGTATAAACGGCAGCTACTCAGTTGTATCATTCATGTATGCTGTTCCTGCCTGCTATCTTTTAGTCCAGCCCTTTTCAGATGCTGGTAGGAACTGTGGTGGTGCAGTGGTTAGAATGCAACATTTAAGACTAATTCTGCCAACTGTCAGGAAATCAGTCCTCAATGGGACAAGGTTTTCTTAGCCTTCCATCCTTCAGAGGTCAGTAAAATGAGAACCCAGATTGTTGGGGGCAATATGTTGACTCTGTAAACCATTTAGAGAGTGCTGTAAAGCACTGTGAAGCTATATATAACTCGAAGTGCTATTGCTATTGCTAATTCTCAGTGTCAGCCATGTCAGCTATCTGTCAATGGTATATCCCATGCAGGAACTTTTCTACCCGTGGCACTTCCTTTGCTTGATCTTCTTCTTGTGTTTGCTACTGCTTCTGGTATTCCCTCAGCATCTCATCTTTGGGTGCCATCTTAATGAAGTACTCATGGATGTTTTGGATTTTGTACAGGACAGTGGCTTTGACATTCACCACTTGCCTTCTTTTTATCTACAGTATGGTCTCTGGCTGTTGGATTGGGGTGGAAACCTCTGTACGTTGTGAGGAGCTTCTGGGTCTTCTCTCTGATAGCTTCCATCTTTTCCTTTGACCAGCTCATTATATTGGCAGGTTATCTAATGACTGACAAAGCAGACATGTTGATGGTGTGGATCTTCTTCTTCACATTAGACTGGCTTTTCAGAACCTATCTTACCCTTTGGTGATAGTTGGATGGTGTGTGTGTGTGTGTGTGTGTGTGTGTGTGTGTAAAGGACAGATAAAAATCTGTTAATAATAAAAAGTAGATGTTTTTGCCTTGGCAATTGGCCAAAGTAAGATTGCATAATGTTTTGCCTTTCATAGGTATGCGATGACATTTCCATTTTAAGTTGTTAATTGAGTAATGTAATAATATGCAAGTGAGATTTAGGTATGTTTTTATTAAAAAAACAGTTGATAAATATTGTAATTACTTGCACTATAATATAATCCAATAATAATATATTTATCATTTTTGTGTTTTTAAGTTACTTAAAAACAGTATTACTGACTTGTTTCTCTAAATGTGATAAACCACTCTGCTGCTGTTCCATTGTGGTCTTGAATGCCTATATTTATGCATTTTATTTATAACCCCTTAAAGATATGCAATACTGAATGTTTGTATGATTTTTTTCTCTACTCTAAATGTTGGGTATCTGAGTCAGGAATATTTGTGTGCAGTTGCACAATATTAAACAAATTTTTCTTGACATTCAATAAATATAAGAAACTGAGAATATAGTTCATTTCATTTAGTGTTCAATCATCAACATACATTTAGAATAATATTAACCTTGATTGTTCTCGATAGCTTGCATGCTGTGTGCTAAAAAATAGTTTCCATGCAGTTTAGATTACTCAGTGTGGTTTTTTATATTATTATTACCCTCATAATAAGTTCAAGGTGAGTAAGCTGCAAGTCAGTTTGTATATAACCTTTTAGAATAGCTTGACGTTTACTTATTATGCACTCTTCCATCTATAATGCAAATGACTACACCTGTATTATGTTTCGCCTCTTCTGTTACTTAGAGGACAATTGTTTAATGTGAAAGAAGGCTTTAAAAATTCTGTACAAATATATGTGAAAGCAGCCCTCGTCATTCTCCAGTCACCCAGATAAAAGAGATGTCATTGAAAGGAAAAACATAAAAGGTCTTACTGTCTGCAGTAAAGACTGAATTCCTATTATGTTTTCAGAGCCTCAAAAAGACATGGGAAGGAACCAAGGTTTTAAGTCAAATAAAAAGCACTTAAGCTAAGATCACATGAATGTATAGCTGGGTAATGGACCTTTCATCTTTGAGATAAAAACAGTTCAATTCAATTGGAGCTGAGGGTATCCCCTTTTGAAAAAGTCTGTTTTAATGAGTTTCCATTTTATGCGTGGGTTGCTTTTTAAATGATGCTGCTCTATTGAAGTTTTACCCCAATGAAGACACAAGACAGATTGTCCAAGCTTGCGGCTATTGTTGAGAGTTGATGAAGTGTGTGGGCCCTTATGGCTGATAACAGAAGTAGATGGTCAAAGCCAATAAATAAAACTTTAACTCAGATTGTTGGGAGCTTTCCACTGAAAAAGCTTTCTATTAGCATGAATCTTTGGTTTTGAAGGACTTGTGAACCCAAAGGCAGCTCATAGCTCTGTCACACAACTAAGTTGGTCAGACAAGCAGCAATCTGTCCCATCTGATAAACATTGTTTTGTCTTTTAAAATTCTCGACTCTCTTCAGGAGTCAACACTGTTAATGTCTTGATAGACTATTAACTTCATAATGCCTGGCTGTTGGATTATTGATTTTGCTCAAAGACATGTTTTGATGTTTTACAGAAGTGTAATTGTTTTGCCTTTGGTAAGAGCTTAATGATGTAAATATGAGGATTCAACCATTTAATCATTGCCAGAATCTGTTATTTCTAGACAGAATTAGTCTAATCGCTTTAGTGATGGTACCAGTGAGCATAGCAATTGGGGGAAAAAAGAGTGACATAGAGAGGGGCCTATTAGGATACTGATCTTATCTTAGTAAGAAACCTGAAGGGCAGCCTACTGTTTCAGTGGTAGATATGGTAGTTCTGGCAATGCTACCGCTGGTCAGTTTTGCTTGTCTCTTGGAGTGAATCGATTATGTAAAACAGGAAGGCAAACAGAATGGTTTTCTCCACAAGAACGGTGAGCTACCGTACTTTAAAAACAGAACTGGATTTCTGTATTCTGATGGCTTCAGCTGTTTTATAGAAACAAACTAATTTACTTCCAGCTCAACAGTGATATAGTTGTGATTGAAAAGTTGGCAAGTTTTGGAGTGATGGCATTAGAAATTCTCCATTAACCTTCAGTTAGTAATTCTTGCTTTACCATTTCTTCCAATGCTTGAACTTCAGGTTCTGAAAGGACTTGCTGGAAGGTTTGCAAAGCTCGGGGCTTCTCAGCTCTCTGCCAATAATCCAGCGGAAAAGAACAGGAGGGAAAATTGACTACTGTTTGTCTATTTCTGCTTTCTGTTCACTTCCTGACTGGTGTAAACATGCCAGGTTACTAATTCTTATTTTACTGTTTTACCTTTTGTGTGGAGTGGTGGTGAGGGGAAACTATCAGTAGAAGTTGCAGGGTTCAACATCCTATTTATTTAGTTATTTTTAATTAAAAGGATTTTAAAAACCCTTAAGTGAAGAATGGGAGACTAATGAGTGCCAAGGAAAGTGTCTGCCTGGACCCCAGGTGCCAGTGGAATATTACTTTGCTGAAAATAAATGAAGCACTGACTGTTGCCATATAACCTCTGATTCATTCATACATCTGATTCATTCATATATCTTTTATATTCATGATCAATTTTTGACATCAGTTGAAGAAGGATATCTTTGTCCATAAAGCAGAACAAAAACGAAAACTATTTCCTGTTTGGATATACAAAGGGAATTACTGTGAAAATCATCAGGCTGCAATTTTGCACCATTATTTCTTCCTTGTACTTTCCTTTGGAATTTTATGTACAAATTTTAAGATGATTGAAAGATGGCTGGATAGATATGAAACGGATGTTATGCCAGATGAACATACAAGTGAACATAGGATGAGACAATGCTGCATAGCTGTCTACTATACTTTTTACACTACGCTCAATGAGCTCTCAGAGGCTGCTCTTTGACTCTTTTTATTCTTATGAATTTTATTATTACAATTATAGCCCACCATTCACTCAAGAAATAAAAGCATATACATAGCAATCTGTTTTCCTACTTTTTTCCATTGCAATAAACTTGTAAGGTAGGTTGAGTTGAGTTAGGGAGACTGATCTAAAATTACTCAGAGATTTTCCATGGCTGGGGGTGGGCTCAGCAACAAAATTAGATAATGGATGAGCTTGTTTAAGACCCTAGTTGAGGATATTTAGTATTTATTTCATTTGTCAAACATATGAGAAAAAAAGTACAGGTATGAACATAACATATAAATATATAAGTACAACATATTAGGACAGGGATGGTAGGCACGTTGCTGTGCTTATGCATGCCCCTTACAGACCTCTTAGAAATGGGATGAGGTCAACAGTAGACAATCTAAGGTTAAAGTTTTTGGGGTTAGGGGAAGAGACCACAGAGTCAGGTAGTACAGTCCAGGCATTTACAATTCTGTTGCTGAAGTCTTATTTCTTGCAATGAAGTTTGGATCAGTTTACCTTGAGTTTGAATGTTTGCATTTTAAATATAGAATAAGAGTTACTAAAATTAGTAATTATTGTGATTATATTGCCAAAGCTTCATAGCTGCAAGTGCTTTTTCCTCCCCCGTTATTTTTTTTTATTTTTTTTGGCTTTTCTCTAGCCGGCATATCAGAACATGGGGAAAAATCTATTTACTGATTCACAGTTGCAGATATTTTATATGAGCTTTCCAAATTGCATTTTAATTCTGAGGTATTCAGCTTTCCAGGCAATCAATATACTATTGTAATGTTTAGTTTGGGTAGTTACATTTTATGTTTACCTTTTTGGTAAATCCTGCTTGATTCTGTACTTTTGTAGTTTTGGATTGTATGTCATCTCTAGTCAAAGTAGAATATCTTTGTTGAAATAGTCTATGTTGAAACTGCATTTTATCAAATGGGTTACTTGGCATATTGTATAACAATGTGTGCTGGCACACTTCCTACACCTAATACTGTCCAGGACCATTCCACAAGGGCCATGGACTCCTCCTTTGGCTTTCTATATGTAGTTCCCAAACACCTGGATACACTTTTCGATTTCCATTTCTCATAAACTAAATTTGCTGACCAAAAGGCTACTGCTTTTGGACATGTCCTCCTGTCATTACTATTTATCTGATCCATTTCCCAGAGATATCTGCAGCATATTCCACATTCATCAATTATGTGGATAGTTTATCTATTCAACTAAAGAATAGGATGGGAAGGCATAACTGAGTCTTTCTAGAAAAGCCAATTTGCTCTTCACTAGCAGCTTGAAGAAAGTCTTTCCCCCTATTTTTCAAAGCAAATGTTCCAAGAATTTATTCTTTAAAAATGTAAAAATTTTACATTTGTAAAATGTCAATGTAACTCATAACTGTAAAATTATGAGTAATTTTTCAAGAAAATGAACGCATTCACTTTTGTTCCTAGGTCCACCAGGATGATATTTTTCCATGATGAATTTTTTTGCTTCCAAAGTATAATCACTAATTTTTTCACGGATATTTAGAGACATGGTAGCAAATTATGATTTCAGATAAGATGACTATGGAAAGATGAACGTAATTTCTTTGTAGGTGAAATAATGACATTGACCTTCTTTTGTTTTGATGAATGCATCATTTTTTCTTAATTTATTTATACAACTCTTATTGCTGCCAAATATGGGTCAGAAAGGTAGGGTCAATGTCCCTTTGTGCCCAAGCATTGGAATAATGAGGACATCTGTTTTCATATGGTTCTTGACATATACTACCAGAAATTTGGTGTTCTGCTGTCTAACCTTGTACATCACTGCCGAACAGCATAAGATTTTCTGATTGATTCTGACAAGTCGCTGACAGTTTTTGAGGTGAAACACATACATGATAAAGGGCAAGCAGAAGCTGTATGTGTCAGCTACAACTCTCTCTTGTTGATTTAAAGAGGTAAAACTGAAAATTGCCTGTTTGCATTTGCCCCTGTTTGATGTTTAACCTTTCCAATGCATGCGTCTTAAATCACTTACCACTTAATGCCACCGTGTCATAGAATGGACTTAATAATTATCTAGGTAGAAATGCATTATTGCAAGATTAATTTTCCACGTGAAACATTTTTCCCAGAGCGAATATTTAAGTCCCAGATTTTTGTCCAGGTTATTACCTTTTTCAAAGGGTTTGAAGCTACAGAAGGCTTTCCCTCACTGTGTTCCAATTTTCCTGGCAAGGCCTAGGATGAACAATACAATCAGAATAGTTAAATTTGATAATATGCAATTTGTGTCAGGGAAGGAAGATTAGGGAAATTTTGCATGAACTCCAACTCTTAGGAATCTTCACCATTTGTAGCTGCTCAGTTGGCCAGTTCAGTGATAGCTGGGGGACCATAGGTTTCTCATCTCCTATAGTAAATAAGTACTCCTGGTTTAAAAATAAGCTTACCAGCTTAAAAATAGTTAATGAAATCATATGCAGAAGTTATAAAATATTATGGTTTATACAGTAGTCTGTTGTTCGTTTTCAGTCAAAGAGTTAAGTGAGTAAATGGAATATATTGTTAATTCATTCTAGTAAATCAGTGGCATTTTGAGATTTGCGGTGCAAAGTATATGAAAAAGAGGAATGAAAGAAAAATAATCTATGAATTAATCTGCCAGAGATAAATAGGAACAATACCAGACATTTTCAAAGTAGTTTACAATTAATAGTTGGAATGATTAGAATCAGACAAGCAATCATTTTTGTCATTTACCTCACATGGTTTCAATTCATTTGGGGGATATTTCATTGACATAGCTGTAACAAGTGTTGCGTGAATGTGGGGGCAGGTTATCATTTTTTTCACTAATGTATTAGGAGCAACATTTGAGGCGTGAAGCTACTTGTGTAAAGGGTGATCATATCAGAAATCCTTTAAATAGGATTTTGTCAGTTTTTGATCCCATTATGTGGGGTTTGTTTTTTCAGTACTTCTGTTTAAAAAAATCAGCACATAAGTTCTTAGATATTTTCTTTTATACTGCTGATTTTATCATCTTGAAGAGTGCTCAGACTGCATTCATGTTGTGACTTCTGAACCAGCAAAAATTCTCCTAACTTGAATAAGCCCACCAGTGGTGGGATTCAAATTTTTTTACTACCGGTTCTGTTTGGTGGGTGTGGCGTGGTGTGGTGGGCATGGCTTGGTGGGCATGGCAGAGGAAGGATACTTAAAATCTCCATTCCCACCCCACTCCGGGGGAAGGATATTGCAAAATCCCCATTCCCTCCCCACTCCTGGGGGAAGGTTACTGCAAAATTCCATTCCCTCCCCACCCTACTAACCTGCTTTCCAGCTCCGTTCTCCTGTGCAGGGCAACAAAAGAAGACCCAGCCAATCAGCTGGGATTCAGGAGGCAGAGAATAGATGGGGCAGGGCCAGTCAGAGGTGGTATTTTCTTCGAACTACTCAAAATTTCCGCTGACCAGTTCTCCAGAACCTGCTGAATACCCACCACTGCTCCCATATTGCCTAGCCTTGCAGAGGCATCAAATCACACTTTAAAAAAAAAATCTATTAGTTCCCGGAATGGACTGGTTTCTCCCATTTGTTATAAAAGGGGTGCTTGTGCAAGGCTCAAAGCATCTTAACTCTTGTGCTTCTCCCAACCCACTAAACAGATGGTAAAAGTTTGACCTCATTCATTTGTGATCCAACTAGTCCTTCAAGCCAGGAAAATTAATGTGGCCCTTGCTATAAGAAAGTTGCCCAATCAGGTCTTAATAGAAGATGTGCCTGAAATATTCCTGTGAGAAGGAGAATTCAGCACAACACAGGCCCCGGGCATGGTCTGTTATGACCTTCTCCCTGGCGTGCTTAGCCTAAATGAACTGTAACTGTTCCATTTGTTTTCACTGGGTTTCCTTCCTGACAGATCCTGCCTGTGAAGTTCATTCCTCCAGATTTTCTCCTTGTTATGTTTGAAACAAGAAATAAATGGCATTGTTTTGATCGCTTGAATCTTAGTAAATATGTATGCTTGAAAAGTTGTGTGCCAGCTGCTGATAACTCATGCACTTGGTATCATTGATTCAATTGATTGAATACAGAACAATTGTATCTCCTTTCTTCAGACAAACATCGGAGACCAAGTAAGAATGGCCTTGCTCAGAAGGCCTCTTGGTATTTTAACAATGCATAGATGCCCTGTTAAATCAGGTGGGACAAAAAGAGCTAAAACATATAAATTATTTCTGGCCTGTTTGATTTCAGCCTATGGTGTTATTGTTGAATGTGGTCTGTATTAACTGGAAGACTTGGTGCTTGGATTGTCAAAGACAATCAGCCCAGCCCAAGGCAAAGGCACTTTATAAAACAACTGCAATTCTTAGATACAAAAGAACAGTGAGAATGAACGACAGGAATAAAACATCATACTTCAGGAATGTTAACACAAGCCAAAGCAATAAAGGTAGAACCACTAGATGAATTTAGGCTTCTATCATCAATGGCTATCTGAAAACCAATCTCCAAAGACCAGCATTTTTATCTCAAGCACCACCCAGAATATTTAATTCTTGGATATTATTTTTTTTCCCCTGTGAAGAGGTTTTGGTGAGAAACATGTGATGGGATTTTGAAGCAATTCTAAATTCCAGTAGATTGTGGATTGTTAATGTTGTAAGCTGCACAGAGGGACCTGAGTATGGGTTGGGTGGTAATACCGGTATATAAATGTGTTTATTAAATAAGTGCAATTTCTTGTGCATTTTTTAACATGAATTTCTTTTCAACTTCTTCTGGAAAATTCAGATCTCTAATGACATTCAGTTAGAAGCTAGCAAGTTATTTGTCTGCCATACATCTGAATATTTAATTCCTTTATCTATCTACTTTCACATTTTCTCAAATACATGAGCAAAAAATAAGTTATCATTTGAAACATGGTGCTCTGAAAATTTTCCAATGTAGTTCCCACACAAAGTTTCATGGGTGCATACTGCATACAAAAGAAAAATCCAAGCAAAAATGCATGTACTGCATTCATAAAAGTAACAGACAAGCATGATTATAGCGGGGAAATTAATATATTGCAAAAACTGAATAAACAAAATAGTAACATATTCATAACAATTTTAATGTAAACATTTTTTTTTCTTTTTAAAATATGATTTCTACATCTAGCTTGCAAAATTTCCCGCTAGGCTAATGGAAAAATTAATGGTAGGCATTTTGGGTGTCTCGTTGCAGCTATGTGATCATCATTCATTTTTAGCAGCCCAAATCTGGTAACGCAATTAATAGGAAGATTCTAAAAGATTATGAAAATAAAATGAATTGATACCATAAAGAAAAAAGGAAGATATTGAGAGAACTGCAAATTACAGATTTTCAAAGCAGAGAAACAGAGGACATATTTCCCATTTCTATTTAGGTATATATTAAGCTGCAAATTGTTTTCCTTCAAACTCCAGATGGAATCAGACTACACATTTGTGCTGTTTGTAAACACTGATGTCATGAAATATATATTTTTGGTCCTGTTTGATGCATTTGCATCTTGGCTGCTGAAACTTAAATTCCAAATACAGTTAATACATTCTATGCTTCTTTTGTTTTTTTGCAAAAATACATATTGTATTGGGGTTAAAAATTCTGCAGGAAAAAGCTCCTCATCTTAGGGGTTTCAGAGTAACATCTGTCTTTTACCACAAAATTATCTTGGGCGCTTATATTTGGCTTCTCTTTTGACAGCTACCTCTCTTTATTTCTTTTCCTGCTTTCTCTTATGACTTAGAAGCTTGATTCTATGAAGTCAAATGTCTTTCTTCCTCTCATAGTTGCTGTGATTTGACAGCAGGAATTGGAGTCAGATATGTACAAAGTGAATTCAAAATTGATGCCAAAAAACACTGGATCAGAATGCAGCTTTCAGACAGAGCAGGAAAAAAAATACAGTTTCTCACACACACACATACACACACCCTCACAAACACCAGATTAAAGCTTTGGGATGGTCAAGCTAAACAGACATGACAAATTCTCTGCTGGATTACCTTTGGTAGAAGTGATTAGTAATTATATATTTTTTTATTTAAAACAAGGGTCTATTTATTAAGCTTTTCTGGAAACATGCACACACCTATCACACGCACATATTACAAATATTACAAATATTTCAGGAATAAGTGGCATATAATGGGCAATATTTTAATAACTCAAGGGACACTGTGGCTCAGTGGCTAAGATGCTGAGCTTGTCGATCGAAAGGTCGGAGTTCAGCGGTTCAAATCCCTAGTGCCGCATAATGGGGTGAGCTCCTGTTACTTGTCCCAGCTTCTGCCAAACTAGCAGTTCGAAAGCACATAAAAATGCAAGTAGAAAAATAGGGACCACCTTTGGTGGAAAGGTAACAGTTTAGTCATGCCGGCCACATGACAATGGAGATGTCTTCGGACAGCGCTGGCTCTTCGACTTTGAAACGGAGATGAGCACCACTGCCTAGAGTTGGGAACGACTAGCATATATGTGCAAAGGGAACCTTTATCTTTACCTTTATTTTAATATGGATTTAAAAGCATATATTTAAGAATATAAATACATATATAAGTATATGTGCGTGTGTATTTATATGAATATGTATATGTATATTTATTTAACCATTTAGTTGTGTCCAACTCTTGACAACTTTATAGGCAAGTGCTCTCCATGCTATCCTGTCAAGGACAGCTTCTTTCAGTTGTTGGATGTTTATCTTTGTATCACTTTTGAAGATATCAGCTTTGATGGTATCAAGCCAGCAAGTTCTTTGCTTGCTCCGTCTTGTTCCGCTAACCATTATTACATAATTCTAGTTAACATCAGGAATTAGGAAAAATAGATAATAAAACATAAATCCCCAAAATAAAGAGCCCAGAGCCTCTGGCCTTCTGAGGGAGACGGGTGGTTAAGAACTGTGAAATAGAAATAAACAAATAAATACATAATCCTTTTTGAAACTTAATATTCATTCTCTTATAATGGACAAATAAAAATAAAAAATAAACTTGTCAATGTAATTTAAACAATTCAAATGTGCACACACAAATATAAAGTGTGAAATAATACAAAGTGATAGACCTGTTTTTAAAAAAAGGAATAGGGGGAAATAGAAAAAAGGGAGAAATTAGATTTCAATAGAATTCTTCTGATTTACCATTATTTATTTTTTATTTATTTATTTATTTTTCGACTTATATCCCGCCCCCTCTCCATCAAGGACTCGGGGCGGGTAACAACAAGAAT
>JAOYMU010000292.1:37031875-37047667 GCA_025802295.1 Psammodynastes pulverulentus | reverse complement strand
TTCCCTTTTAATATGCCCAATAAAAAAACTTCTGGCTTATAGTCTATATTTTCCCTTGTGATCTCTTGAGCCCATTTAAAATATTCTTTCTTATGTTTATTGGCCAATTCAGAAGAAGTTTTGAAAGTTTTGGCATTTAGAAGTGAAAGAATAGTGACTTTTAAAGCTTTAGCAAGTGCATCATTTTTGTTAAATTTATGATGCTGGGATATGAAATAAGATTTTAAAAGTGGACTTGTTGATGAATTATATACCAAAAATGTGGACTTTCTCAACTTTGGATTTATTGTGGAAATACTTAAACTAAGTTTTAGTTTAGATATTAATGAATAAAGCATAGGAAATATTTTAGAAACATTCACAGATTCGTTAAACTACCGTATTTTTCATTCCATAAGACACATTTTTTTCTGAAAAATACAGGCCACAGTGGTGGGGTCCTTTTACAGCGCTTTACCCCGCCTCTTCTGTCTTTGTCATTGCCCGTTTTCCTCCTCTAAAACTTGGTGCATCTTATGGTCAGGTGCATCTTATAGTGCTAAAAATATGGTAATTACCTCAAGAGACACCCTAATAAAAATGGATAATTTATTACTGGAACCAGAATGCAAAAATTTATAGCATGTTCATAGCTATTGTTATTGTGATCAGGAGTGTTATGTTGTCCACAAATATTGATAGAAATATAATAAAAAGACAGGAATGTAAAAGTATTAGGGTAAATAAAGAATAATGCTTATCTATATAAAGCAAGTATTAATTCAGTTATGACGTATTTCTGGTGATTGGGAGAAGGAAAGAAATTTGAGGCAATGTATTGCAACCTTTATCTGCATAGCAACGCTATCATGGTTTATCAATGCTGTCATGGTTTATTTTTCTATTTTTTCTTATCTCAAAACCTAATATAGTAGTTTGTTCTAATTTCCATTTTTTGTAATGTACATATAAAATGTATGGTATATTTTTGTATATAAAAATATATGCCTGTTTTGCTTCAGTGTTTTTGAAAGATCTCCCTTCTAGTGCTGTGAGGATGGTATTCATTCTGAGACTGCCACCTTTTACTATAATTTGGAGGGAAACACCGGTAAATTGATTTTGACTAAATCAGATTTCTCAAACTTATAGTTTTCTAGATCAGTATCAGCCAGCATATGTCTTGTGTTGGAAATGATGGGAGCTATTGTATATGATTCCTCTAAGGCATTGTTTCTCAATGGACTTCGACTCCTGAAATTCCCCAGCCAACCATGGCTAGGTGGGGAATTCTGGGAGTCAAAGTTCAAGCATCTTAAAGTTGCTGAGATAGAGAAGCACTATTCTAAGGCAACAGGTTGCAGAATGTTGACATAAATTATCATGTGGACTTTGATCAATTTCTTTTTTTTCCCCTTTCAGGCAAATATATTACATTTATAATAAACCCCCTACAATATCCTGTTGTGACCAAGAGCAGCAAGTATCTGGAATTTGCAGAATTTGCAGATCAAGTATCAAGTCGAGCATTTGACCATCCGCCGATTGTAAATGGGAATTTCCCTGACCTAAATGAACATATACACAGGAATTATCAATATTTTCTTGGCAAATCATTGGACACACTCTCCGACAACATGATGAGGAACCTCCTAATTATATTTAAGAGAAAGTTTTCACAAATGGTAGATTGGGAGATGGAAAAAATGCACAAGTTCTGTTTCTCTATAATATTTGAAGCCAGCTTTAAAACCTTTTATGGAAGGGATCCTCATAATGATGGCTATAATGTTACTGATGAAATTGGAGAAAAATTTCTCAAGTTTGATGCCAATTTTTCCTATTTGGCTCTAAATGTACCAATTTCATTGCTGGGAGCAACCAAGAACATTCGAAGAGAACTCATAAACTTTTTAAATCCAAAAAAGATGGAGAAATGGTTAGATGTTTCTAAAATGATCCAAGACAGAAAAGATATACTTGAAAATTATAAGGTGCTTAGCGATTATGACAAAGCAGGTAGCAAACTTTTGAATGATTGCTTGGGTCAAATCAGATAATTTACTAGGGTCCTTTGAAATAAAATGCAAAATTGTGACCTTGAAATTTTATGTTTTTTCTCTAATTGGGTAATGATAAAATGTTTTACTCTGAAACAATCCTGTCTGATAATTGATTCTTTCTTTCTCTCTCTTTTTTTTGGCTGAGGTGGTAAAACAAGATATTTAATGGTGATAATGAGAGAGATTATAACTGAGCTGCATTTCCTTCCTTTATTTCACCCCCACCCTGAAATTACATTTCAAACTATTCTCATTAAGCAGAAAATTAGACTTTCAGAAGCCTATTGGTCCTCATTAGCATTCACTGATCCTTGGCTGGGTCTGTGTCCTAACATCTTTTAATTAGCACACTGCAAATCTAATCAGTGTAATAAACGCTATTAATCTTCCTTTTCACTTATTTTCTCCCAGCACATCATTTCACCTTTCTGTGGGCCTCGGTGGGAAACACAATTCCTGCTACATTCTGGACGATATATTATCTGGTGAGGCACCCAGAAGCTTTTGCAGTAGTGCGTGACGAAATTGACCATTTGCTGCAGTCAACAGGTCAAGAGAGAGGGCCAGGATACAACATCTACCTCAGCAGAGAACAATTGGACAACCTGGTCTACCTAGGTAATTTATTTTATCCTTTCTGAAGAAAGTAGGCATCTCCATGTAAACTCTGTTTATCACTCATTCTGTTTAGTGGGAAGGTGGAGAACCCAGCTGCTTAATTGACATAATAACAATCATTTACATCAATTATAAATTATGTACTTTATAGCTAGAGATACACTAACTGCATGTAAACATAAAAGCCCAGGTAATTAACTAAGCAAAGTATGGAAAAGGTTGAATCAAAGCTTTGCAGTTATTTACACAATGTGTGCACATATTAAGTCTGAGTCTAAACATCTGCTGAAGTGGAGAATACATTTCAGAGGCATTGCTCACAAGATGGCAGAGCAGGGCCTTCTCATGAATTGAAAGGAAATATTTGGAACAATCAACTTCTCCTCTAAATATCATTAGTCTGTACAGCATCCTTTTAAAACATAAAACAGGATACATTCTCATTTTTCTACAGATTGGCAGTTTGTTAACTATGTAGTAAAAGATACTAATATTTTAAAATCAAAACAGATATTTCCAAAGAAGAGGAGATATATGTAGAATGTTGTATAGTTGGCAAACATCCCACTTTTTAAGCAATTTTCAAGGAAAAATAGGTTTAGTGGAATTTATGTGTAGTGTATTGATAGTAGAAGCAATAGCAACAGTCATAGCTCTTTCCATAATAGGGGTGAACACTTGGTTTATAAATGATAATCAATTTTCATATCCACAACAATCTATCCTACATATCTTGCTTGAATTTGCACTACCTTAAAATCCATGGGGGGCATGACAGGGGAACAATACTATAAAATCTACATTACCACCTCACTCCAGGGGAACGATACTGTAAAATCCCCATTCCCACCCCACACAACAAAGGAAGACCCAGCCGATCAGAAAATAGATGGGGGCGGGGGCAGTCAGAGGTGGTATTTGCCGGTTCTCTGAACTACTCAAAATTTTCACTACTGGTTCTTCAGAACTGGTTAGAACCTGCTGAATACCACCTCTGGTAGACACTAGTCAGAGTTGGACCTCCAGTGTTATTGATTATTGTCCAATATTATTGATGATTGTCAATCCCTTCCCTCCTTTTCCTTGTTCCCAATCAGATATTTTTCTCTGCTATCTTTGTTTCCTTGTTTTATGTTTCTTCTGTTGTTTCATGTTTTTCAATGTTTTTAACAACTTATAAACTACCCAGAGGCACTGGGAGTTGGATGGGATATAAATTTAATGAATTATTATGAGCTGATCACTACAATATGAAATCATAGCTGCCAGTCCTTTAGCTAGTAGTGGCCTTTCTATGCATCAAATTCTTCTCAAGTATTTAGGATGTTGTAGTGTATATGTATAGTATATGAGCAGTGTGGCCTTTTTTAATTGACAGATGGAAATGTTGTCAATGTGCAGATTTTTTGAGTGCGGTCCAAGATTTCTTGATATGGCACTCAGTGTGCCGATAATCAATGGGACCACCATGGCTGGTTTATGCCATAATCTTTTAATTTGAATTTTCAGATCATGTTACTTTGTGATCTTTTCCAATTCTTTCCCTTCTATTTTTCCATCCCTGGTAATGCTACATCAATTATTCACACTTTCTTCCGTTCAACTACACTTATATCTGGGTTGTTATGCAGCAAGTTTTTATCAATTTGTATTTGGAAATCCCAAAATATTCTAAACTGCTCATTTTCAACTACTCTTTCAACTCTTTCATTTTAAGGACTGAAATTGAAACCTTGTGTATGCAAAACATTCTCCACTTCCTTGATGCTTTTTGCTTTAAATAAATTATTGTATCATTAGAGATCTCACATGATGAAAGAAGAATCTAAGTTGAGAGATGTCAATGTATTTTTACTTTTGTAAGATTTATGTCAATAATTTTAGACCATATATTTTGTTCTAAATTAATTACATATTTTAAACATTACCAAACATACAGCAAAGGAGGATATGTTCCCCTTCTTTGTCCTTATATCTTCTGTCTAGCAGGTACAACCTTAAAGTCAAATAATTGTCAAATAATAATTCTTTTTTTTTCTTTCTCTATTTTTCTTTTTTTTTTTCTCTCTCTCTTTCTTCCTTTTCATTTTTTTCTTTCTTTCATTCATTCTTTCTAATTTATTTGTCACCCATTTTGTTAAAGTGACTCTACACAGCTTACAGTACTAAAAGCATTAAAACTGTAAAAATAAATATTTCTAAAATGGAGATACAATCAAAGATAAAAATTATAGTTAAAAGATGGGAAGGAAGCAGGACGCGTGGGGGTGAGGGGGTGGGATTACCTCTTAATTCATAAACCACTTCAGTGTTATGCAACACCCTTTGGAGCCCAAGCCATCTGGTAGAGCCAGTCCTTATGGAAGCTCAAAGGATGGGAGCCAGTCTACCCCAGGAGTGAAATGTTCCAAAGAACAGGAGCAATGCAAAAAATGGTCTCCTGGACTGTGCCATCTTCCTTCACTGATGGGGTCTGCAGCATGTCTCCTCTGCTAGTGCAGGTGGGGTGGGCCAGTCCCATTAGAATGTGATGGTTCCTTAAGTAGAATACAATAGAATAACAGAGTTGGAAGGGACCTTGTAGATTATCTAGTCCAACTATCTGCTCAAGCAGGAGACCCTATACCATTTCTGACAGACGGCAATCCAGTTTATTCTTGAAAACTTCCAGTGATGAAGCACTCACAACTTCTGAAGGCAAGCTGTTCCATTGGTTGATTGTTCTGTCAGAAAATTTCTCCTTGTTTCTAGGTTGAATCTCTCCTTGATGTTTCCATCCATTATTCCTTGTATAGTTTTCAGGATTATGCCCAGAGGTGGTATGTGACCGATTCGGACGAATTGGTGGGGGCAAAAACTGCCGCTCAAGCAAACCGGTGGAAGAGTTACGGATACTGGTTCGGCCGAACCGGTAGCTCAAACCCGCCTCCCACGTGCATGCGCTTTCCCCACCCTCCTGAGCATGAGCGCGCCGATCAGCTGAGAGGACTCTCATCCTCCCAGCTGATCGGCAGCCATTTTTTAGCTACCGGTTCGACAGAACCAGTAGCTAAAAAGCATGCGCAGATGATCGGAGAGGACCGGGAGACCTCTTCGATCATCTGCGCATGTTTTCCAGCTACCGGTTCGGCCAAACCGGCACATTTTTGAGTTAAAAAAGTGCCGGTAGCTAAAAAGCATGCACAAATGATTGGAGAGGGCTGGGGAGGTCTCTCTGATCATCTGCGCATGTTTTCCAGCTACCAGTTTGGCCGAACCAGCACTTTTTTGAGTTAAAAAACCGGTTCAGCCGAACCGGCACATTTTTGAGTTTAAAAAGTGCTGGTTTGACCGAACCGGTAGCTAAAAAGCATGCCGGGGAGGCCTCTCCGATCATCTGTGCATGTTTTCCAGCTACCGGTTTGGCTGAACCGGCACTTTTTGAGTTAAAAAAGTGCCGCTTTGTCCGAATCGGTAGCTAAAAAGCATACGCAGATGATCAGAGAGGGCCGGGGAGGCCTCTCCAATGATCTGAGAATGTTTTTTAGCTACCGATTCGGTCAAACCGGTAGCTAAAAAATGGCTGCCCATCAGCTGAGAGGATCAAAGGATCCTCCCAAATGATCAGCGCGCGCATGCTCAGAAGGCGCATACCAATAGGTGTGCGTATGCACAGAAGGGTGGGGGAGCACACGCACGCAGAGGGAAAATGTGCTCATGTACGCTTGTGCGCATGCACACATGCACAAAATTACAGAACCAGTGGTAACCCGAAGAGAAAACACCGCTGGCTATACCTGCTGGGCTTTAAAGGTAATAACCAGTACCTTGAATTGTACCTGGAAGCAAACCAGCAACCAGCACAGCTTATGAAGCAGTGGTGTAACACGGGTCATATTATCCAAAGAACTGCCCATGCCATTGCACTTTATGCCAGCTGAAGTTTCTGAATATTCTCGCAAGTTCAGCCCCATGTAGAGTTCATTGTAGTAGTCAAGATATGAGATGACCAAAACATGAATGACTGAGTTCAGAAACTTCCAATCCAGGAAAACTCCCAACTGGCAACAAGAAGAAACTGTGCAAAGGCTGTCCTAGGTGTGACTGAAACCTGCTTTTAAGTCCTGAGTGCAGGAGAAGCCCCAATTGTAAACCAGATCTGACAGGGGTAGTGCAACCCAGTGGTGGGATCCAAAAATTTTTACCACTGGTTCTGTGGGCGTGGCTTGGTGTGCATGGCAGGGGAAAGATACTGTAAAATCTCCATTCCCTCTCCACTCCTGGAGGAAGGTTACCACCGGCTCTTCGAACTACTCAAAATTTCTGCTACCAATTCTCTAGAACTGGTCAGAACCTGCTGAATACTATCTCTGGTGCAAGCCCATTCAGAACTAACTTTAAATTCTGTATCTTGAAATTCCATGCACCCAAAGCCATTGTGATCTTGCCAAAATTCAGCGAAAACATGCTGTCCCCCATCCAGCCTCCACAGCCTCCACGCACTGTGAGGCGGCAGCAACAGCATAATTTGTATCACTTTTGAGTATCTTGGTGTTTTTTTAAATGGACTCTTTTCACAATCGTAATCATTCAGACTTTCTTATATTGTGACTTTGTAAATTGTTTGCTTCTTTCTTTCCTTTTTATCTCTTTACAAACTTGACAGCCTAGATTTACATTATTTAATTCCTGATTTCAGCAATTGGCTTCGATCCCTCCCTTCAAACCTACAAATCCGTACATCACAATACTAGTCATACATAGAAGTGCATTGCTAGCACATGTTCTTGAAAATAAAGATATGCTGGGAAAAATTGATAGAAAAAACCAGTTTTTCTGTTTTTGGAAAAAGTAATTTCATATACATGTGGGCCTTTTCTTTTGGACTGTTTTATTGTATTTTTTTCTTGCAAGAAAACCAGTTAGTGTGTTCTCCTTTCCCCCTCTCCCATTTGTCCCCCTTTCCAATTATCCATGTCCTCCTTTTGCCTGGTCATATATCTGATAGCCCTACATATCAACGAAATATCAGTCTTCCTTCTTAACTAAGTTGGACTAAGTTGAAAGGAGCATCAGCTGCTGGGTAAAGAATATACGCATGCACATATTCCTAGAGATATCATACAAACTGTCTATCATAGATATCCATCTACCACAGATTCTATCCATCTCTCCTCCAGTATCTTAAATATAACATAGTAGGCACATTCATTGATACACATAATGCATACACAATATTTGGGTATTTACATTCAAAATCTTCCTCCTGTCTTAGGAAGGAAATTTTGAGCCACTTCCTGTCTCTGTAGCATTGACTCTTGTGTCTACAGAAATGTGCCCCCTTTCTCTTTGGCAGATCAAGAAAAAGAAAGATCAAACAAAAGAAAAACAACTTTTATTTAAAAGGGAAATAGGAAAAGAAATTGTAAAAGTTCCTTCATTAACAAAGGAAATACAACTATAGAGGCATTCATAATCAAGCAGTGTCTGAAAACCTCTAATAGAAAAATATATAGGACAGTGACAAGCTCTGACAAAATTCCAAAGTGATCCATTCTACTAATGGAGAAGCAGCTGAAATATAAAGAGAAGTCTGCATAAAACATACAGGAATTGGGCTTGTAGAAAGATAATACGTTCCAGATGCAATAAAGTGGTCTTAAAAATCGAGGAAAAAAAATTAAACAGGGCACGGTCTTAACTAGTTTAGTTTATTTTGTTTGTTTTGTCAAGCATATATTGGATAATACATATAAGTATAAACATAATTATGAATATATAAAATGAATACAAATAACAGGGAACATTAGGACATTTCTAACATTTCCCTTTCCTTTTTAGTCAGTGACTCTTGGAATACCTCTGTGCAAATTTGCTATCTAGAAAACCCTCCTTCCTTGAATTGCTCGCTATAATCAGGAGATTCTTAGCTTTTTTCTTTTTTCTTATTGTATCTGATTATAAAACTTCTGGCTTTTTTTGTCCTGGACTTCTGCTTTGTTTTTCCAAAGGACCCAGATTATCTGTCTCTGGCACAGAAGGAGGCATTGAGAGACTTCACCTGCATGGTGAAGATCATGCCCAAGACAAGATTTTATTTTGAATGGCTAAGCTGTCCTGAATATCAGTAATTTACACTAAAGAGAACATTGTATGGGACATTGTTCACTAGCAGATAGAAAAACTAAAATTAAACAGTGCAAGGGATACAGACTATCTTGAAAGATATAGTAAACATGCTACCGTTAAACTTCACTGTTTTAAGACTGAAGGAAGTGGGAGAAAGTAGATATTTTATCTTTGTATCCTGTGATTAATTTAGTTTTGTTCAGTCCTGCAAATTACAGGTGTGTTGCCTTTCATAATTCTTTATATAACCATAGTGCTCTGAAAAGAGTAGGTGTATCCAAAATATTTGCATATTGGACAACTATTTTTCTTTCCTATACCCTTGACACTTAGAGGGTTCCTATTACCTGCTTAATATAAAATTTAAAAAACCATTATTTGTAGCAGGATTTTTTTATTAAACAGTAACAGATCAAGATCATGTTTAATTAAAATTAACTTGTGTACCAAAGCCAAATGTACTAATGATTCACAATGACCTTTTATTACCTGCAGTCCCTTGTTTTGGCTGGATGATTGACAGCTTGCTGTTTGGCTCCGTGTTGTATTTCAGCTGACAAGACTTTTCATTTTAACTCAATTTGCCTGCCTATCACAAGCTGGTGGCGGGCCAGGCGCAAGTCGGCCAGCTTTGCTTTAGCAGCTTGCTCCATTTCTCATTAGTACGCATTTATTCAGTGGAAATTGGAAGACAAATGCTTGAAGGCATGTGAACTAAGTATAGCAAATTAGGTTTAAAGACTGAATATTTATAAGTATATTGAAATGGCTTCGACTTTTAAAAAAAGATTGTGGATGAATTGGAAGCAGAGAATATAAGAGAAAAGGGGAGTGGGAAGACTCTAAAAATAATACTCTGGGAAGTCTGAAGCCCCCCCCCCTCCTCCCTCCTTTTCTCTCTTTCCCTCCTTAGAAAATATGTCAACTTTACTGACAATCTCTCTTCATGTGTTGAAGTTTCAGCATCTCATGTGTGTGGGAAGTGGGAAAACATGAGGGTCATGTTCATTTGCTGCTTGGTTATCTCTTGCTTTGCTTTAAATTGCCTTGTTTGTTCAGCACTAGCACAGAAACAGATGTTGTTCTCCAGAGCGGGATCATTTACGGTACCTCATGGTGCAAAATGGGAGGCCTCCCAGGCTATCCAGCTGGTCTTACAGGAGTGCTGGCTTATGCCTACTGAAGTATGACAACCGCAAGTACTGTACAGGCTGCTGTTTTATCATCTAGTTGTCATTCAGTGTCTAAATCCAGCGTATAAGAACTGTTGGGGAGGGGAGGAGGGATTGGGAAAGAGTGTCATTTTTTGTTTGTTTATTTTCATGGTCGGCTGCCACAAACCCACACAAACTCCCTCCTCCTTTGCTGATCATAATGTGACTCATTACCTTTGTCATCTAAGGATTATCAGCAAGATCGCTCAGAGCGAGAGCCGCGGCTCCTTTTTCCCCACATACAGTAGCTGGTACTGGAAGGTAAAATAGATTTGTCACTTATGATCTGACCGCCAAGTCCTGCTCTGAGCTCCATTACTGTGATTAAATTCTCTATAAGAGAAGTTTGCCCGATTGTCATTTGGGATACCACAGTGGTCAACAGACTGCCATGCTTCCTTTCAAAATGTCAGCCAATCCGATATGACTTTGTGGCTTGTGCTACTCAAGTGGAAACCTGCTATTTCAGCAACAGCAACACTTGCCTGATAATTTTGCTTATCGTTGCTGTGTGTTTTGTGATTTACTCCCTTCCCCTCACTGGTCCCTGACTAGGATTTGGTCGCTTTGGTGTCCAGTGGCCCTACATATGTCAGTTACCATTTCTATACTGCAGCCTACTATGCTCTAATCAGCTTCATTATGTCTAGGCTGCATAAAGCCAAGAAATGGAGCCTGGATCTTTCTTTTGCATTGGGGGAAGTTTTCTCTTGCCAGACTGCAGCCATTTGACATCTATTGTGCCTTGTGGCTATCTGCAATAGAGGCCATATTCTGGAATCAGAGGTTTTTTTCTGGCTTCGTCATCAACAAGCCGATTTGATTCTCCGTGATTATAGTAACGAAGGCAGTCCCAAAAAAATATGCACAGCCTCACTGTACGTCACATTGAATCACGGTGTTGGCCACACAGAACTGACCGCAGCCTCATTTCTTTAGACAAATACACGCTTAAGGAAAAAATAAACTCTTGCAGAAAAGCATCCAAATCAGCTTTATTTGCTTTGCTCTGTTTTTAATTTTTGTAAAAAACAAAACAAAACACACCATTTGTAACTGTCTTTTTCCAATGCTTCTGGGCTAGGTTTGCTACACTTTCTTGTAAATTAGCCTTTAGATTCTAGAGAATCTCCAAAGCTGATCTGGCAAAGAAGGGATTTTAATGTGGATATTCCAAAATGCATATAAGCAACTATTTATGCTTGATCTTATATTCTACATGGGGAGGGGTGTGTGCTCTGATTTTTGCATTGCTAAGGCTTGTTTTCACACTGATAGCTTAAAGGAGTCATGCTGTCTCCTACAGGACCCAGCCATGCTGGTGGAGAAATAGTCAGTTTTGATTACTAAGTGAGAGATGCAGCCCCAGACAGGAGGTACATGCTGGTATGCATGCTATCAGAATGATTTATGCAAATTATGCATATTATTCCCAAAGGAATTTCTCCTCAAACTGCCAGGATAAATTGCCGGAAATTAGCCATAAAATCTGTCATGCTAGGAGCAAAAGGTGAAGGCTACTGGGATGGCAAGGACATTTGCCTTCCCAAGCTTTCCAGGTTATGGTGGGCGTCTGGAAAAGGTTTGGGATTTGTGTCAAAGCATTACACGGGATATGGGTTTCCCCCCATTAACTTGTCAAAGTGCCACGCATAATTTGAATTTGCTCAGCCAACAGTAGAAATTATGATGTGATAATGATATTGCTAAGGGTTCCGTAATTCCCAGCATCCTAACTTCACACTTCACTGTATAGTTATTTGAGTGCTTCATTTTATAATGCATGATTGAAGCCCAGCACAAGGCCTTTGGAGGAGAGCTCTGAATCTTGAAGCTGGTATTGCAACCCTTGCAGTGTATATAAATGCATTAAAATATTCCTCTCTGATGGTGAGATGTACAAATAATAGTTTTCCACCCCAAACTCACTACATTGTCTTGAGCTTAACTAAATTCATCAACTCTATCGGTTAATAATTATATTTAAAAATTCTAAACAGCAAATACTCCATTAGCCCTACAGGGATGCACAAATGCATTTGTGTCCTGTTTTTGGTTTTTTACTGCCCCGCTCCCCTGCCTCTGCCTATTTTTCTCTCCAGCTTTTTTCCCCAGCCACAGCTAATAAACTAATTCAGTGGCTGTTATTGGAACTTGTAAGTTTGTCACCTTCAGTATTTTTAATGTTTAAGTCTTGTTTTGTTCTGTTTTTCTTTTTATTTAAATGCAGAAAGTGCTATAAATGAGAGCTTGCGAATGTGTTCCTCATCAATGAATATCCGTAAAGTCAAAGAAAATTTTATTCTCAAGTTTGAAGAAAATTGTGAAGTCTGTTTGAGAAAAGGAGATTGGTTAGCAATTTTTCCTCCAGTTCTGCACATGGACCCTGAAATCTACGAAGATCCTCAAGTAAGAGTTGACTGCTATTGCACATATAGGCATATTTCTGCTACCAGGCTCTTTATAATACAGATTATTTTTTTAAGAGAATAGAAAAAAAACTGTGGAACAAATCTTCCTACTTTCAGTTCTTTTCAAGATGCCTGCTGCAGGTCAAAGGATTCAAGGTCTAAAGGGAGAAATAATGGCAATGAGACTGACTGCTTACTCCCTTTCAGACGAACTGACAATTGTTCACTGACTACCATAAACTTGAGGCTAAATGTGGGCTTTGTTTGGAAGTGGATCATTGGATGCCCAAAGAAGGCAGAATAATGGAAGGTGGCTTAAAGAGCAAATAATGTGGGCTATTTAGTTAAGTGCCCCCCAAAGCATCATTGATTCTCTAAAGCCCCTATAATAGCAGTGTCTTCTTAAGACTTATGGTTTTTCACCTCTCTTTATAGGGATTGGTCTTTTTGTGGTCAATTAGTGTGGCGTTGTGAACTCAGGATTGTAAAGCTGTTGCTCTGCAATGAAGCTTTGAGGGTAATTGTGTCATCTCCGTGTATTTTCCCTTTTCTGAAGCTAAAGTTAATGAATATCAAAGACTGCAAATTAATCCTGTCTAGTTCAGCTTAATGCAGCTCCAGAAGTTCATCACCTGCATGCAAATTGGAGGACTGTTCCCTCAGTTTTTACTGAAATATTTTGCGGCTGGCTTGGAGATGCTGTAGAGGCAGAAATGCAAGTCACAAGGCTTAACAAAAATTCTGCTTTTTACTATATTCCATGGAGTCCAGGGATAGCATGATTTGTTGCAGTTATGGTTTATAGGGTCTATAAACCTCTCCAACCAAGTGATTCTGAGCAGTATTCAACTCCCCAAATACACAATTTGGGTTAAAATAAATATCCAATAATTAAAAATTAAAAGCAAGGTAATATATTATATTATTTTTAAAAACCATACACGATAGGAATCCGCCATTCCAAAAACAATTTAAAATGTTTACTGATCAGAGTGACAGCCATAGTTGCTCTATCCCGAAAGCTTGGTGAAAGAGCAAATCTTCACAGATTTTATGAAGGCTAGGAAGGAAGGGCTATCTTAACACAGAGGGAGGAGGGTTCCCACTGATAGGAGCATCCTTTTGAAAAGGGTCATTAAGTATATTTTACTTGGACAAAGGAAAAGTCTTGAGAAATGTCAAAATCACCTTGTTCTTCTCAAACCACCAGCCCTACCCATTTCCCTTATAGACTGAGGAGTCACAAGGGATGCTTTCACTGATTGACGAATAGCTGCTGATACATTTTCAAGAGACGGTCCTTGATATTTATGAGCCTAATTATTTTGGAATTAGGTTATTTGAAAAAGCACCTGCTTCCATCTAGTCCTATCTGATCTTTACATTCTTATCAGGATGCTTTGCTGACTATATATATATATATATATGTATGTATGTATGTATGTATGTATGTATGTATGTATGTATATGAATATGACAATTGATAGAAATTGCTACCTTTTTCATTCTGCCAGCAGAAAAGTTGTGCTGAATCAAAAACACTTCCTGAGAGAAGGGACACTTCAAGCCAGAGATGGCTTCATTCTGGAGTCAGCCTATTGTAATAGAAAACTAATTATAGTTATCTTTTGAGAAAATGATACTAAACATAAAATATACTGTTTTCTATGCTTACTATCACCAAAACATTATATTTACATGTATTTGTAAAGTTGGCAGTTTACAAAGGTAAACGTATGTATAACCATTAAGCATATAAGCATGCATGAACCAGATTAAAAATTATTAGACTAGATTATGTTTTAAAAATCAAAACGTTTAAAAACTAAGCCACATGTTCTAAGATCACCTAGGCCTCTGAAATCTATGGCTTTAAAAATTACTACAAAATGTTATTTTAAATATTAAGTGCATGAAGTGTAATGTATCCATTCATTTCATTATGTTATTGTAAATTTTAATATAACATTACATCAAATAAATTTAGCTTTTTTGATCAGATCTGGCTATTTTTGATATGAGGTTTTCTACTTGCTACTTAAACATACAAGATGGCTGAGTAATTATGGGCCAGTCACTCTCTATTAATCTAACTCACCTCACATACAGGATTGTTGTGGAAAATAGGAGCAGGAAAGGTTATTATTAGGTATGTTTACCACCTTGAGTTATTTATAAAAATAGTAAAGGCAGGATTTTAAAAAATAATATAAATAAATGAATCGATATGATGACAAATTGAACCAGGTCAAAGCAGTTTATCCCAGTGAAGGATTCCAGTAGTGGTACATTGTAGACTGCAGTATTCTCTTTCGGATTTTAAATATTTGTAATGCAAAGCTGTAATTGTATTGTTTGTTTGTGTTGGGCAGAAAGCATGCAAATATTCATGTGATTCAACTCTTTGTAACTTGTATACTCTTACTTGTACCAAATGGTCTTACTCACTATATGTGTTCTTAGCTTTAATATGCGGGGAGTGGAGATATAATTTATAAGCTTTATAACCCACATTTCAATGATGAATTTCTTAAGGCAACTACAACAGTCAACAAACGTAGCAACAGTTATTAAAATAACAACACAAAACCAAGATATCTGATAAATATATAGCTAAAATATTAAAATTGTCTTTAGTACCATTAAAAGCAGGTGTGAATATGGCTTATATCTAGTACATTAAATCAAGTTAGCAAGTTGCATATATCTAAATAGAAAATATCACAATTTAGGTAGCATTCAAAGAAGATCCAATCAGTCATCTCTCTATCTAGCCTGACGTACTAAAAGAAAGAACTCAAAAGATAAACTTGGTTAACAGGATATCTATATCCAAGTCCCACCAATGATGGGTAGGTGTTACTATCTCACCTGGACATAATGTTCAATCGAAGGCAAAATTTATGAAATACACGTGGGATATCATTATAACAACCTTAATTACCAGTTAAGGTATCTTGGCCCTGTCAATATTTGGTGTGCCAAGTTCAAAAATTGAATTTAGTTTTTATAACTTGTAGTCTTATCCATACTGTCTAAGCACCTGCTCAAATATCAAAGAACCCAGTGTGACTTGGAACAATCCAATTCATGTAATAAAACCAATTCCTCATGAGGACAACAAAGAAGGCGAGAAATGCAATGGAACATACAAAATCTGCTTGGAAAAAAAAAGATTTTGAGCTGGTATCACACAATACCACAGTTGGTGTCAGTCTATTTCTGCAATGGTTGCAGTGGCA
Source organism: Psammodynastes pulverulentus (assembly GCA_025802295.1). Taxonomy (NCBI): domain Eukaryota; kingdom Metazoa; phylum Chordata; class Lepidosauria; order Squamata; family Psammodynastidae; genus Psammodynastes; species Psammodynastes pulverulentus. Next base: position 37,032,032 of record JAOYMU010000292.1, on the reverse strand, counting down.
CAGTGAAAGAATCACTTGTAGACACAAAAGTATATCTGAGTTATTTAAAGAGGAGACACCACTATCTAGGCAGCTCATGTTTTTAATTTAATTTAATTTACTTCGGACTTATAGCCCGCCCCATCTCCACAGAGGGACTCGGGGCGGGTAACAAACA
>JAOYMU010000292.1:37010551-37022557 GCA_025802295.1 Psammodynastes pulverulentus | reverse complement strand
TAAAGGTTCTTGGCAGTATGCCCAGACTTACTGTCACCTGAGCTCCACCCAGTCACATGATCACCCAGCCACACCTATCCAGCTGATCATTAGGGCAGATAACCGATTGTTAAATTATTTTAATCCCACCACTGGACTTAGCAAGTATTAACAGAATCCTAGGCTCTGCCAAATAAAGCTTAAAAACTCTTTGTGGGACCTAGCAAGTTGCAAAATATAGGACCTGCTTGCCTTCTTTCTGGCATCCTCCATACATTTCTTTATTTTATATTTTTTAAAACTTGGTAGATAGAAATGTAGGAGAGGGTAGACAAACCAGCTTAGAGAAAACAGGCAGAGACCTGAAATCCCAGGCCTGTTCCTTTTGCCCTGATTTATGTATGTTTTTTCATTCAGAACTAGGATGTCTTGAGACAGAGACAGAGAGAGAAAGAGAGAGAGAGAGACAGTTTGGTATAGTGGTTATGGCATCAAACTAGAAACAGACGAGTTCTGTCCTACCTTAGGTACAAAGCCAGCTGAGTAACCTTGGGCAATTACTTTTTTTCAGTCCTAGGAAAGAGGCAGTTGCAAACTACTTTTGAAAAACCTTAGAAAACTACAAGGGCTTGTCCAGATAGTCTCCAAAAATCAGACATTATTGAATGCAAGAAAAAAATGGTTCTATGTAAAGAATATCTATGTTCAATTGTTAAAATACACAACTTTGGGGCTATATCATCCATATGCAAATAACTTTATTCTATTCCTCTTATCACATGTTCAACTTGTTGCTGGGTTAAAAAAACCTTGACATTTTGTCTTTACGTATTTTTTGACACATTTTATCCTGTTTGTTTTATTCTGCTTCTCCAATGTTATGGCTTTTAAATGTGTGTGTGGATTTATGGCATGTACCCATATAAAAATGCTAACTGATCATTCTAAACCACCTTGGAAACATTTGCTTGTAAAAATGTATTCAAAAACTATTGCTAGGGAAAGCACAGTACATGGGATTAAAAATCTACCAGCTAGATCGCCTACTTTGCCTCTTGTATGGTGTATCACAGTGGTCACATATTGGACAACTATTGTGCTTGTTATCTAAGAATTTCTGATATACTGTTAGTAATTTAAGGAATTACAAAATTAACCAACAACTTACAATTCCAACTAACATATTGATGATGATGTCCCCAAGCTAATTCACTCTGGAGTTCTTAGGTTACAAAATCAATGACTGAAATAGAAGTGGCCCATTAGGAATCTAGTTATGGTCAGCTGATTAACAGCTTCTTCTAGGCCTGGTGTCTTTGGACCAGGCATTCTCTCTCAGCCTAAGTTACATCAAGGTATCATTTTTGCAGGAATAATTTTGGTAGAGGAATACTAAAGTAAACATATCACCTAAAGGTCCATGAAGAAAAGGTACAAATCTAATAAACTGTTCTTCATAGCACCATGAAGTCATGTAGCCATATTATTATAACTGATGTGTGCTAAATAATGACAAAGGAAAAACCTAACTGTATAACTTTATAACAATTGGAACATTGACCAATATTTTGAAAGCCAGTGAATGTTGACTATTTTATTAAGCTCAAACATTAATATTGTATTAAAATGTCACCTGCTGGTCAATTCTTAATAACTGTTTTGTTTGCTCTTAAACCATATATACTAGAAATCTTCACAGTAACAGCTAATAATAGGAAAAACTAACATTTTCCTGAAACAATACATATATGAATAATTACATATGGCATGGATGTAAAGATCATTTAATTTAACTTTCATTTCAAGATAATCATATGCCTACATATTTGAAATATCTCAATGTCTGCAAAATCACATGGTATACACTATTCATATTGGAAATAGTAAATATCCTGGTTAAAGATTTTCCCTATAATCATGAGGTTTCACAGATTATTTATCAAATCTATCATAGGGTACAATACTTTTGTATTTCTCTTTGTAAACTTCTGGTAAGGTACTCATTAATTTGTGAAAAGATATTTACAAGAATGAAAATGTCATAATTACCCATATTTTTCAATTATATTACTTTATTACCAAGAGTAATGAAATCTATTGTTTAGATATTAATGCAGTGTCCTAAATCTTAATATATTTGTACCTGTATAATTTTGTATAGTAAGAATAATATACTTGAATTATGATTTGAAATCCATGTACCTATATTAAAGAACTATTGCTGGAAACAGAATAAATTTCATGAGCAAGTTTTTGTATTTGCTTTACAAATAAGATATACTTGCCTTGTTGAAATGCTTTGTAAAAATGCAGGTTATCTGTTATGGATTAGTAAATAAATGACTATCACTGAAGAATGTGTTCACCACTTGTCCTTATCAGCTGTTTGAGTATATTGTATTAATCTGCAGGAGGCAGGAAATCAATATTTCTGTTATTTCTTGCCTTGTGACTACTCTAACACTTATTCAACATTACCCATGTTCAAACTAATTTCTTAAAGTGATTTGTATAAATAAGTAGAACTATAAGTCAGCTGGCTGTCTTTAAAATGTCCTACAAAAATGTTTCTTAGGTCCTCATATAGGTGAACTGATTCATATGAAAGACAACTTGCTTATAATTTATAATTTTTATTTTAGCTAATCATTAAGGCTATAAGTAAATTATATTATGTGATAGCATATCTCAAAAGTGCAGTTCACACATATATTCCAATTATTTAACTTTCAAGTAATCCTATGATCTTAATGCCAAGCTAGACTGTAGTGATAAGGCCATAGATCAGTCATTTTTAGATGCAGGACATTTTTATACAGTAATGTAGAAAAAGTAATGCTGCCTGCCAAAATGCTGTCACTTAATGAGTATGTATAAACATATCAATGAAAAGTGGTTGAATGAAAGGCAGTAAAAATAGGAAATGTTTGCTAAAAGCAATGCAAACAGTAATGCCTTCTTGTTAAATTCTTTGAATACAAATTTTAAAGATCGTTTTAATTTCTTGCTGGTTTACAAGCATTGTCATTCTCCCCCCAAAAAATTAAGTTTAGCCTCAAGAAATCTCATTCCCAAGTAAATGAACAGAGAATGTAAAAAGAAGCATTTTTTTATTAACAATGTTCGTTACTTACATAAAGCACTCTTACCTTTTAGCTACACTATTTTTTCCAAATACCATTTCAAATTATTCACCTTTCTAAGTTCCCATGTCTCCCTCCCCCCTGTGTATATTTGTTTGTGTGTGAATTTTAAAATGCAGGAATAAAAATGCTCGGAACACACAACTTCAAAGGCTTTTTCTTTTTTTGCACATCTCTTGTGTCCTGCTGAACAGGCAAGGGTAATTGTCAAATCTCTCTGCTGGGAGATTTTAACCCCTTTCGAGTCAAGGCGTTCCTAAACGAAGGCTCAGCCCAATAGGGAACGCTTTCTCTTACCAGCAGACTGCAAGGGAGGGGGGGGCTTCCCCCTCCCCCGCCTAGGAAATGCTTTCAAATACATTAGTAAACGCGATCAATCCGCCACAGTTCCGTTTGATCAGGAAACAGGCACTAACAGTTAAAACGCGACACATTTTGGCCCAAACCCGGGAACTAATTAATCTTTAGGATACGACGCGGTGGGACGCGGCTTTTGACTCGGGGTTCAGAAGCGCTGGTGAAAAGATGCGAGAAGCGTTGGGAGAAGGAAGTTTTCAACCCCAACCTACAGAAGTAGAGACGGCCGCCAATCTCTTTCGAACCGGGCGAGGAACGTTTGCATCGGATGGCCAAAGAGGCTGCCTCAGGTCCGTTCCTTCTCTTGAAATCAGCCGTACTCCTCCCTGCCTCCTACATGTAAGCGCCCGCGGGGAGAAGCATTTCTCCGCGGTAAACCTATCGGGACCGGGAGGAAGGGGGGGAGGGGGGGGCAACGGGACTTTTCTACACTCAATCCCGAAAGTAAGAGGACACCTCCATCGCTTCGAAGAGAAAAAGAAACTGCCCGATCTTGGAGATCACTTGGCTTTGGGAAGCAACGCTGAAGCGAAGCGAAGTGAAACTTGTAAGAAAAGAAGTTTGGCGAAACTGAGCTCCTCCGAGCGGGCTTCCTTGGCTGCAGCCCTCTGCTTAACCCTGGAGAAGGGGCGGGGTCACGTCGCTTGGATACAATAAGACTCTCCCGAGCTCAGGAAGGAAAGGGTGGCTCCGCTTGCGTTCCAAGGGGCGGGAAAGAGACGCTTTACGGCGGCCTCATTGGAGGAGGGAAGGAAAGCAGGCGAGACGGAAGGGACTCTTCGAATCTCTGGGCAATTAGCAGCGCCGGCGGCGCGGGAGACGGAGAGCGAAGAGGGCGCCCGTCGCTAATCGCGTCCCAAAGAGAGCGCGCAGAACAAGAGGTTTACTCTTCCCCCGCAAAACCACGAGGGTGTGGCCCACTCGAAAATGTGGGAAGCGATTATATTATTATTTTTTTTAAAGATCACCGCATAGCCTCCAACCGCTCGCTCTTACGTTCAACCATACAATACATTTAACTCTAGAGCATTTTATTAGTTACAGAAAAGTCGCCGAGTCTCGCCTTTTTGGTTAGAAGATCATTTAAAGTAAAGTAATGCCCATAGAAATGGTCCAATTGCAAAAGAACTCTTTTTTTAAAAAGAAGCGCGAATATCTTGGTCTTCGGGTATTACAACTGCTATCTCCTCCACCTCTCGCTTTTCCTGTGGTAGAATCGACTATGCTAATTCTGCAAACTTTTTAGCACGTGCCTAATTCCTTTTAACAATTTTTAAAATTAAAATAAATACGTTTTGGCCTTTACTGTTCTCTTTTAACGACATGTAGAGGCCGTTTCTACACGTTCTCTTCCCTTCTGTTTCTCCTCCCTTTCCAATCCTAAATCACTTTTTCATTAAAGATTTTTAATAAGAAAAATCACTTGACCGCTAGTCATTATCTCATCCCTTCCGTGCACACAAGTTCACTTACCCATCCTTTCATTTATTCACTTACTCATTCCAGCAGATCCGCCGCAACTGACTGCTAGCAGGGATGTGAACACTCATAATTATTTGTCAAAGTCTGCAAAGTGTATTATCCTTTTTTCTACTGGTAATTAGTTACCATAGCATCTAATACGTAAATGTGCCCAGAGCACACCATTAACAGTTAAACGGAGGATTCAATTTAACACATGATTATATCTTTCATAAGTCATTACATTGGGAAAGTCAATGTCACTCACGCTGGGACAACCGCGGGATTAGAACTGGGGAGAGGGGGAGAGAGAGGGGAGCAGAGAAGGGAGGGAGGGAGGGAGTTCGCCTTGGCTGCCAAGGTGAAAAAGGAAGGGGGAGTATGTAGGGATGGGATGGGCGTCCCTAGTTTGGAGAGTTGGCTTCAGTAAAACCGAGGCTCTTGAAGGGGAATCTTCATTTCTGATGAAGTGATCCGTAAAATAAGGCAGAGGAGGGGGAAGGGGTGGCACGCATGGCGGCGGGCGAGGAAGGGGGCGTGGGGGTGTGTGTGGAACAAGATCAGCTGCTCCTCTCACGTTTTGGAGCCCGGCTCAGGGATTGCGGGTGGGTCCTTGGTGGTTAGGCTTTGTAATAGGAGCGGTGGATTTAAAACACCCAAGCCGCTATCACTTGTCTCACATTTCTACATAGGGAGAGAAAGCGCCAGTAATTACAGGAGAGGCAAAAGGGAAAGAGCCTCGCACAAGGCTTTGGGAAAGAGATCAGAAAGTTTCTTCTTCCCAGTTTCTCTCTCCCCACCCCAGGCAGGCAGGTTTTAACCCCCCTCACACCTAATTTTCAAGAAGAGGAAGTGAAAGTTGAAGAGGAACAATCTTGTCTCTCCTCTCCCGCTACAACTGAAACTTTCGACCGAACTAGAGGTTGGTGGTATATTTCTTATCTCAGCTGACAATTGCCAGCACCTGAGATCTGCCGTCGGAAAAAAACAGCTAGCAGACAAGTCCATTGAGTCCTTAGCGGAAAGGAGAGAAGAAAAGAAAGGCAAAGGGGCGAGAAACCCTCGCGGAGCTGATGAAAAACCAGGTTCTCTTGTTCCAGTAGTTCTTGAACTTTTGCTTCCTGCTGCTGCAAAAAACCGACCCGAACCGAAAGGACTGAGAAAAGGGGGAACGGAGGGGAAAATGCAAATGTGGTCTATCCCAAAAATTACGGCTCTGTGCGCAGCATCCCGGAAAAAGAAAAGGCTCAAGCCCTAAGGGGCTCTTCTGGTCCTCACAATCTAAACTCAGCGGAGCCGTAAACTAAGAAAAGCTGGGGATCCGGTACTGCCAGTTACTTTTGTTCCCGGGTATTGTGAGAGGAGAAAGTTGCTTCCTAAAACTGACGACGCCACCAGTTTCTAACCCCAAGACCTTGTCCCGAAGTGAGGCAACTTCCGAAAGGGAATAGCTGTACCAAAAAAATAAAAAATAAAAAATAGCTGTAACGAGAAACTGCAAAAGCAGCTTTTCCGGAATCTTTTGGCTTGAACAAGATGCTATTCGCTAAATATTTCCTGCCCGCTCCTCTCTTCCCAATTTTGCTCTTTCTTTTAGCCTTTCGCTCCATTCTCTCTCCACCCCGCTCCCCAGTTTGAACTGAGGGGTCTGCTCTCTTCGAGGACAGCCTTTTCCTACAGGGGGGAATCCAGAAGATTTAAATCTGCCTACGTCTGTCATGTGTGGGTATGTCTGGTGGTGGAAGGTACAAGCAGGCTTTCGGCTGCCTTTGATTCCTAATCAGGATGATGGACAGCAGGAACGGAACAATGCAAACTAATGGCTGTTCTGCTGATCACTTTACCCCTTGATTAAAGACACCCAATTACGGCGCAGAACAGTGTCGTAATTATGTTCCTTAATCACATCCAGGAGGTCTAATTGCCTTAACGACGTGTTTCATTAAATGAATTTAGGTATTATAGTCGACAGTTTTCATACACAGTTGTTTTCAAATTAACATAATATTAGACATCGTCATGGAAATTGTTTTAATAATCATAATTAGACGCACCCAAGCTTTGTCTGGTAAATATTGAGAGACGGTTTTCCTGACGCCTAAGGGTAAGTTGCTAGCCCTTGTCTGGCTACCTTCACTCCACTATACAGTTATTATTCCTGAAAAGTTACAGGTTCTGATTAATTACTTTTTAAAAAAAATGAGAAGTGGAGCAGAAAATCTTTATCTGGTGTTCCTTCCTCCCTCCCCGCTTCAGTCCCTGGAGCCTTTGAGGGCATTCGCAGGAAGAAGGCTGTAGGGAGGTACGAATGCTGACTCAGTCGAGGTAGACACTGACGGTGGCAGACGAGCCCGCTCCCCCAGAACATCTCGGGTACCGCAGGTGCGTGGGCACGTGAGAAACGTCCCTCTCCTAGTCGAATGGGCTGGCGCGCTTCCCTGGGGGAAATGTGGATCTGATCGGATCCTGGGATTCGATAGGTCTCGGCACTTTCCAAAGTGTTGCTAGGTATGTTCATTTTAGAGTGAAAATCCAGAACTTTCAAGTAGGAAACCGGAGCACAGTCCTATGGACAAAACGAAGGTTTCCCTCCAGCGGCCCTTGTTAGAGCACAACCTTTTCTCTTCCAGGAAGCCAGGGTGAAGGCTCACCTGCACGCAGCCTTCTGAGTCCAGGATGCAGAGTACAGGTAGCTTGGCGCTTTGCTCTTCTTAACGACTCTATGGCCTTTGGGCGGGTGTCTGAACAAAGCAAAGGCGAAAATGCGCGGGGTGCTTGGTTTTTTTCCCCCACTCCTCTTACAAATAAAAGTGGGATGAAGACTTGTTCAAAATATTTTAATAAAAACTGTTTTTGTGACACAGATATATACATACAACCGACCATACACCACTGACGTCCTCTTACTGACCTATTTTCGTGTAGAATGTAGATCACTCTTTATATGTCCATGACCTGCCAAGGAACTTTCACAGCATTCATTTTGCCTATCCAAAGCTGACAGACCAAATTTGGGTTATAGGAAGTAGCTGGAAATACCAAGTCTCAAAGAGTCCAGGGCTGAAGCAGAGAAGATAAAGGTTTTCAGGGAGTGTTCTTATTAAGAGCTGTATCTATGAACCAGTTCTGTCCAACAGAAGTTCAAATCCCAGTATTTGTCCTAGCCACAAATCATATAGGGTAAATGTAAACAGAGACAGAGTTATTTAGGCCCAGTTCTAAATTAAACGTTTCATCCAGTTTAATTCACTGGAATTACTTTTACAATTGGAAACAAAATTGCTTAAATAAAACCCTAGTTACTGATCAGTCTGTTTGGTTGACACAAAGTTATTTTTCATCTTACAATGCCAAGCATGCTTAACCAAAGGCGTGGGGGGGGGGGGTTGATTCTAGAATCAATGCAGCACCTACAAAATAAATGTGGATAGGATTAAGAGGAACATTGGGTTTCATTTAACTGAATCAGTTTAAAATTCATGCACTTCAGCTTCAATTGGTTTGAATTGTATGAGAAAACAAATCTATAGTAGTAATATTCAGATATATTTTTGAGGTAAACACTCCTTTACTTTTCCAATTTCTATCAATCTGAAGGTAAAATATATGTAACCATTCTTACACACACTGAAATGTCTACTTTCACCTAAAATAACTTCTACATTTAAAAAAACCTAGTTTTATTCTGGAAAAAAACAAACACTGCCACATGGAAAAGCTTTCTTTGGCATATTCTTGACAAGAACTATTGCCTGGTGCCTTATGGTGATAGTAAGTAATTAAAACATTTTTTTGCATGTTGCAAAAGTTTTAGTCACCACAGTCCAGTTCATTCAGCAATTAAGAAAAGACTTCTCATTTTTGGACTGAAGCAATTTATTAAAGCTCAATTTATAAATACAGGGATGATGCAACTTAAAAATCCAGATGACCTTTCATAAACCTCTGCATTTTGGATACATCAAGATTTCTGGTTCAAACATCCTTGGCAAATCAAATGTTTTAAACACTTGGCACAAAGTTTAAGTGAATGAGATTTTTAAGCATTTGAAAAGTAAAAAGCACACCTAACTTTTAACACAGGATGAATATTGTCTTGAAAAGATCACTGAAATAAATATGTGTTCTGGTACACATAGCATTGCAAAGTGAAAAGAAACAAGGTGCACATCTTTAAAAATAATAATCAACTTGCAATACTCCAGCCATGTGAACAGTTTTTACATCTTCTTAAATAAACACACTCTGCCAAAACTTTGCTCATTTTCACAGGCTCAAAAGTTCAGAACAAATAAAAACACAAGGAATTTCAGAGCAATTTTTGCACATATCTAATTTTAGGAAGTCTACATTTCAAGTTTGCATGTTCTCTGGCTCAGAAGCAATGAAATAAAATAACATTTTTAAAAACCCCTTTTAAGTGCCCTTCTTGATTTGTCTGAGTTTACAATCCAGTTTGCTTTCTGCCACCTGTTTCCCTTGCTGAAACCCAACCGAGCAACCTTCCAAGCCTTGGTTGCCATAGCAAGTTCCCCAAAGTTGGAAGTCCTAAAGAAACGATGTGGCATATAGATTTTCTCCCAATTTCCGAGTTCTTCCTGGTCACATTTCACCCTCCCGCCCCCCTCCCCCCCATATACCTTCTCGAGAAAAAAAATGCGACCGTGTGTGTTAAACTTCGCTGAGGTCTCGGTTGCACTTAACTCCCCACATCAACTCCCTATTGACCATCCCCCTAAAGGCGGCTGCAGCAAAGTCCGGCCAGGGAAGTACTTTAACGGACGACGAAGGGATCGGACAGAAGTTCGTCTCTCTTTTAAGGCTTCTCCGTGCACTGTTTGCAGAGACTGGACGAGACGCTGTTGAAAATGGCACATTTTTCCGGGCAAGAGGTTGCGGGCGGAAGGCCGGCACTGAAAGGGTAGCCTGCCGCTGCCTGCTCATAGGCCCCGAGAGCTGGGTGCAAAGCGGCGGCCGCGGCCGCTGCGGCCGCCGCTGAAGAGGGCAGCGAAGCCGCCGAAATCGCCTGACCCTGGTTGAGATAAGCGACAAGGCGGCGCATCTCATCGAGGGCCTGCGCCTGCATCAGGATATAGTTCTTGGCCAGGAGAAGCGTGGCGATCTTGGAGAGCTTCCGCACCGAGGGGCTGTGAGCGTAAGGGATGACCGCCCGCAGCTCGTCGAGCGCGTCGTTCAGGTCGTGCATGCGCCTCCGCTCGCGGGCGTTGATGTTGAGCCGCAGCGCCTTCTGCTCCTTAGACTTCTTGCCCCCGCCGCCGCCGCCGCCGTGGTGGCTATTGGAGCAGGCGCCGCCCTCCGGCGCCTTGAGGAGGGCGCCCCCAGAGCTGACGACGACTCCGGAGCCGCTACCTCCGCCGGGGCCCCGTAGCAGCAACTCGCAGCGCCCGTCGCTGTCGTCGTCCGGGCTTTGCTCGCCGCCGCTGCTCTCGGCTACCGAGCTGCGACTGGTCGTGCTCTGCCCGTACTTGACGCAGACAGAGCCACCCAACGGGTCCCCGGCCACCAGTGCCCCGGCCGCGCTTTCCCTCAGCAGCACCTCGGGGTCAGCCGGCTCGTAGCAGCTCAGAGGAGACGGCGCTTGCCGCGACTCGCGCTGCTGTTGCTGGTGGGCGGCCAGGTCGAGCCCCGGGGGTGAACGAAAGGCAGACTCCATTCTCTTGGCCGAGGCGCTGAAACTCTTGTGGAAGATGTCTTCGTCTGTAGGCAGGTGGAGCGCCCTCTCCATAGTCCCGACCGGTGGGTTCCCCTCCTCCAACTCCTCCCTCTCCCGCGCCCCCTCCCCCGCTCTGGTCCTTCAACGCCCCGGGTCGGGGGCTTGCCTGGGTCGAGGTCCTCTCCCCGAGAGCGCGGCTCCTCGTTCTGCCCCTGTCACCTTCTTCTCTCCGCTGTTCCAGTGTCTCGGAGGCAGGCCGCTTTGGCGCGCGTTCTTTCTCTTCCCCTCAGTGCGCGTCTGTCTCGCTCGTCGCCTCGCTTGCTCTCAGCGCTTCTCTCCTACCACCAGCCCGCGCAGGGCTAAGGCATTGTGAGGTGCCAGCGGGCTCTCGGCACCTTTTCCGTTGCTCGGATTCACCTTCGGGAGATTTCCCGGACCCATCAAGTGAGAGAGAGAACAGAGGAAAAGAAGAAAGAGAGACGGAGCGCTCTCTAGTCACTCGCTCGCTCGCTGAAGGCGGCGGCGGCGGCAGCAGCAGCGGCGGCTGCTAGTACTCCCGCTGTTGCTGTTACTGTTGCTGCCGCCACCGCCGCTGCTGCTAACTGCCGCCACCACAGACGGGGGAAGTCTTTTACCTCATTATCTCGCGGAGAAGGTTATTATGAAGAAGCCTCGCCTGTTGGGACAGAGCTTTCTACCCAATCAGGTTAACGTTTTAATTAATAGGATTAAAACGGTAACAAACGAGCCCAGGCGCTAGGCTTGGCCCTGAGTCTGGAGAGTTTGCATTTCACACCGGTCTGGAGGAGGAGGAGAAGGAGGAGGAGAAGACAGGCGGCAGCTCACGCTTTATAAAAGGCTCCTGCTCCATTATTCTCCCTGCCATCTGTGGGCGCAGCTTAACGCATATGTTTGCAAGGCGTTGGGTCCTATTAGGAAGCCAACAACTGCCTTTACAGCCTGACAGGTGTGGCGACTTTCACTCCTCAATGACCATACTTAAAAGCCCGGGCTGGGGCGAAGGAGGATGCTCTTTCCCTCCTTCAGCAAATTACGGGGCGGCGATGGCGGGGTGAGGGAGGAAGGGGGAAAAGGGGGAGGGAGGAAAAGAGCTTGCTTGCACACTTCGCCCCTCCACCCACTCACTCACCCACCCACCCACGAAGACTGGCTGCCAGCGGACTTCAGTGAACTTTGTGCCGTCGCCAGGCTGACATTCGGCCGCGCCAACCTTCTTCACGCCCCGCTCCGCTCTCTGCGAAGGAGGAGGACCTGCTTGCTTGTCATCCGACTTCACCTTGGCCTCAACCCATTTATCTCGCTTCAAGCGCGTTTCTCTCGCTCCCTCTTTTGGGCAAGACGTTTCCATCTTTTCTTCAAAACTCCCCCCTT
>JAOYMU010000292.1:36964756-36981364 GCA_025802295.1 Psammodynastes pulverulentus | reverse complement strand
CCAGCTCCTTTGAGTTGCCCATGCCAGGATTGCTGCAGAGAATCTCCCCCTTTGGGTCTTTTTGTGTGGGTTGGAGGAGAGCAGAAATCCCAACTTGGGGTCTGCTTCAGCCTCCTGGTGCAGGGCTTTGGGCAAAAGCTGGGGGGAAGTGCTGCTAGTGGCAAAGACCCAGAGGGCCATAGTCCTCAGTGAAGTACTTCTACTGAGCCTCCTTCTTGATCAGATCTAATTTTAACTTAGTCAGCTGTTTTGCCAACTCTTTCTCTTGGTGACTGCTTAGTTCCAACAAGTGTTTCCTGTTGGGGCCCTAAGGAGCCCAGGTGAGCAGGCGAGGAGTGGCTGGGAGAGGAGGGGCAAATAAGGTTGGTGAGGTGCCCCTTGAGTGAGTGACATTGAGTTGACCACACCCATCCAGTCACATGAACTCCTAGCCATTCCCCCCCAGCTGGTCATTGGGCGGAGCATATTAGTAGTCTGTGGGATTTAAAATTATGAATTTGGTGGTCCCTGAGATCCAAAAGGTGGAGATCCCTGTAATAGACCATGCAGTGCCAAATTTTAAAAAGCTGATGCCCTCCAAATTGTGAAATATTGTGTATATCCATGATGGCAAACCTATGGCATGCGTGAGATCTCTCTGTGGGCATGCGAGCCGTCGCCCCAACCCACCTCCAGCGTGCATGCATGTGCATCTCCCGCCAGCCAGCTGGTTTTCAGATCTCTGCTGTGCATGTGTGGGAGGCGGGGCGCATGTGCGGGGGGCACTTGCATTGCATTTTTGGGCTTGGGAGGCCTCCTGCACCAATCTGGAAGCCAAAAATGGGCGAGGGGGTGCATGTGTGGGGGACTCGCATGGATGCAGGGGCATACATGCACGGGGGGGCACTCGTATTGTATTTTGGGGTTGTGCACGTGTGTTTTGGGCACTCTGCACCAAAAAGGTTAGCCATCACTGATCTATGGCTTTCGATGTGTCCAAGACACTAAACAGGCACTTAAGCATTCCAAAAGATGGGGGAATAGTCAGGAGACAAACAAAAGGTGTGAAACTGAGTCATGTTGTCTCTTTACAGCAGGAAAGCACAATCACAGTCACATGATTGCCCACTTAGTAACAGCTTCACTTAGCAACAGAATTGTTGGCCCCAATTAGGGGCTTTAAGAGTAAGCAGAACAAAACCATAATCCTTCCTTGCTTTTTTGATTAAAAAACTGATCTTCACCCTCAACTATCTTCTAATCTTTTATTCTGTACGTTGAATTTTTTTCCAATGTACAATACTCTATGATTACAAGGTATGAATGGTCTCTGTTGGGTTGATTTTCAGGGTGAGGGATCTTCTTTAAATATGTTCTCATCTTTCTGCAAACCTTCACTTCCTGGAAATTTTGGGATTTGCCTCATCTTTTTCTATGGCCTATTTTGGCTCCAATTATTTCCATAATTGCTATTTGTGTTTGCTCTGAGAAGGAGTAATGATTAGTAGAAACAGAAACTGCTAATCATACAAACCATGACAAAAAAGAGTTTATTTAACTACTGTATATTTATCCTTAAATAATTTAAAGCTTATATGAAGTTCTTGTTATTATGCTGAGATGATGACTCAAGATTGGCTGTCTTATTTGTATGCCATCTGCCCAGCTTAGGAAAACAATAAAAATTTACAGACCAGGTTCCTGTGTGATCAGATATTTATATATGTAATGTGACATCTACATGAAGCAGGAAAAGAGATGCAGGAACATGTTACAAGGACAAGAACAGGAAAAAGATATACAGTACAGCAAAAGAAGGAAAAGCATACATATATACAGGTAGAGATCTAGTGATTAAGGTGCCAGGCTAAAAGCCAGGAGTCTGTAAGTTCTAGTTCTGCCTTAGGCATGAAAACAAGTTGAGTGACTTTGGGCCAATCACTCTCTCTCAGCCCAGCCCACCTCACAGGGTTGTAGTTGTGGAAAAAATATGAGGAGAGAGTAATCAGTATGTTTGCTGTCTTTATTATTTATTATTTATACAAATAATAAAGGAACGATATAAATAAGTAAAATAATAATATATGGAGAACGAAGGAAACAAAATTGTTCGTTTTAGAATGTTTTGTGAATTTTTATTATGTTTTACTGCCTACAAAAACACTATCTCATATATCAGGAGATTTAGACGCTGGAACAGGAGTTGTTTGCAGAATCAGAATCTTTGAGCCTGACATGGCAAGAAAATAACAACCCAATATTAGACGTTCATAGCTAATTTCTTCCAATTGTTTGAGAGTGATGTACAGGAAAATGGTTGTGGGAATTTCATTGTTATAACTTCCTGCAAAGCTAACAGAGCATTGCTGCTGGCCTTACTTTCCATACATGAAGCAAGGAGGCCAGGTCAAAAAAGTTCCAGCCCTGATTTATGGGAATGGTGATCCTATGTCAATTCTTTGGTGAACAAGGCTGGGGCCCCAGTTGATGTCTGCTCTTTCTTTTCTCTCAGTGAAGGAGGAATAAATGTATTTGTATTTATTTGTATTTATTTATTTGTCAAGCATACTGTATATGAGAAAAAGCAAATACAGGTATGAACATAACATATAAATCTATGTATAAACAAGTACAATATATTAGGACAGGGACGGTAGGCACGTTGGTGTGCTTATGCACGCCCCTTACAGACTAGAGATGGATCTCCCACCTCTCACATTCATGAGGCTGTGAGTTCGATCCTAGGTAGAGGCTAATATTTGGAATACTCTCTCCTGCTCGAGCAGGGGGTTGGACCAGATGACCTTCAAGGTCCCTACCAACTTTGTTATTCTATGAACCTCTTAGAATTGGGGTGAGGTCAACAGTAGACAAATGTGTCTTAGCTTGATTTCACTTTCTAGAACATGAGATGTTTAATTCTGGTATTCTGAGTGTTGGGTATCATCCTAATGAACAGAAGGATTGTCACCTTTATCTATTTTTGTGCTCTAAAGAATCATGGAAATAACTTGAGGGAAACTAGAAATAGTTACAAAGACAACAGCACATTTTAATCCCAAGAAACAAAGAAAGAATTAGAAAATTGGTTAAAGTCAGAATTTTGTACAAATTCATCCCGATTCAAACATTGTATGTCTTTCAATTTCTCAACAGTTTTCTTTCCTTTCCCCCTCAGGGTACATGAGAATTCCTTTTTAAGTTCTCTTGGTGGAGTTTGGGGGCTTATATGATTCCTGGGACTAATGGAGGATGATATCACTGGTGTTGTTTTCTGTTATAAATACTTGTATTATCTTAAAGCTTCCTTTACTGGGGAAAAGTGCATTGGAAGGATTTCTTTGAAAACTGAAGAAATGCCTTGTGTTTTAAAAGAAGCTTGGGAAGCTCAGGAAAATGTAAATGCTGGAGAAAGTATAATACAATAAAAGTCTGGACATTCACAAATATCCAGTCATTTTTGTAACTAAATTAGTACAGGATTCTTCACTCTACTTGTGAGACCTTCCCCAAACTCTGTTTTGAAAGAAAATTAGAAAGATAGAAAGATTTGCCACTACTCACAATGAAGGATTGGTTGGAGAAAATGATGAAAATTGCTGAGATGGCCAAAATGACTTCCTTGATCAGAGAAAAATAATATCTTTATTTCTTGATGACTGAAAACTCCCTAGGGATCTTTTGCATAAAACAGGAAAACTTTTGCATAAAACAGGAAAACAGTTTTAAAGATTAGAGAGGATTAAAGTATAGAAAGAACAGAGCTATGTTAGTTATAGAGTAAGAGATAAAATGTATAGTTGTATTTAAAACTGCTGTAAAAAAGATCAGAAGCTACTTCTTGATATCTTTTTTCTTTCTACTTTATTTCTCTATTACTTTCCCCTCCTCTTTAGCTTTCTCTTTGATTTTTTATTTTCTTTTTCTTGCTTTGAATCAGTTTGCATTAGTTTTAATCTTCCTTTTAAAAAATCTTTAATAAAATTATATACAGATAGTCCTCAACTTACAACAGTTCATTTAATGATCATTCAAAGTTACAACAGCACTGAAAAAAGTGACTTATGACAACTGTTCACACTTACAACCATTGCAGCATCCCCATGGTCAGGTGATCAAAATTGATATGCTTGGCAACTGACTCATATTTATGACTGCTGTAGTGTCCCAGGGTCACGTGATCACATTTTGTAACCTTCTGACAGGCAAAGGCAACGGGGAAGAGAGATTTACTTAACAACAGTGTTACTAACTTCACAACTGCAGTGATTCACTTAACAACTGTGGCAAGAAAGGTCATAAAATAGGGCAAAACTCACTTAACAAATGTCACTCACTTAGCAACAGAAATTTTGGGCCCAATTTTGGTCTTAAGTCAAGGACTACCTATGTAAAAAGGGAAGCAAATTTTCCTATCAAATTGAATGAGGATTGGTAAAGGGAAAAATGTAGAATTAGTCTGCCTTTGCTCTGTAGACTGTATAAATCTAACTTTTGTTATTTACAAAGAATTTTATAGCACAATATGTGATATAAACTGATTGCATTACTGAACTAGCTATGGTTAAACATATCATGGCTTAGAAGGATATGCAATATCAGCCTTAGACACTGAAGACCTTACCATCTGTGGTTTAGGCTCAGCTACTTTTCTGATCCTATTAAGTATTGTGTGCACGTGAGGAGAAGAACAGATGACCTTTTACCATTGATAGAAAGGTGGTTCAAATAAATAAATGGCTAGCCAGAATGTATATGATTTGCAGTGTTTATTTTATAGTATTATTATATTAGCAACCTATACAGATTTTATCGCTGTAGTTCTACAACTCTCCTAAGTGAAATAACTTATAGCTCTGGAACCTGTGATTCCTTCATAACAATAATATTGAAGTGGAAGCGATATTAACCACTCAGCCTTTTCTTTTGCAATTTTGTCTACTGTGGTTCCTTAGAATGTAATCTAATGTAGTTAGAGGTTGGTGGTAGAACCTCTCTGAATTAAAAGGGCTATCAAGCATACAGCTTCATCAAGCTGAATCAGATTCAATCAAACAACTTGTCTTTGTTTTTTTTACCTTTAATAGCTTGCCTTGAATTGGCCAGGTAGTAAAGGTTTATAATCTTGGTTTAAATTTAGCAGATTCCCCCCCCCCATTTTATTTTTAAAATTTGATCACTAGATGGCAGCATTCGGCCAGATTAGCAAACCAGAGACCACCTTTATAAATAAATAAACTACACATTATTTGTTTTGACCAAAAAAAAAGAAAAAAGCGCAAATCACCCAAAAATCCTTCCCTGAAAAAGCAAGTTCATTTGAGGACTTCTTGTGTGGTGGCATGACGCAGAACATTTACAGCTGTCCTCTGGCATTTTTGTCCAATGTTTCTCGTGCTTCTAATTTTTCGTTATAAATGGGAAGTTATCAAGGCAACTTTATGTTGTTTCAAGGTTAGCCTTCTTTGAAGGACAGAGCATTTGAGATTTAGGTTGCCTATCATTTATTCATTTACACGCTATTTAGTTCATCTTTTTAAATTTTTAAAGCAAGCTATTCCATTAGGTTTTTAAGGCAGTTTTTGCAGCCCACTGGAAAGCTGATGAGATTCTCTGCTTCTCCAAGAACAAAATGTACTGTTTCCCATTTCATGTTACAGCTTCTATCCTGCCCTTCTGCCTACTGGGCATTCAAAAGGCCTAACAATTTTTTAAAAAGAACAAAATCTGCATAAAAGTTTCAATTGCTATTAAACCAGTGGTGGGATTCAATTTTTTTTTACTACTGGTTCTGTGGGCGTGGCTTGGTGGGCATGGTTTGGTGGGTGTGGCAGGGAAGGATACTGTAAAATCTCCATTCCCACCACACTCCAGGGCGAAGGTTACTGCAAAATCCCATTCCCTCCCCATCCCATTAACCTGCTTTCCAGCTCCGTTCTCCTATGCAGGGCAACAAAAGAAGACCCAGCCGATCAGCTGGGAGTGGGGAGGCCAAGAATAGATGGGGACGGGGCCAGTCAGAAGTGGTAATTGCTGGTTCTCCGAACTACTCAAAATTTCTGCTGCCGGTTCTCCAGAACTGGTCAGAATCTGCTGAATACAACCTCTGTATTAAATCTAGCTCAAACGGAAAAGACCTAATTTAAAAACATGGTTGTGATTCCTTTCCTAAAAGCAGAAGGGGTAATATGGATAGTGTTAGATCCTGAGATCTTCTGGACAGATGAGGCAGAGTCAGGTCATTGGTGACAACAGCTTTATTAACAACATGTTAACAGGAACCGAACTGGAGACCCAGCCAAACAGCTCCCCTATTTATAGGGGCTGTCAGGGGCTCTCAACCAATAGAAACTCTCATTTTTCCGCTGGTTTTTTAAAAGGGCTAAACCATTTGAATACAGATAGTCTGATCAGCAGAAACTGGCAAGTGAGGGCATCTTCAATGGGCCTTGCCTGCTGATCTAAATGTTTAGGCAGTTTCATAGAAAGACCAGCAGGTTCTCAGATGGCCAAGTCCCAGATGCTTCAGGCTTTCAGAGTCAAAATTCTCAGCTTGGATTGTAAACTGTAATAATAACCTGTTAACCACTCAGGGCAATGGTTGGATGACAGGCTGCTTAGCTAGCAATGAGATGTAACTGGTGCCATCTATTGGTTTCGAAGTGCGCTTGCACATTGGAAAAATGTGCGTGTGTGGCTTCCTAGCCCCCAGCTGGGGCTTGTAGTAACAAGAAGCTTCAGGAGATATAGCACAGGTAAGAATCAGGGTGGGTGGGAGGACCCAGCATAAGTTTTCCGCTCTGCGGAATGGAGGCTTCCCATAACAAGCAGATCGTTCGACCTGGGCAGACCCAGCTAGATCCCACCCCCGTGCTTAGCCCACAGAAGCAATGGAGTGTGTGGCAAAATCTCAGAAAGGAATTTTTCTACTTTCTTGAACTGCAAAGATGAAGGAAGAGGATTGGTGTACTTTTAGACTTGCAAGATTCTGTTTATGTAACTTGCAATAAAGTAGATCTAGTACTTCTGAATGTGTTTCTCATCTGGACTACCTCACAAGGTTGACATTTTTTTAAACATGCTGCCAACTCACGTGTTTGGAAAAAACAGAAGGGGAAAATGATTAAATACAAAAAAAAGGGTCATATGAACTGTATCCACCTGTAAGAGATTGGAAAGTGCTGGTATAAGTAGACTTGTCAGAGTTGATCTTCTGCTTCGATACCAACTGTTAGCATATCATCATTTAGAATTCAATCTTTTGTAGCAAACCAGTACCAAAACTAGTCTTGAAATAAATGTGCAGCACTGGCCATAATCACCTCATGAGTTCTGTCAAGGAACTGGTACATTAGACAGCATTTTGATCACCAAACCATAATATTACATTTGGACTATACAGTATTGTTGCTTCTTGAGGCATAAAACAGAATAAATCCAAAGGGGCTTATCATGTTTGTATACTGTAATGTTGCCTTATGTTTTTTTTAGGTACAACAGTATATATGAATGAAAGTGCCTGTGTTATTTGACCCATTATTAACAAGTCCTTCACAATCCTGACTCAGATATCAGCTAACTTTACAGTGAATGAAACGGGCCAACAAGGACACCTATAGGCCTCCTGATGGTCTTAGGCAGAAGTGGTATTCAGCAGGTTCTGACCAGTTCTGGAGAACTGGTAGTGGAAATTTTGAATACTTCGGAGAACCAGCAAATCCCACCTCTGATTGGCTCTGCCCCATCTATTCTCTGCCTGCCAAGTCCCAGCTGATTGGCTGGGTCTTCTTTTGTTACCCTACACATGAACTAGAAAGCAGGTTAGTGGGGTGGGGAGGGAAAGGGATTTTGAGTAACCTTCCCCCAGGAGTGGGGAGGGAATGGAGATTTTGTAGTATCCTTCCCCTGCCATGCCCACCAAGCCATTCCTACCAAGCCACGCCTATAAAACTAGTAGTAAAAAAAAATATACCCACCACTGGTCTTAGGCTGTTGAAAGTTTTGGCTTTGAGGTTGATAAAATTGGGAGGCAAATGGTGACATTATAAAGTTCCACAGCAAGAAAACATTGTATTTGTTATATATTTTATGATGTTAAAAAACAAATTGTGATGGTGTGTGTGTGTGCACCCAGATACATTCTCATTCATTTTCCACTTTGCTTCCATCTACTTGGCCTTGAATAAAACTTCAAAGAGTTGTGAAATGAATTAGTGTGAAGTCAATGACCAGTTCTATGGAAGATGCCGTTACCTTGATGAGAATCCTATTCCCTCCCAGGTGCACATCTCAGGTAGTCTTTAACATGCTACATAGGTGATTCATTTATTTCCGATGGTTCTTGGATTATCAGCCTCTGTTTCTCATACACTTTGAATGATTATAATCCACTTCAAGAAAAAAAATGCAAATCGAAAACATCCATCTCTAAATGTTTTGTTTCTTAGCACTCACTCTTTTAGATATTTGTTGAGATATTCACTTTAATTCACTGTTCATTAGTCTTCCACAGCTCCTTTCTCAAAGAATCAGACTGATTCTGACAATGTTAAATAAAAAACGTTACTTTATTTAAGCAGTTTTGGTCAGCACACTATAAAAAAGATGTTGAGACTCTAGAAAAAGTGCAGAGAAGAGCAATCAGGATGATTAGGGGATCGGAGACTAAAATATATAAAAAATGGTTGCAGGAACTGGGCATGGCTAGACTAGTGAAGAGAAGGACCAGGGGAGACATGATAGCAGTCCTCCAATATTTGAGGAGCTGCCACAGGGAGGAGGAGCTCAAGCTATTTTCCAAGGCACCCGAAGGCTAGACAAGGAATAATGGATGGAAACTGAAGAAGGAGAGATTCAACCTAGAAATAAAAAGAAATTTTCTGACAGTGAGAACAATCAACCAATGGAACAGCTTGCCTTTGGAAGTTGTGGGAGATTAACTGCCATTTGTCAGAAATGGTGTAGGTCTCCTGCTTGGGCAGGGGGTTAGACTAGATGACCTACAAGGTCCCTTCTAACTCTTTTAATCTGTTAAAATTGCATCTGAGAAGGACCATTTCCTTGTTTATTTCATGTGATGAGCATTTTAGTGAGTTGTTTTAAATTATAATCAAATGAATTTTGATTAAAAGTAATATACACTCAGTTTTCCCTTTTTCTTCCATTCTGAATTCATTTTGCATTCCCCATGCAAACTTGTATCAGACTGACAAACGAAGTAGCAAATGTTCAAATAAACTCAACTAGAAAGCAGCATTGAAGTAATCTTCTCTTTCCATGCTGCTTATATTTCATTCATACATTTTGTTATAGAGATTTCCTCCTTTTCCTCCTCTTTAGATATTGTATACAGATCTCAAAATATGCTGTGAATCAAAGACACCTTCTAAAACCAATGTTCATGTGTCCTTATGTATTGAGCGTAAATGAAAGCGTGAACATAAGAAATACTGATTGCACATCATACATTTTATCATCACCACTGAATTTTAAGACAATCGATTCTCTTTTTATTTAGTGGTCGGAGCTCAGATTTATATGCCTTGAATACAATAGTGCCTGTCTTCTTGCAGAAATCCTTCTCTTAATATCAGTCATGTCCAAAGAGAGATAGGAAAGGCTTTTGCATAAATCCCTGGAGATTATCTGTTAGGACAGATAATACTGAACTAAAAGGACCAATGATGAGACAGATATTACCATATCATTCTCATGTTCCTAAATGTAGTTGAAATGCTTTTGATAGGACTTCCTCCATGGCATTTATAGTTAGACATGCAGGCAGAGAGAAATGGTAGAGACAGAAGGGGCATAAATTCCATATTCAACGAATGGTGGGATTCAATTTCCAGCAAGATCCATTTTGTCCTAGGACGAAGAATCTTTATTTTTTGTTTATTAAAAACTCCCAATACACACAGTTTGTGGCAAATCATTGTATTAATTCAGGACTGCTGTGATTTTTCGTCCATTTTGGCAGTCTATCTAGGAGTTTGGAGATTCAGCTAAGCAGAAGACTCCTCTAATTCAGTATTGATGAATGACTAAAATATTTTATTTTTGCTCATTGCTACCAGACCACTATAGTGATTATTACTCTGGACTTGTTTCTCAATTATTCATGATGGCTCCAGACTATTGTCCCAGGTAGCCTACAACCAGACCCTCAGTTTCGTAGAGTTGTCCATTGGGCTGACAGAATTGGCTGAGATTATCTCTTTGCTACAGTATATGAGTTTGTTACTGAAAGTACCAACTATTCTTATCGTATTTAGAAATGTAGATGCTATTTCAGAAACTAAATAGTTGAACAAGTATATTCACTCCAGAAGTTACATTACATAATTCATGGTCCCACAACCTAAATATAACCAGTGTTGAGTTTTGAAACTTCCGGTTGATTAGAGAACATGCCTAGACTTGAAGTATTATAACAATTAGTAGTATAATAAATTTTCCATCTGACTGGGACATTTTTGTGGGGAAGGAAAAAAAACCTCCTGCAATCCATATTTCAAATGACCCAGTTCTTGCTGAAGAAGAAAAGAAAAAGACCATGTTCATTTAATAAATGATGGACTAATGAGCATGTAAAAATGTATTAGCACTGTTCCTAAATTATGTGATTTAAAGATGCTTTCCAAGTCAATTGCTTAGAATAAAATTACAGGAGGATGCCACTGCTGTTGTTCTTTTATTCTGTAGCAATATTTC
This sequence comes from Psammodynastes pulverulentus, assembly GCA_025802295.1. Taxonomy (NCBI): domain Eukaryota; kingdom Metazoa; phylum Chordata; class Lepidosauria; order Squamata; family Psammodynastidae; genus Psammodynastes; species Psammodynastes pulverulentus. The sequence goes on along the minus strand of JAOYMU010000292.1, from coordinate 36,970,672 downwards.
CTTTGGGCAATCCCACATTACAATTATTTTCACTCTCTAACCTGTCAAAAGTAGTTTGAACTTTGCATATGACTTTCTTGACTTCTATGAAGTGAATAATAAAGAAAAGGAACAAACCACAATATCTGTCCTACCCTGAATGGCCACAATCTATCCAAAAGGGAAATAAAATTTAAAAACCTAGAAATCTTGCCTTTTGCAGAAAATTCCTTGGGTTCTACAGAACGTTGGATATTGATTTTTAAAAATTGTCAGTGTTACACTGTTCAAAGAACTGTACAGTTTGTGCCTCTTTCATTACTAAATCTCAGGAACTAAAAAGAAGAAAAGTGAGATAGGAATTCAGTAGGAAAATGTCCCCTTTTCATCTTACTCAAATTTTAAAAAGAAAAGTGCAATTGCATTACAGCTGAAATAAAGTAGCTCAACTCTACAGTACTGCTGATTCAGTACTGTGGCAACAAAATGGTTCAGAACCTCTTTAAACTGGTACAGAATCCTCTTGTAGGTGTGCCCTTATTCCTACCTTCTTTATACCTATCACCTTGGTCCACAAAATGTGTAAGTCATCTCACAATCATTCTATATATTTATCTTCTTAGCATCAGAGGAGATTGTTTTCACCAGTATTAAGCATGAGGTTTTCTCTTTCGTTCAGGAAATTCAGTCACTTTCTGCTGAAAATAAAGTGCTTAATACAAGCCCATTTTCAAAGGGGACATTTAAGTATATGCTTTTTCAGAAGTCGCAACTTATTTCAACTACATAGTTTTTAATTCTTCTTATAAGCAGAGGACATTTTTGCAGAGTGTGATTAGAGTGCTTCTTGGGATTACAAATCATCTAGCTACAAAATAAAATAATTCTGCAAATAATGTTTTGGATTTAATTTCTAGAACAAATTTAATACTTTCAAAGCAGGAAAGACAGTACTCTTAACCATTCATAGCTTGTGAAGGGGTGGGAGCAAGGAAGAAAAGTTTCTTTGCTAACCTCCTGTTTTGCCTTAACAAAAAAAACATGCACTTTAAATAACATAAAAATTTCATTGGGAAAGGCATGTCATTAATAAGTTATGGTTCCCCACCCCATTCTTAGTTCTGAGATTTCACATCACCAATATACCCCTAGTAGGTTGAAACTAAAAATAAATAGGGACGCAGTGGCTCAGTGGCTAAGACGCTGAGCTTGTTGATCAAAAGGTCAGCAGTTCAGCAGTTCGAATCCCTAGTGCCGCTTAACAGGGTGAGCTCCTGTTACTTGTCCCAGCTTCTGCCAACCTAGCAGTTTGAAAGCACGCAAAAAATGCAAGTAGAAAAATAGGGACCACCTTTGGTAGGAAGGTAACAGCGTTCTGTGTGCCTTTGGCATTTAGTCATGCCAGCCACATGACCATGGAGACGTCTTCAGACAGTGCTGGTTCTTTGGCTTTGAAATGGAGATGAGCACCCCTCCCTAGAATCGGGAACAACTAGCACATATGTGCGAGGGGAACCTTTACCTTTATTTTGTCTGTGCCATTCATTTCTCAGCTTATCCTATCATTTCAGCTCTGAAGGCAACTTACTGTTACCTTCAATTATCTCAGTAGTAGAATGCCTGTTTGGTATAGCAGTTAAAGCATCCAAATAGAAACTGAAAGACATAAATTCTGCTTCCAAGTAGTCACAAAGCCAGCTGAAGGACTTCGAGCAAAATCCTCTTTCTCAGCCCTAGGAAGCAGACAATGGTAACCCATTTCTGAAATCTTGCCAAGAAAACTGCAGGGGCTAATCCAGGCAGTTGCCAGAAGTCAATATTGACTCAAAGATGCACATGTGTGTATGTGTGTGTTTACACACACACTCTCCCTCCCCCCCCCAAAGTATGGGTTTGAATGTCAGAGCCAGCCGTCAGTCTTCTGTTCTGGTAGCAAGAGAAGCATTGTATTCCCTTCTCAGGAATTTTCACTGAATTTCTGCAAGATATATTCCAAAGATTCCTCACCACTCAAGTCTCTCTGACATCATCTGTTCTTCATCCCTCTCCCCTTATGTTACAAATGGTAAATTACTTTCAGAAAATATATGACTGGAGCACAATTCCCTAAAAGATATTCATGCCATATTAAAAAAGTTTTAACTTTGTTATAAACAATAAAATTAATCTTAAATAGTAGTGCAAGGGAAAAAATATCTGTTTTTCTCTTTTAAATAGGGAATCTGTTTCGGCCACCAGAAGGAATGATGGTGAATACACTTAATTATTACAAATATTACCTTGGAGACGGCAACCTTCTGCCTCTTGGCTGCCTACAATCCCCAATGGTTCTTTTGCAGATGAGAGCATTTCTATAGCTTTTTTTAAAAAAAGAAATCAATGCGAGTATTGGAAAAGAATATTTTCTCTGAATATTTTATTGAGCCCATATCCCAAGAAATGAAAGAGAGTTAGAAAACCTAAGCACCTCTTCCATATTTGTGTCACCTTCACCTCTGGAGTGTATTCTGTGTTCCTGCCAATCAAAGGTTGTCTCAAGACTGCCAAAAACAGAACCGTTAATGAATACTGAAGATATCAATTTGGGGAATGAATATTTGAAAAGAAATGTCTTGAAGTTTAGATCTGAGGTATGTACAGTTCGGTTGTTTAGTGCTGATTTATGTTACAGATGTTATGTTACATTACCTTATGTACATGCATTTTGGAATGTTACGTTTTAAGTGCTTATTTCCTTAAAATATTCAAAATAACAAAACATTAAGCAGAATCAAAAAGAAATGACATAATTGGCAGGAGTTGAAGAAATGGTACAATAAAACTGTCTCAAATCCTTTTGTTTCAGAAGCATTACATATTTTAAAATGACAGAAAATTAGTTTAGCTCAATGTTCAGAGATAGCACTTAAAACAGAGACTTTTGTGTTTTTTTTAACAAAATTTGTTGTACAGCTCTCTGGGTGCAAAAATTAAGAGGCACAAGCAGAAGCTAAAATAACCCTATAAACTTTTCTGCATTTTCTACTGGTCTTCACTCACTTATTCAGTCACTCATCCTTTCCTTCTGATAGCAAGCAATTTTGATTTTGATCTACAACAATTAGAAAACAAATAGTGCAAGATCTATGAATTAATGGACCAAATGTTATAACAGACGCATAAATGATGTATGGAAGTATTCTAAATCTAAAATTGGTATCATTAGAATCCTTTAATACATTCTAGTTGTCCAAAAGCATGTGAGAGACTATTGTTTTAAGTTTTTCTTTCAGCACCTTATTTTTTTTTGCAAGCAGCAGCAATGCCAGAAAAAGCAAAATTCTTCTATTTATTTTGCTTCCTATTTAAGTTTATAAATGTGCTTTAGAATGCTCTTTACAAAAAAGAATTTGTAAAGAATGGTCATGGATGAAGTAGAATATTCTTGCAATTATTTAATTATGAACTGGACTATGGATGAATATGAAAGTGATGACTGTACCATCTCTCGTTTTTCATGTTTCATAAATAAATTCTTATCTGATTTTGCAGTAGAAGTGCTATTGTTATCACTAAATAAGAGTGCTACACTTGATAAATTGATGGAAAGATTATTTTTGTCCCTAATTCTCTATCTAATTTCTCTGCCCCCAAATTTGGTGGAAAACTGTAATGATCTATGCCTATATGGTGTCAGCCTCCATTGCTTCTAAAAGGTTCTCCTTCATTTTTAAAGATCAATGTTTCTTAGTGAAAAATATTCCATATTATGAGCTAGTGATGGCTAATGGGAAACAAATTTCTAATAGGTCACATATAAGGGAGGTCAGAGCCTAAAATAATCAGTATTATACCTGAGAGCTTTATGCGAAGGACATCTTTGCAAAAACCCATCAAGCCCGAACTCAACAAAGAGCCTGCAAAGTCTAATATTTCAGTACTAGCAACATATTTTGAAAAAGAAGACTTTTTTCCCCAAATTCGAACCATGGTTTGTAAAGTAAGATAGTTAGATCAATCAATCAAGCAAACAAACAAATAAAATAGTGGCCTAGTTCATGAATCATGCTAAACTTAATTCAATGTAGGAAACTTAGCACAATGTAGGAACCAGCAAGTGGCAGTATTTGACTTATTTCTTCACAATTCTGATTGATACCGACTACAGTAAATATTAAATGCTGCTGAAGCCATAGGCCATGATAAAGAAATTTGTAATGAAGAGTGCAATATTATGAATCTTAATTTAAGAATGAGCTCTATAGATCTTCCTTTTCAACAAACATGGATCTGGCTGAATCAGTTTACTTCAGAGAAAAAGATAAAATAAAATGGATGCCTAGTAGAACAACAACTTTAATTCTAAGATCAATGTAGAGCAATAACATAATCGACTTGTTTGCTTCAATGACAACGCTGGAATGATTCACCATTATAACCTGTAAAGCTGTGAGGCCAAATATTTTTAGGAAGGTTTTTCTTGGAAGTTGCTTTCTCCCATAAGTACTGAAACACTCAAGATTGGTATTTTTATGCATTTTTTGGGGTTTGGTGAAGTTCATGATATAGCACAGGACAGAATTGATTATTCAAAAATGGAAAGCACCAAGAAGTACTATAGAAGGAAACTATGAAATGTCCATAAAATCCAACATCCAGATGTTTGAAGTAAGCAGATGTTAACACTGCAAAGATTTCAGTTCATGAGGGTTTGAATAGAGAAACAGCCCAAAATGAATTAGATTAATCTTCACTAAACATCCAGTTGTTTAGCAGTGCCTAATAATTATTGCCTGATTTAAACAAACTAGTTAGGATTGCACCTGGTTAAGATAGCACCGGGAAATACCAAGAGGGTAGATTAGAGTAAGAAGTCTAAAAAATATTTCAGAAAAAAAATGCAAATTATTTTTTGTATTCTTGCTTTTAAAACAAACCAAACCAACCAAAACCCATATATGGTAACATCTATTGAACTCATAAAAAAGGCTAGCTTGATTTGAAGACTTCACTTTTTATATACATAATAGATTTCATATAATATCACTAGTTTTCAAATACGAAAATTTAAACTCTAAGGTTATTTATACAGCATTGAACAGAAGCCATAGATTTCCTATGTCTTATCGAACATGCTGATTTTCTCACAACTGAGGCAGATATGTAGATGTATGCATGTATATGTACATGTATGCTCATGCATTTGCTTCAGGTTGATAAAAAAGTCAGAGAAATGGAATTATTATTTTTAATTAATCTATCTTCTTTTACAGCACTATTCTTAGAAAAATTAGGATCTCAGTGGGTTTGAAGTTGTTAAGTATTGCAGTTCTTCCTTATGCTTATAACCTACTTCCCCCACCTAGCTTTCTACTTGGAAAAAAATCCTTCATTAAATAAGTCTGGAGATGGGAGATGTTTTTATCCCTCTTGATGAAAACATACCTTTTAAAGGTTATTGATCACACACACAACAAATAGCAATCCATGCCACACTGCTAAAAAAAATGACAATAGTTCCTCACACCTACACGCACACATTGGTAACAGTACAAAACATAGCAGTGGCCATTCATAATGAACATTGTGATTATGCTCTACTCTTATTAGTTTCTATTTATTGATCAGTAAAGCAAAAGGATGCAATATAAGTTAAAATCTATACCTTTGTGCACAGAATTATATATTACCTTCTTAAACTTCTGATTACATTGATGGAATTCAGTGGTGTCTCCTACCATAGATGGCTTTGAAAGGAATTCAGACATGTTCATGGAAGGTGTACTATCTTTGGTATAAGAGGCTGGGGAATTCTGGGAATTGAACTCTACACCTGTTAAAGTTGCCAAGTTTGAAAAACACTGATCCTATGATCCATCCATAAAACATATGAAGAACGGTTACAGGCACTGGGCATGGCTAGTCTAGTGAAGAGAAGGACCAGGGGAGACATGATAG
>JAOYMU010000292.1:36888135-36898650 GCA_025802295.1 Psammodynastes pulverulentus | reverse complement strand
TTGACTTTCACAGACAACTCGCCAGTTCCTGGGATGGGGGTGGGTGGGATGGGTGGGTGAGTGGCTCCACATCCACCTGTGGATCGCGACAGCCGGCTGTGCCAGAAGCAGAAGCCGTGGGTGCAAACCCGCCTTTCGTCTTTCCTCTTGCATCACAAGCTGCGTGTTTGCCGGGGAGGGGAAGCGTGTGTGTCTGTGTGTTGTCTTGTCACTCTGCTGGGCCAGCCGAGGAAGGCTCCTCTTCGCTGCGCTCAAGTCCCGATCTCCGCCACGCATCTCTCTAGCTGCGGCTTTGCAGATCGCTTGATTTCATTAACTCCCTGCTTTGACCCTCAATACCAGCCAGGGCACCGAGCGCTTCTACCTGGCAGGCTCCAGTCCTCCAGCAGCAGCCCAAAGTCTATCAGCCTTGCTTGCAGCCCTCCGCCGGGAGACTCTGGGAGGTTTCCTGGGGCAGGTGGCGGCCGCCGAGAGAGAGACCACTGGCGAAGATGGGACGGAGCTTCGGTCCAACAGGGCCCGGCTTCTGCTCCCTCCCAGGCTTCTCCAAAGTGGCGGAATGGCCAAATCCACAGGAGGGCAGCCGCCCAAGTGCCCGCACCCAAACTGGGGACCCTCCAGTGGTGCCTTTGTGGGAAAAGGCTCGGAATCACCACCAGCGGCCCACTGCCTTGCTTGAGGCAGGCAGCACAGGGCAAGAGAGGCAGCCGCCGCCTTGCTTGGCCAGGGAAAGCAAGTGAGAGAGCGGCCCACGCCAAGCTGCCCGGCCCCTTCTGGCTCACTCTCCCGGATGACCTGGGAGGCAGACAGGGCCGTGCCACAGTTGCCAGCTCCTCCTCCGCACTCCGGCCACCAGCAAGGTACTCTGCTTAGGCTCGCGAGTCGTAGGAAAAGGCACACACACTGGGTAGGCAGCTCTTCTTTCTTTCTTTCTCTCTCTCCCCCTTGCTCACTCGGTCGCCCGGCCGAAAGTGAATGACCGGGGAACCAGTTTTGGGGCGTGGCCAGCCAGGGATCACCACCAGTTCGGCGACCAGGCCCAATTTGTGCCACTGGTTCTGCCGAACCAGGCCAAACCGGCTGAATACCACCACTGCCCTTTTACTTATATCACATAATAGATAAAGGTTTTGTTGCTGCTATTATTTAATATTCAGTAACCTGTTGCTAGTTAAAAAGTAAAATTAGTAAATAAGCAAAATGGTAGCTACAATAGAAACAGATAAAAAGGTTGTATTGTACTTTCATTCAAAGACAGCAAAAGACATTGCAATATTCAACACTGCCAAAATAACAACTTCAGATCTATTGATCATGTTTAACCTCACCCCAAGAAGCTTTCTTCAGAAGAGAAATGATAGTTAACCAAAAAAAGCTAACTTACACTCATGTTTGATTGTTTCTGAAGGAAAATTTAAGTTAAAAACAAGGGAAGATTTGGAATTGGAAATTTATATATGTCACTGGTTTTCTTACTTTCCATTAATGGGAAAAAATGATAAGAAGAACTTTGGAAATGATAAAACTGAATCTGATATGGAATTATGTATAAATGTTGACCATAATATTACTAAGATCCATAAACTGTTAATTTGGGAACAGTTTGGAAACCGTTTTGGAACAGAACATGAAGAAGTTAAAGACTGTAGTATAAAATGGACAAAAACATTGGAATAATATACAATTAGATCAATGAGAAATATATGGGAGAATAAAGGACTATAATTTACATTGACTTCTTATCTTAAAGGGAACATTTATAAAATGATGTATCCCTGGTTTGACACCAGATAAATTGTCAAAATATATAATGGGATTTCAAATATTTGTTGAAAATGTAACCAAACTGAAGGTACATTCTTTCATATTTGGTGGATGTGTAAGAAAACAAGAAAATATTGTATTCTGATTCAGAAGATTTTAAAAGTAAATCAGAGACTTTCCTTTGGGGATTAATGGACAAATGGAATTTTATTTTTATATATGGCAACAGTGGCAAAATTCCTATTTATGCACAAAAGTGGAAAGACTTACAAATACCTACAATGGAAGAATAGATGCAAACTATGGTTAAGCTGATGGAATTGGCAGAAATGGCAAAATTGTCAGCTTTGATTAAAGAAAATATCAATTTTATTTCTACCTGGAAACACTTTTGGAATGTTTGTGAGAATCTGAAAAAAAAAATGGAATTGTGATTCTGGGATGTAATGATTAAAACTATACGGGATTAAAGAAATAAGGCGGGCTATTGTTAATTTTAAGGTCAAAGTTTCATGTACTTTGTACCAAAGAACCCAAAAGTTATCTTTTTAAAATTTTTATACTTTTTTGTTCCTTTTTATAAACTATTTGGTTCACTTCTCCTAGTGCAGCCTATTCTGGCACCAAAAGATCAAGAGCTATCCTATCTCTGGTACAAGACCTATTCAAAGCAGGCCTTGAAAAAATAATAAGAGTTTGCCCAACTCTTCAACTTTAGGGTAAAGTTGTGGGTCAATTCTAAAGAATAACATGCATTATTGAGGAATAAAGAAAGCCCAGATGATTGTCATGTTCTTAGTGAGAGTAGACTGATTAACCAAACCATACTCCATATCTACAGCAGCTGCAAATGTCAGGCTTCCTTCTTTATTTCTGTTACATTTCTTTCTGTGATTGATGGGTCATTAATTTAAAAAATCAAGCATGTATAAAGCACATACTTTATTTCATTTTATTAGTACCAAGGTTAAAGCTGATTTTTTTTCTCTAAAACTTCAGAGTTTTCCCTTCTTTCTGCAGAACAACGCTGGGAAATATAGCAAGAACTACCTTGATAGCTGAACCATTGGAAATCTCCTGAGTAATGTCAGGGAGGGCTGGATCATGCATGGATTGCACTTCACCCAGGATGTACCATTGCCAGTGAGATTCTGAATAACCAGACCCACCTGCTAGCTAACTGATAACACTCTAGGGTCATTCCCCTGAAGAAACTGACAGGCAGAGGATATTTAAATAAAGCCACTGATGAATTCATGACCTGCACAGCTGAGATTAATAAAAGGTGTAAAAGAAGAAAGAAAATGTAGATAAATGCACATTCCTTTGTATCATAACAAAACTTTGACATGTAAATCAGCTGAATGGAGCAGAATAGGCAAAGAATGTGTCTCCCTGTACAGGAAAAGCAAGGGCAATTGTTCTGCACAAACTTGGCCATTAGCCAAAGCAGTCGTGTGCCATGCTTGTTTGCCTACCAGTGCAGTTGAGATTGGCAAATGCCCATACAGCTTGAAGGCGGAGGACTGGATGCCTGCCAGGAAGTGTGTGGGCTTGATGCCACTGCTGGACTCCATAGCCTGGTAGGAAGGAAGAATACAAAGGCATTCAATAATCCAAATGTCCCTCTGCTTCAAGAGAGTGGTGCCAAGCAGCATTTAATGAGAGATTGCTTTGTTCCAAAGTCCTCAACATCAAGTGGGCTGGTGAGCTCATTAACCTGACTGCAGCAAATAAAAAAGGCACACTCAGAAGACTCCCATGATAGCCTACTCAATTGTGTAAGAGCCCTTTTGCTTTCTTTAGGGGGATCCATTAACAAGCAGCAGCATAAACATCACAAAGCACGCCAGTTTTCTGATTGTTCAGCTAAAGTCTCTTCCCCCTTGGGGATTAGGGCCTTTCCTGAAGATAGGCCTGGTGTGCGAGAAATGTTCCATTTTTACTCAGTTGTTGCATGGTGTTCGGCCATCTTTTTCTCAGTGACTTCATTTGCTTCGAGAAAAACTGTCCTCAGGAAAAAAAAAAGAATGCCTCTCCCCCTCCTGTCAAAGAAAAACTAAATGTTTTTTTTTTTTTTTGCAATGATGAGTTTGGGGTGCATGAAATTCTGTTTGCTATAGGATTTGGCTATGAATATTGGTGATAGATGTCCCAACTCTTCCCTTTATGGCTAAGATTATCAAGGAATACATTACTACAAGACATGTAGTAATTATGCTCATTAAATTGGATGGCTTTAAAAGAGGATTGGATAAATTCTTGGACAAAATGGTATTTAGGTATTTAGCAGAAAAAGTATGGGTCTCATAATTTTATTCATTTTCCTTTCCTACTCAATACTGTTACACTGCATCACCACACAACATGAGTGTGGGTGGGAAGACATAGGTATGATTGATGTTTGGCTTGGAGCCTATTTCTGGAAGGGCAGGATAGTGTTATTACTTCTGCTCTTGATGAGATACTCCACTCCTGTTTCAAGATTCATGTGAATATCAATATCAAATATCAGGCTGGAGATTAACTGCAGACACTGGCATCCTCCGAAGCACAGCAGTGGAGCAGAGACAGCAAAATCCTGCAGAGCCTTTGACAAGGACAGTGGTAATTTGATTGATCATCATGTTGATCATGTGATGAATGCCTTCTTTCGAGGTGTGTAAAGTGCCATACACTTCTCCTCTTCTACTGCCCCTCTCAATTCTCCATTGTCTTACCTGCCCAAAATAGAAAGTCTCAAGTACTAAGTGAGTTTAATCAGGATTTGAAAGCACTTTTGCCCATCGAAAAGTTGTAGTATGGTCGTTTTCAGTACATAAAACTATTAGGAACAAGAAGTAAATTTTAAAGTTCTTCTTTGTGCATATCTTTATTCAAGAAGAAAAAGGTAACAAAAATGCAGAACAAGGTAAAGTAGATTTTTGAAATTAGATGGGGTTAGAAACACAGACATAGACACACAGACACGGACATGAGTGGTCATGATTCTTTACTCTCACATATTGTACTAATATGTGAGGCAGTCTTTGACAAAGTTACATAATGTGATTTTCCTCTATCATTCCATAGATATAGCACTTGCCCTCAGGAATTGTGTTCCCAGTGCAAGTGCCTGTTCTATTACCATTTGAAACATGTTAGTCTGTTGATCTGGCCACCAATAAGGAAAATGGAACCATATCTCCAGTTATTTTTACAATTTAAAATATTTATAGTGGGCACAACTTTACTGCCTTAAAAACAGCTGTGTGGTCAAAGAATTTGAGTTATTAGATTATGGCCAAAGGTCAAATTAATGCAAACAGCAGAGGCTCTTCTGTGGTCTACCATGAAGATTACTATTACTTTGCGCACCTGAACATATATGCAATGGAAACATGTCTTTGGAATATGAATCTAACAAAGTTAAGCATTAGCAGTGGGCAAGGGGTACAAGTGATGTTTTGCATGTTATCATGTTTTTATGCAAATGATGCAAATGACATAATTTGCATCATTTGTCCAATGAAGGTCCTGATGTCACTGGGGTTTATTGAAAAGGGGCTCAATTCAGGCCATTGCATTTAAATATATTGTGGAGAGCGTCGCCCATGAATTACGAGACAAGGCGTTGTCCAAGGTGAGGGCCGAAAGCAATCTCCCAGGCACTCTTTTATTGAGAAAATACACAAGGAAATCGATCTCAAGAAAATACATGATTGGCTATATTTTGCCGCAATGGGCTAAGACATTCCTACCTGAAACATCTTTACCGTATAAGGGCTTGTTGCTTATGCCACATTCCAGGGAAATTCCTTGGCGCCGCCAGTGACCCACCCACGTCTACATACGTGAGATTGACCTTATCTGTCATGGCGATGATTACGCTACAAATTCATTCCCACAATATATGGATTTGTATATTGTTCCAATCTAAACTATACCCCATCAATGGGACTTCCCGGGAATGACAAGGAAAAACCAAGCTAATGAAAACAGGATTTCATAACTGAATGGAAGCTATGAGCCTTTTTTTAACATGTGTCCCAAAGCTGTATCCCAAAGTTTGTAATGCAATGTTGAAATGCACAAGGTCTTGCAGATACCACTACATCACAATATGGTGTAAGGCAATGTGTAAAGACAGACAATAATTTCATAACTTGATTTATGCTGGAGCTTTTATGTATAAACCAAGTCTTCAGGATGGGATCCATATGGTTTAGCACAGGGCTGTCCAACTCCCAGTCCATGGGCTGAATGCGTCATGTGATGGCCACTCCCACACCTGGTTTAGCAAAGGGGGAAAAAGTCCTGATACATCATGTGATGCTGCCATGACAACATGAGTTTCACACCCCTAGTTTAACATAACAGTTATGCTAATATATGATGTTTATCTTTGTAGTTCAGCTGTGTTTATTCTGATGCGTAAATACAGGAAAAAGTCTGTTCAGTAAACTTCTACCTGATTCTTATCAAAATCAGAGATGCTGGCCACTAGAATCAGATACTACATTAAATAATGTGGCTAACAAGATATATCTAGATCAGTTCATTTTCAAAAATGTGGGTGTGGTTACTCAATTCAATTAAAATAATGTCTTATTTGGCTCTAAGCAAGAGAAATACTCAAGTGTATTGGTCTCGAGTTGCTCAGGGAAAACAGGGTTTACTAACTGAATGAATCATGTTTCTTTCTCTATGTAACCTAATGAATGTTGATAGTCTTTTACTAATTGCTTGCCTCCTTATTTTTTCCTTTATGCGTTTGGCTTACTCAGAGCTGAAATTCTAGCTAAAGAAGAATGCAGAACTGATAAGTTATACAACCTTTTTTCCGTGGCCATTAAAAAGCTTATTTGACTCCTGTTCATTGAAGCTTATGGACTGCCAATTCATTACTATATATTACAACTGATTCCAATTCTTCAAAAGGCACCTGACAGTTTGGCAAAAAAAAGAAGCGAATAAGCATTCAGCAGTAAAGTTGGGATGTCCTGGAACTTACTTATTTTTATTTATTAGATGCTATTACTCAGAGCATCACATCACACTGCTGTCTTGTTGGGGGTGGGAATGACACCGACCACAGATAGACAAAATAGATAAAATAACATTTTAAAAAATTCAAATGTATTTTTCTAATAATGTCTTTTCTGTTTTATTACTGTACATAAGTAGGAGCTCAGTAATATAGCAAAAAAAAGTCAATAGTAATATAGCAAATTTTAAGAACAATTGCTGTATCAAAATCTTCTTTGGTTCATTTAGCAGGGTGGAAGGTAGGTAATATAGCTTCATCCATTTTATTGTTCTTCTAACACATTTCTTTAGACTCTAATAAGAGTGAAAGGCAGCTTTTACATTAGAATATTTTACATACTGTTTGATGCATTTTCACAAAATAAAAAAGTTATAATTTTGAAGAATTTATTTAAATGTACATATGCATACCTGTATTTAAAACATGTGCAAATATTTTTTTTTAAAAAAATCTAAACAAAAAGACTCTATTTAAAAGAAATATGTTTTTGCAAAAGTTGAAGAATCAATATAGACATCCATTGCACTTTGGAGCATTTTATATTTCCACAATCAAAGAATTGTCAAAGTGTTACTGGACCTCAAGCAATTTTGAAATCTAGCTTATTTGAATTACTTGTATTTCAGACACACATGCATTCTCTGAGGCATACATGTAAACCTATCAGTTCTTGACATGGCAAGATCTGTTCTTAAATGAAAGCTTTTATTTGGTTTGACTTGGGAGTTCAGTTAATATTAATTTTATTTCATTGCTATGGTTTCCACATTCTGGAACAATTATCCATTCCAATCAAGAAAAACATGCTGTTAGAATTGTGTTTACTTCTCATAGTGGCAACTGCTGTGCCTGAGGGAACTGCAAAGATGAAAAAGTAGAAGCAAAAGCAGGGCACCTTTTTGCTTGATGGACACATTGCTGGAATGTCCCATGAACCACAGAAGATCAACATAGCCTACTTTTATAGAGTATGGATTTTTATAGGGTGGGAGCAAATTCTTTATCACAGAAGCCAAAATGCTCAGTATCTAAATCCTGCCACTAGACTTACTCCACATAAGTGCATTGTTTGAATGTGTACCTTCTGTTTTTCAAGAAGGAAAAATCCTACAGGTGTGAGAAATGGTATAGAAGGTAGCAAAGGGAATCAGAAATGGACAGAAATCATATTCATATCCTTTCTGTGGCAGGTTGATCAGATCAGTGTGCCTTCTGTGCATAGAAGTAGCCTCCCATTTATTAAATGGCCTATTTAGATCCATTCCACTATTTTTTTTTCACACTACACAGATGAGGTGCCTTCTTTCTTTTAAGGACTTGAATTTTGCCTTGATAAGTAATCTACTGAGAAATAAATGTTTTTCAGAAAGAGTAGGCAGATTTTGATATTGATGCCAAGGGAAAGCATGCCAATAAAGATAAAGAAGGCTGCTAGGAAGATGTTAAGGGAAAGTAGATAGTAGCTACCATGAGATTAGGGTCTTCTTATCATTCAGTGTATTCCCATTGGTTTCAATGACATTATGTTTATTCTGCAAGTTAATGAAAAATGCTACAGCAGAGTCATTTGTTTAGTTCAAAGTCAGGGAAATGATATGGCTGCGTATTCTGTTTTGGTTTGTTTTTTTTTAATGAAAGAAATGTATAGAAAAGGATCAACCTACCAATTTGAATATCTGATTCCAAGATTTGCAAGAAATACCAGGGTAAGATGACCAGTACGGTTTCCTTTTAAAATATACAGTAATTATTCCTAGTTAAGCAAGGTGATACCTGTTCAGTGTGGGATCCAACCTTCTCAGTCTTAGGAAATTTTTTGAAAAGTCAAAATCAAACATTTCATTTCAGCCCTCTTTCTCCTGCTTACCTAGTGAATGGGAGTCAAGAGTTTAAAAACACTGAGAAATTCTCTCAATGTCAGCCAAGTTGCTTCTTCAGTTATCACTTTCTAAAATTTGGTTTTCAGAACATCTTTTATTACTGAAGTTTGAAATGGGTTGTAATTTTTTCCCCATTCAGGGCAGTCCTTATATTGACAACTATCCTTATGTAGCCATCAATAACACAGCTATGTTTTAAAATAAAATATGGTCTTCACTAAAGCTAAATCTGAATCATAATTTCAAATGGGCCCAAAACCCTAGTAACCTTTGGTGAATAAGTCCTATTGATTTCATGCTGATTATAAGGGTTTCCTCTAAATGTTTTGGACAACAAATTGAAACTGTTTAAATAACCTTTACATTTTATTTTTCTGGTAGTGGTATCTGTTATCATGACATTCTTTCTATAAAATCTTTTCTACAAACATAGGCAGAACTGATATTTACAAAGAGAATAGATTCCCTTTGAATATTGGACAGGAGAATATTCTTTGGGAGCTGGTAGATGTTTTTGGCATTCTAGGAGCATTGAGGTGGGCTGATCATAGATCTATTGCCTTGTAATCTAGTGTTTGTATGATACCCACAATGCTCTCAATGATATTCACTGAATCAAAATAAAAAATATCATTGAAAAAAAACCACCAAAATGAAAAATATTTTAATAATCCCTTAAAAAGCTCTGCGGTTTTTCACCATTTTTTGAAATTTCAGTGGTTTTACATGAATGAGCTTTAAAACGTTGTTTTAAAATCTGTACACTGCTTGAAAATGTTGCTGAATCCTGCTGTAGAAAATACTGATATGATATCCCAGGTGGGGGGGAGAGGGGTTTGGAAAATGGCCTGTTTCTATGTTGTCCTTAGAGGTTTAAATCAGAAATCTAGAGAAGAATCTTGAAATGAAAATTAAATACATAATGCTTTCATACAAATATTATTTAATCCTCCTCTACTGGGTAATATTTACTAATAAATATTCAGTGGAAAAACCTGTCTAAAACCTCTAATAAGGTAAGCAACTCATAAATACTGTTAACATTTATATAGCAATGAGTCATATTTAAGACATAGGTCATTAAAAATCAATAGAAGAAAATTTGGGATACAACTTATGATTAGCACTGAACAGCTCAGGTAACAATGTAGTAAAATTAACGTTCAAGAGTATCTCAGTTAGTATTTTACCTTGGAAATACTTTGGGCCACCATCATCCTTCAATCTATTACAAATATACCAATATTACAACTTCATGCATTTTTAAGACATGGACCGTAAACTAAAATGCAATAGAGACAAATCAAATTCTTTCTCTCCTCTTTCTCTTCTCCATGGTAAATAAGTAATGTACTATGCTGAATGATGAATGGAGCATTACACAGGATAGTCTGGGTACTGAATTGTAGGATTAAAGCAGTGATCCTAGGGCTGCAAGTCTGTGCATGAGTGTTTAGGAAAAATATCTTTGGACCATACAGGATACAATTCAACAAAATGTGATAGGATCCTGTCACTAAGTATTGCCACTTACACTTGAAATACATTGAGATTAAGTATGTACTGGTATGTATGTATCTATGCATGCATGCATGCATGTATGTATGTATGCATGTATGTATGCATGTATGTATGCAGGGGTGAGCTTCAAAAATTTTAGTAACGGGTTTTCTGCCCAGTTGCTGGGTGGGTGTAGCCATGATGGTCGTGGCCTAGTTGGCCTCCTGCAGCACGGTGAGGGGGGAGCACTTTTGCCCTCCCTGGGCTCTGGAGGGTAAAAACTTCCTGTACTTTCGGGAGGCCCATTTTTGCCCTCCCTGAGCATTTGCTTGTACCCTGTCC
>JAOYMU010000292.1:36866569-36877458 GCA_025802295.1 Psammodynastes pulverulentus | reverse complement strand
GTGTTGCTTAGCTTGTTTATATTTAATATTGAAATGCAAAACATTCCACAGCAAAGGGAAAATATAGATAATGATTACACAGTGAAAAAACAAAGAGCAAGAAAACAAAATAACTTCAGTGATGAGAAAGTATAATGAATCACAAAGATAAAGAAACTAGATAACAAGAACTAGAATTCCACTAAAACTGAAAGGGGTTGGGGAATATTCTTTGTTTTCTTTTAGAAATACTTTCCCAATTTTATTTTGCAGAGAAAATATATTTATTAATTTAATGGACATATCCTTGCTAATAAAATAAACTAAAAATCCCCCAAACAAGTTGAGCCTAATTTAACTATTGTGCTTTCCAGTAAAGAATTATGATAAATGTGATCTAATGAAAAGCAAAGATTTTTTATTTTGTATTACAACTACAGTAGAACCTCTGGTCATGACCATAATTCATTCCATAACTTTGGCGATTTCTTCGTCTTGTAATGTTTCGTCTTCAGGAATTTCTGGGTCAGGGGTCGTGTTTGATCGCCACCCAAGTATGTGTTCATGACCAGATTCAAACATTTTGTGAATCTTTTGGATGGAACCCGATTTGGTCATGGTCAGAAGCGTTCGTGACCAGAGGTTCTACTATATAGGGTTCAATATTTGTCCAGATAATGACCAGAAGTCAAGACTGAATCAAAGACACATACATAAATACACAAACACACATACATACACAAACATACATATAGTACATACATACATACTTACATAAATACTGAGGACAACAAGCATTTAGTAAACCTAGAGGTATCTTTGCCAGCACATCCTCTAATCTTTGCCAGCTTTGCCAGCACCTCCTCTAATCTTCCCACACTAATCAGGATGGTCCCAAAGATATTTCTAGGCATATTTTCCGGAATGTTACATTGTTAGGTTTTCAGCAATGACATAAGCATGAAGCTCCTTAACCAAAATCCTCCTTCAGAGTCAGACCCATTCTAGAACCCTATCTGTTTTATCAGTATCAAACTTTTTTATTTGCCTATATTTTTGTGTTTGCTTAGTGATTCATAATTGGGCTATAATGTATCTATTTCTAATGTTGTGGTTACCACTTGAGCTTAAAATAAATTAGGTCAATGCAGTAATAAAACTGCAAAACTGTACTTTCTCAAAGTTTTTTCAAAAACATATTACTTTAAAAAGTGAGATCTCCATTCAGATTAATGAACTGTATCATACCCATAGAGACTGTATGGGTATTTGATGTTATGTGTTTTTCAGTTCAAAGTGAAAATATTGTATTGAGGTTGTGTGTGTGTTTTCATTTAGATGGATTACATATTCATCATTTTCCTTTTTCATAAAAAGGCATTCTGTAAATCATCCACATATCCTTTTTGTTTCCGTGATACGCCTCTCATGAAATTGGTGCCTTTAATGTCAAATCAAGGAATAGGAAAGCTTAGCTGGAGTCTCTGTTCCAAATTCTGGTATAAGTCCAGTGAGTTCAATGGAATTATACAGAGGATAAATCAGTCCCTTCATGTCTAGCAGGTATACTATAAATTTAATTTCATGGCAAACTGAAGTCTATTACTGAAAATCACAGAGAACAGCCATCTCAGCAATGCCATCTTTCTTTTTTATGGAGTCTTCTTGCACACATTTCTAGTTTTCACAAACTTTGCCTGCACCTGCCAGTAAAAAACTGCTTTTTGTTGGAGCACAATGACAACAAATTAACCACCAAACAGATTTCCAGTAGATGGCCAAGCAGTAACTCAGGAAGAAACTGATGGGCTGATTTTACCTTTAGGAAAGCAGAGTGCTATACTTGTTGGCAAATTTTGCTAACCTAGTCAAGAAAGTGTGCTATGAATTTCTAACTATTTCACTTGAGAGGCTGGGGGCAAGGGATAAAAAATATGCAGCATAATTCAAAAATGGCTTGTTTTGTTCCAATTTCAAGGCATTTAAGTTGGAATATTCAAAATACCCTATGGAGTAGAATAGAGTTATTTAATACTTGGTATCCTGCCAGTATGACCTCTTCCTGCCCTAAGGACTGACACTGTGTCCCTTTCTCTCTCTGCAGAACTAATTGCTTATCAAAATGAAATTAGAGCTGCAAATCAGCACCCTGCTGTGATTAGACTCTGTTGGAACTGGATCTTGCTGTAACAATATGAATTTAATCTGCTCCTGAAATGGCCAAAGCTATCATTGGTTTCACTACATACACACGCTCGATTACAGCTGTACAACAATTTTTTTTAGCTTAAAATGTCTTAGAAAATATGTTTAATAAAAAGCTTTATAAAAGGGTGGAGTTCTTTCAATGAGCACAATTATAGCTCTTTTATATAGAAATTGTATTAAGCTGTCAGACTCATTTTAATAATATGTCTTTTTTTCTCAAACGTTACATCATTTTAAATCTTTGCCACTGTGCCATAGATTTTAGAAGAATCCCACACTGAACCCCTCAATATTTTGGGTATATTTCCTTCTTTCTGAGACCCTTGAAGCTACATCTCATTAGGCTAGATATCTCCTATATCTTTATATGAGGGAAAAGAGTGTTAAAGGGGAGGGGCAGAACCAATCAGCTACACCCCATACTCTAATTTCTGTGATTCCCATAGCAGGCCCAGATTTCAACACTGCAGTTTGGTAGTAAAATCATCCATTCATAGCAGTGTATTTTTTTCACATTTTGAGGGAACAGAAAGACACATTTTAACTTCTCTGCTCCCAAAGCATACACAAAAACAGGCTGTCCAGGCATCCAAATGATGGCATTGTGTCGTCTGTCATGCTTGTGACCTTCATTGGTTGATATTTTTAAAATTAAAATGTGTGGTTCCTGTTTGCAAAAAAGAGGGAAGTATTCTCAGAACTAGCCTACGTGATGTCTCTAGTGTCCTGTGAAGTCAGCCATCTTGGTATGTACCTATCTTGCCTGAGAAATGTGTCAGTATATAACTGTAATATTCACATTCTATATATTTACAATTCCAGCTCAGAAAGCCTCCTTATAATCCAGGCCAATGATTATTAAATGGGACTAGGTCCTTTAACTGAAGAGATTTTACACATCAGGAGTGAAGTTGAAGCTCTTTTCATTGTTATGATTTACTGGCTGGTTTACTTGCTGTCAAAATAACACTATAGTTTGCTGACTGCCATATGGAGGTATTCATTCCCCTCCTCCCACATGCCTCACTCATCTCACTGGATGTTGGTCGCAGATTTCCCTAGAATGAAACTAAAGTTAATTTCCCTACTAGGATTAGTGGCCTGTCTAGCAAAGACAACACCTAGTTAAGAGCATCTAATGAGACATAGGGAAGTGACTATCTATGATATCCTCATTAATTATTTATAATACCTTCTTGAGTCATCCAGTCATCATGGTACTAGTATAATAATGTTAACATCAGGGTTTCTATAACCTAAATGATTCTGGGCAATGCCTTAAAGATGAATACCTAGTCAGGAAGAGCTCATATGCCTTAACTTTTGAGATCAGAGAACCTTTTCATTCTAGCCAAATAGATGGAATCTATTTAAGTACTTCATGTCCTTTACAAAAGATTCATGACAGCACTGTTGATTCTAGAACAGTTATTGGCATTGGCATTCTGCTGCCCTACAGGATTGTACCAATTTTATGATGTCAACTCTTCAGATTCAAACTTATTTTAACTAGGGATTGTTTATGAATTATTTATGAAGCCTTCATAATGAAATCACTATCTTCCAGGAGCTTCAGAAACCAAATACACTTTTACAAGCTTGTTAAAGATCTCTAACCAGGTGCATCATATCTCCAGCATAATCTGAATTTCTATAGTTGTTTGCATTAGTTGTATGTGGGAGAGGTTTTTAATTGTATCTGCAGGATGTTAGTGAACCAAGCATTTAAATATGTTATAATCTTCATATCCAGGCTGGAAAATCTTACCATATTACTACTTTATTTTGCTATAAATATTTGTTGTCTGGATCATACAGTGGGATAGTTGAGATACTGTATAGACACAGCATGGCTAAAAACTCAGTGTGCCTTCTTTTAATTACTGATTGATTGCTCTTATATCAGTACAATGGATTTTAAAAGCCACTGTGAATAATAAGGTAGTTTTGAGATAAATCAAGGTGTAAAAGAGTGATAAGGAAAATGATGGCTTTACCATTAAATACCATAATCTTCAAATGAGGGACTCTACGATATCTCATCAAGATTAGAGACTCAAGTCTCCCTAGAAACTTTAGTGAATACTAATTCACTAATGTCTGGAAATAGGTATTTGGACTAGCTTCTATTTTCAGTTCTAGCAAAGTTGCCAAAACACAGTTTGAGTAGCCTGTAAGAAAAGTGTAATTTAAGCTCCCAGTCAAACGCAAGTAAATCTCTTAATATGTTTTTTAAAAAAAAAACATTTATAGGTGCTAATATCCACTTTTTGGTGACTAAATTGCTACAGACATTATATACCAGTATTTCTCAATCATGTCAGCTTGAAGATACTTGGACTTCAACTCCTAGAATTCCCCACAGCATGCTGGCTAAAAACATAAGGTGTTGAAATACACACATTTTACAACTGCTGAGGTTGAGAAATACTGCTTTAGATTATGAATATCTGGAACCAGTATGGGTAAAGTAACAGTACTGGTTAAATGAAATGTTACATATATTGCTATTCATTGCATAGGAACACAAGCACACTATGCTACTAATGACACAGTGTTAAGTATGCTAGACTTTGAAACAGAGCATAAGTTTGTAAACCTTAGTCTTGATGAGGGTTTCCTGGTCCATTTTGGCCTGTGACTATTCCAAAACACAGAGTCAGGACAAAGAAGAGGAGTAGCTAGGATGAAATTAAATATGCTGAAAATTAGATTAAATATTTATTTAATCATTTCCTAGGATCTGCCCTATAGCGATGAGGTCTTGTCTGTATGAAATCCAGACACATACTGTATGGTCACAACAATATACAGGAATCATGTGGATTTTAGTAGGCTAGATCTGGTAGCTCTAGTCTGCCCCTAAGACTTTTTGCTATGTAGACTTGAAGCTGAAAAAAAATTATTATGAATGGTTATTGTCAACTCTATAGTATGGGATACTTACCAGATTTTCTATTAGTTTGTGTTTTTAAGTTATTAATGTGTTAAAATGTTTACCATTTCATTGAAAATTTAGGGCAAATATAAAAAAATGTGTTGGGGATTTTGGACATCAATTTTTAATATGCTTTCACTCAAGTTTTCCATATTCATTAAAGAATGGCTGGTTAAGCATTCTTGGTAACAAAGATTATATTTGGGGACATCTTAGATTTTCAGAATGATTATATACATGTGAAATAGTTCAGGTGTCCTTTTCTTCCACTAAATCTCTGTAGCATGCAACAAATTTTTACTGCTATGTCTCATGATCCTTGAAACATTATCAATCTTGGACAAAAGTCTCTTAGGTGATAATCAAGGGTGCCATTCAAATTTTACAAGTCTTTCTCCCACCTGTGTGATGTCACATGAGAGCCATTGATTTTGTGCAGGAGTAGTAGCTGTCTTATTATTGTATTACCTTATCAGCCCCATCAGTGAGGCTGGCCAAATGTTAAAAAACAACATTTGCTTGAGGACTGTATGCTGATGACAAACCAGTTTGAATAAGTTATGTAACTTAGAATAATATTTATTTAAGATATTTTTTTATCTCACTTGTATTACATTTGTAGATAACTCAAGGTGGCAAACAGCTCTAATATTCCTTCTACCCCCCCCCCATTTCCCCTACCATCACAACAACCCTGTGAAGTGAATAGGGCTAAGACAAAGTGTGTGGTTGAAAGCCACCCAGCTGGCTTTCATGTGGGATTAGAATTCACCTTATGCTGATTTCTAGCCTGGTGCCTTAGCACTAGACCAAACGGGCTATATAGCTATTGAAATATTAAGAACACAAAATTAGTTAATTACTTATATGTAATTGAGTCATTCCCGAACCTTGGACAGCTATGGACAACTATGGTAACACCAGAGGTGGTATTCAGCCAATTCTGACAGGTTCTGGAGAACCAGTAGCGGAAATTTTGAGTAGTTTGGAGAACTGGTAAATACCACCTCTGGTTAGCCCTGCCCCCATCTATTCGCTGCCTCATGAGTCCCAGCTAATTGGAGTCCCAGCTGTTCAGTTTGGTCTTCTTTTGTTGCCCTGCACAGGAGAATGAAGCTGGAAAGCAGGTTAGTGGGGTAGGGAGAGAATGGGGATTTTACAGTATATCCTTCCTCTAGAGTGGGGTGGAAATGGAGATTTTGCAGTATCCTTCACCTGGGATGGAAATGGGGATTTTACACCAAGCCACGCCCACCAAGCCATGCCACACCCACCAAGCCACATCCACAGAACCAGTAGTAAAAAATTTGAATACCACCACTGGGTAATACCCACTTTTGCCTACCTGTTCAAAGGATATTCCAATGATTTATTTGGTCACATTCTTTCATTTTATACAGTAAATTGTGCTTCTGCTTTCTCTGTCTTGTCAGACCTGGTTTTTTCCTAGTCCATCTTTCAATAGATGTTGAAATATGTGCGTTTTTATTTGTTGATCATTGCCACTTCATTTGATCTAGAATGGATTGATTTGTTCTTTTTACAGAAGGACTTCCTATTCTTAATTCTTATTTCTTCCTATTAACTATCTCCAAATCTATAATTCAAAGGTATTAATCTTCTTTGCTGTCTCAGTTAATGTGAATCTGTTTCATAGCTATACATGATTACTGGAAAAAATATCATTTTTACATTCCTGATCTTTGTTGCCATAAAAACATTTTATCCCTCATGATCTCATCTAAGTTTAGTATTGCTTTCTTCCCTAGAATTAATCCCTTATTTCCTTTCCATCATTGTGCAGTTTTTATCCTATCTCTGAGATTAAGAAAAACTATCTATCTTATTTTTTCTGCATGAACAATAAGTTCTTCAAGCATAGTGGTTAATGATGGCACTCTTTCTCTCTCTCCTTCCCTATAAAATATTAACTGAAGTTTTTTATTTCCCATTTTTTAGTTTCATCATTATTAGCTGTTCGAAGTCCTAACATTTGGCTAACAATGTGACATCATTAGCATATGGGTAGTCTTTGACTTGCAACCATTTGTTTAATGACTGTTCAAAGACACAACAGCACAGAAAAAAAAGTATAAACTTATGACCATTTTCCATACTTACGATCATTGCAGCTTCCCCATGGTCATGTGATCAAAATTTGAAGTTGCCATACAAATGTCATGCCTTTATGATGGTTGCAGTGTCCAAGGTCATGTGATCACCTTTTGTGATCTTCTGACAAGTATATTCAATGGGAAAGCCAAATTCACTTAACAACCATGTTACTAACTTAACAACTGTAGTGATTCACTTAACAAATGTGGCAAGAAAGGTCATACAATGGAGCAAAACTGTTTTGCTTAGTGATGAAAAATGGTTCAATTGTGGTCATATGTTGGGGACTATCTTTATGTCATTTAGTAATGTTTTGATCTCCAGTTTTGATACTAGCTGTCCTGTAATCTTCTCCAATCAATGCTGACATCCAAACAATATATTTGTATACAAATTAAACAGATACAGGGACACAATGATTTCTTTCCTCACTACATTTCTTATTGTAGATCATTATATTTTTTAAACATTCTGTTCATTTGGTATTTTCTCTCTCTTTATATATTTCTATTCTTTGTAAGTCTGTAAGCAAAACTTTGCTTGCATAAGAAATTTGTGCATGTTGTCTTACATCACCCTTTATGTGATGTACATTCACTGAACTTTTCCAGTCTCTAGAGCAGGGCTTTTTTTCCACCGGAACGTGGCGGAACGGCGTTCCGGGACCTTTTTGTAGTCCGTGTCACGTGTTCCGTCTCCACCAATCGCGCTCTATAGCTTCCGGGATATTTAGCGCGACGACGGGGGTTCCACCACCTTTCGTTGGAGAAGAAAAGCCCTGGTGATATGAGTCCTTCTTGTTAATATAACTAATAGCTGTTTTATTTGAAATGATTTATAAATCAGAGTGGCCACCTAAATTCTTGCTTTTTTATTTTATAACCATCATGTTTAAGTTACAGACTAGAATATATGTTTGATACAAACTTCTCTACAGTCCTGGAATATATATGCACTATGATAAAAATATCCAGAGAAGAAACAATTTTTGTCCAGCAAGAATTTTTCTCTAATGGTATAAAAGGCCACATTCATCCTATCATCTTGGTATCATGCTGAATATTCCATTACTTCACTTTCTTATGCCTTTATATTTATAAGGGATTAATTCTATATTATATTAGGGATCACTTGCCTTCAACATATTGCTATACTTGTACAAGTTAAGCTTTATCAGATGCTGCCTTTTAAAGAGTAATTCCTACTTGCCTAACATGTTTTTTGAAGCTTTATCTAAGGATGGTTTCACATATTTACAATTAATGTAGACCAGATGCTACCATTTTAGGTTTGAATATTGGATGCACAAGATCCAACCCTTTCTATGGATTCAGTCTTCTCAATAGCCTTGGGCAAGTCACAATCAACCTAAATGACTTCACGAAGTTGCTGTGAGGCTACAATATGGTTTTGATCTCCACAGAGGAAGGATACGATATGAAATATTAATAAGATGTGGAGCTGTACTACTGCTCTTATTAGAGTTCAAGTCAGAGATCATGTCATTTTATTTGGATATTTTAGTGTTCCTTGATGTTTTACCTGTGTTTTTATTATGTTGATACTTAGTCCTTCTTGGATACCATGGGGAATACGAAACAAACAAATGGCATAGGGGCAATAAAGACAGTTAACATAGAAAAATATCCAAATTAAATATGCAATTAAAGATATAGAAGTTGATTTAAAATTAAATCAGCTCGCATGCAAATTACTGCTGAAATATTTGGAAGGATTGTAGCTTAGTTCAGTTCTTGAATTCAAAAACACATTTTAGATCACAGAAAATAATTTTCAATGAAGTGTAGATGTGTGTAATTTGAAAGTGTAGTTTGTTTGTTTACAGCATTTATAACATCCCATATTATTGTTCATTATTACAATTGTGCCTGTACAATTACGCCTGCAACATGATCCCTCCAGGCATATCTGACTAATTCCCACATTTCCTTGTCAGCATGACTTTAGGGCATGCTGGCAATGGATTCTAGAAGTTAAACTCTAAGACAGCTGGAAGACACCTGGCTTGAGATTGCTGCCCTATATTCTATTATTCTATCATAGATTACATTTTGGCAGTGGTAATAGTGTAATCAAACTTTACTTTTATACTGCAAGTAGTTTGTTTTTTTATAGTGTTTATACAGATATTTCTGTGTGATAAAAAAAGAATCTGGGTATTGAAAATGGCTTAAAGCAATTCTTTTTTATTAAATTAATTAATTTAATTATTTAAATTTGATTCAATAAAGTTCCATGGAAACACCTGAACTGAATTACAGCAAGTCTTTTAACTTTTTAATTCTCACAACAAAATAATAAATCAAATGCACTCCTATATATTATTGTTCATAAGAACTCATGTCTATTTTTGTAAATTTAAATGGTAATAATGGCTTTGTGAAAAACCACAATTGATACTTGTTTATATAATTTTATGTAATCATTGAAATCACATTCTCATCACTTGAGTTGTGGACAATAGAACTTTTCTAAAAGTGAGTTCATAAGAATTGCATTCTGTTTCTAATTTTGCTATTGTTGCTTCCCCTTAGATGATAAACATAACAATGAGTTGTCAAAGGACACTTGCAGGTTGTTTGCTCATCTCTTTATCTGCGTGCACAAAGATACTGCAATAAGATGTTCTTATAACACTGCCTGTGTCATCTACAGCCCACGTTCACCTTTAGATATTCCATCTAAATGTAATATTTTCCTTCTTCTCTTGATCCAAGGCAAACCATTGATTATAATTTACCGTTTCATCAATGATGCAGGTAATAATATATTCATAGTCTGGGACCTACCCAGCTCCTATTGGCCACTGTTGGCTGCTGTAGCATGTCTTCTGCCCTTTGATCATTGACTTCAGTGGCATTTCAGGTTGGGCTGCTAGAGAGACTGAACACTTGGCTTATGTGCAATCCCTGCCTGATTGGTGTTTTCTAAGTGTTTGTTGGATATTATGCATATTCCACATAACCTGGGAATACCATTCTTTAAAAGGGGTGGTAGTCCCTTGGATGTGTGTGTGCATGTGTGTGTAAATTACAAGTGGAATTTGACTTTGAGGTGCAGTGTGTAATCTACTGAGCAAACAATTCTGTTCCCAGTCAACCTCACTCCCTCAATTGCTTATTCGAGTATACTAGGCAAGAAAATATCTAAAACCTCTAAAGTTCTTTGCTTCCACATTAAAATCCATTAATGAAGTCCTTCACCCTCCAACACTTTAAACTCCAGAGGATAAGCAAAGAGTAAATATATGCTTAAATGCAGAGACCACTAGACTCTTCACCCACACCTCATGTACTGTTCATATAATTTGTCAATATTTCAATGGGTTTTTTTTTCTTCAAAAGGGACTGCAACCTTTTGATGTTGAAATTTACCATGTAACCTTTTCTCACAACATCCAATGTTCCTTCTGAGTTTCTTCTCAGGCTGGTTCTGGAATAAATGGCCTAATTTTAAACATGTGAAAAACATGTGTGCAAATTAAAGCATGGTTTTACAGATAGATAAAGCCACTACTCTAACCATTTGTCAAAATCTGCTTCCGCTTCCAGCCATTAAAGATAATGCTTTTCCTACTGGCAGGTGGAAAGGAGAAATGAAGCAAAGGGATTTTTAAGACTTGTGGACT
>JAOYMU010000292.1:36844100-36855955 GCA_025802295.1 Psammodynastes pulverulentus | reverse complement strand
ACTAGAGGGACCCCTCCCTCTGGGCCCAGCCAGGTCTCGGTGATACCTGCCAGGTCTGCACCCTCCTCCTGAATCAGATCTAAAATCAGGGGAGCCTTGTTAACCACAGACCTGGCATTGCATAACATTAGCCGGGTACCCAGGGCCTGAGATGAATGTAAAATACTGGGTTTTTAAAAAAAATAATCCAGTCAGTGACTAAAATAATTTCATTTCACTCACATAAAGACATTCTGAGAAAAATAGCATGCAAACTTTATTTTACGAACTGCAGTCCAATATATTTGATATAATTTTTGTTGATTTAGTTACATCTGACTAATATGAATACATACCTTCAGTCTAGGAGAGAGAATCTGATGTAATCAGGGTGGGATCTTACCAGCGCAGCTATCTGTTCGGGATCGCACGTGTGCACTGGAAAAACGCACGTGTGCTGCTTCCAGCCCCCAGCTGGGGCTTGCAGCAACAATAAGTTTGAGTTGATAAAGACCAGGTAAGGGCAGGTGGAAAGGCCCAAGATGGATTTTTCGCTTCCTGTTCCTCTCTGGGGAATGGAGGCTTCAGTTAGCTACCAGTTCACCAGATCTAGGCAGACCTGGAATGATCCTACTCCTGGATGTAATGTACCCCATGAAAGAGTTTTATGTATAAAGAATGAAATTCATAAACAGCTAAAAAAATCACTTGATATTTCAAATGTATCTTTTATACAAATAAAATGGAAAACTAATCTCATTGTTTTCAAGTAAAGTTACTATTAATTACTTCTTGCTTGTTCTGGTTATTATTATATAATATAAACATCTCTTATTCAAATAGAATTTATGACACAATACTTTACTTTTTATATTGCTGATACTTTTTGTAGCCTTTTTTGTACTTAAATATTAATATATTATACATTATATCTTGTTAATATTTTTTCATAACTGGGAGTAAAATCAAATACAATAGTAGTGAATCTTGTTCTGAAATTTAAAAAGGCTGCTTTTAGTATATTGCAGGTAATAATCGCTAGTAAAACAATTTCTAGTTTAATTAAAACTTCAATTAAGTACTTTGCAAGTGTTTTATAAAGTTTCATGAGTTAATAGAAAATGCAATATAATTTTGCTTTGTTATTATTATTAGTTTTATTTCTACTTTATATATCTGAAAACCATTTTCATTTTTTTTAATAACAGAGAAAAGAGAGTTGATAGGGTTACATTACCTTATTAATACTAAAATACCATTTCTATTTTACATAATTTAACACAGCAAACTATAAAAAGGTGAAAACTGCAACCCCTAGGCATGTGTTTAAAACATCCTCATTTAGATGCTAATTTTGATTCCTGGTATATGGCTTGGTAGTTGGGGAAAAAGCATTAACAAAGGGATAGATTACTTAAAAGGCATTATTAAGCAAATATGTATGAATTTTCTAATGCTGAATGGCCTTTTATGACTGAATACAGCTATTACATAGAATAATACTGACACATTTGTTTTAAAAGAAAGTAAAAATACTAGATTTCTACAGAAGAAAAACAATAATTAAATAAACAAAGCATCACAGGGTAACAAATAACAATAGAAACAACCTCACTTTCTTAAACTACTCTCACATCATATAGTCTGCTACCAATCAGCATTCTCAGTAAATTGTGGGACATATCTAATGTTTAGTAAATAACTGATGTTATGAACTTTACAATACCAAAATTAACATGTATATAATTACACAGCATTGGCAAAAGAGTGAGATGAAGAACAGAATTACCTCCTGCTGAAGTCATACTCATAACCATGAGAAGAAGAAAAAAAACCAATTAAAAATTAAAACTGTTGAATGGAAAAGGTAGGTTGTACTGAATTAAGCCTACGGCTGTTTTAGATTGGGGGTTTTGGGAAAGGCAGAGAGAGGGAGTTAGTAGCTCCTGGGCCAGCTTCAGAAATAGGTTTTTAAGTTCAAAGGCATTTAAACATTATTTTGAGACTTTGCAGTAGGCAACTGTTAATAAGGTTGGAAAATACTTTGGGAGACTATATAGTACACATGAAGCTCAAGCTTCCTTCTGTCAAAGCTGGTCCATTTAACAAAAAAATATATATTTCAGTGGCAATCCAGGGACAAGGATTGCCTCATTTTAACCCACTTCAATTCTTAGTTAACTGAAGTATGATTACAATCACCATTGTTCTGTTGTATATACCAATCAATGCTCTATAATTTACATTTATTTTTTCTCTTAAATTGTATTAGACCTGCCTGTTCCTTATAGAAAATGTTGATTAAAAATATCTTCCAATAGGAAATTTTCCTCAATGGGATTAAATACAGTACAATACCCATTCCCAACCGGTAGAGAAAATAGTAGTGATGGTTAGGATTGTTACGAGTAATTGATAGAAGGTACCAGATTTCTAAGGCAGGTCTGGATAAATAATTCTTCCCGAATTAGTGACCAGGTAGCCCAGAAGCACATATCTGAATTTTGGTAAGAAAGTCAGCACTTGTAGGGTCTTTTACTCTGGCTATGCTAACTTGGGTTAATGGCTCCTAGCTACAGTCTCACTCTACAGCCAAGTGCAGCCTTCAGACCAATGACTTACAGAACCTTGATGGTTAGCTATGCAACCAAACCACCAACACTTGGGACAATACCAATTAGCAGGGAAGTCAAATTAAATGAGAACAGAAATTAAATTTAAACAAAGTTGTTAATCTTGACAAATGCTTTGTGTCCAAGAGACTGCAAAAGATGGAATAATTCAGTTTCCTTTCACAGACTTTTTTTTTCATCTTTTAGGCTGGGCTACAGCCTAGACAGGAGGTCATTAATTTTCTCCACTCAGTCACCTCTCCTTCTGGAATTAATAAGGCTGCTTATTAATCAGTGAATTCTGGGCCTCTCTTTGCGGAAGAAAGTGGTGAGAGACAAGAGCTTCTATTTATGCCATTAACTTTCATTGACAAATAAAGGCTGCTCTGCCTGCTGGGCTGTCACTTAAGATACTTGGCTACAGCTGAGCCACTGGTACATTTGATATTTTATGGGGTGACAAAAAAGAGGGAAAAGGTTAAGTGTGGACTATGCAGTACACATACAATACAGAATTTAGCTGCATGCAGCGAATATGTTCTTTGCCTGGAATCACTCTTCAGATGTCACTTATCCCACATTGCACAATAAGCATCTGTTCCAAAAGAATCCTGCACAGCTGTAAGCAGGTTTGAGATTAAAACTGTAGGGGGCACACCATGTTTTCACAGATGGTCATGCACTAGCATCTTTTATATTCTTTGATAGCCACCAAAGCACTCTTTCTAAACCTCAGTGCTAATTTCTTTTACTTCTTTTTTTAAAAATCCAGTATCAGCTCCTGAGTGCTTTACAATTGCTTATTTGGTAAGAGAAGGACTTTTTGGTAATAGACAAGGCAATTGTTGTACCCTTGCTTTACATTTTTAAATTTTACAGGGAAGCTTGTTTACCATATGGTCTGACTTTTCTTCATTACTTGATCAGTCCCTCATTTTCTTAATTCCATTCATCTTGTTGTTTTAATATAGTATAGTACTGGATAAAATTAAATAGATATGGAAGGAGAAAAAGAGAAGATGTCATATTGTTTTGTTTAAAAATATTTAATCATATCATATCAGGATAAAACACATGGGGCACATGGGAGTTTCATTAATTGCCTTTGATAAAGATCCAGAATCAGTATTCCTATAGGTGCTCCAATGATGGTACTCCTTAAAAGGTATCATTCTGCACATGGGCAGTTCTTTATTCAGTGGTAGAGAAGGAATGTGTTGCATTAGAAAAAAAAATGTAAAATTGCCTTATTTGTAGCATATTAAGACCAGCAAAAAAAAATTTTTTCCTCACCTGTCAAGGTTGCCTTCGACACCTGTTTTGATTCTCCCTGGAACCTGATGCACTTCCCTGTAACTAGAATTCGACTTGAATGTGTAACTTGTCTTTATTGCACTAATGATAACCTAAATGAGATGACAGTCTGCTTTCTCCAATGTATGAAAAACATGGGGTTAAATGTGGGTTTTTTTCTGCTGCCTTTTTTTCTGCTGCCTATTGAGCCACTAAGAATGACAACAAAACAAAACAAAATAATAAAATAAAAAGGCCCAGTTGGCTGGAGTCCTGTATCAAACAAACCCAAAATTATACTATATCAACAGAACTGGGCTAGAAAAATCAATTATCTACTTGTGAATTTCCTACTCTCTATTATTCTTTCTCCTTTTCAAGTAAATTTATTCTTTTAGGGGGAATTCTGACTCTTCTAATTTCACCCCTAGAATCAACTGACATCCACCACAGGAATCTTAATCCACTGTTTCAAATGCACACATATAACAAAAGAGGAAAAAGATAGATCCATTTGCTCTATTCCTCTTCCTCTTCCTCAATTCATAGGGAATTTTAATCATTAGCATGCCATAAATTTAGCTAGACAGGGCAGAAATTGGTAGAGTTTTGTAATTACATAAGCTAGAACATCCTGATGATTCATTATGGCAAAGGTCTGAAAATGCAGTCTGGTTTACTTTAACTTTATTTTAGTTAGAGGTGAGCATTTCCATTCCTTGAACATTGAAACATATGGAAATGTTTCTTCTATGACTCTTGCCCATTCTTGATTTTGGGAATATTTTCCTGTTAAAGCATCACATTGAAGCTTGCTTTCTTCCATAATCTTATTCTTTAAAATTAAAGGGAAAAGAAGTTGTTAGTTTCATTGATTCTGTCTCTTTTCATTCATTCATTCATTCATTCATTCATTTTCTATAGCCACCCAATTCAACCAATTGACTCTGGGCTTACAATTCTAAAATTATAAAACAATTAAAAACATTAAAGCAATAAAAACAAAATAAATACGTATAAACAGTATCTATGGTGGCTAATCAATCGATAGTAAGGCCAAATAAAAGGGCCCTTAACATTTTCCAAGCCCCTGCCCCTGGTACATAGCCAAGTTCTTAAAGCTTTGTGAAAAACCAATAGGATTGACCCCATTCTAATCTCCAAGAAAAGAATATTCCATAAGGCAGGGGCTGCAGCAGAAAAAGCCAGTCTAGTTCCCACCAGTCGATCCCCTCTTTGGCTGAAGGGATCTGCCATATGCCCAATCAGTTGGATCAGATTGGATCGGTAGAAACTCTTAGAAAAAGACAGTCCTTCAAGTAACTCAGTCCCAAGCAATGTAGGGCTTTAAAGGTGACAACCAGAACCTTGAATTGAAACCAGAAGCACACCAGCAGCTAGTGTAGCTCTCAGAGAAGTGGTGTTATATGTGCCATGTAAGTGTCATGATTTATTACCCATGCAGACACATTTTGCCCTAGTTGAAATTTCCAAATGGTCTTCCAGGGCAATCCCATGTAAAGTGTGTTACAGTAATCTAAATGGAAGGTTACAAGGGCATGGATGACTAAGCAGGGTCTCATGGTCAGGAATGGGTGCTCTACCCAAAAGTGTGCAAAGGCTCTCATAGCCATAGATCTATTAAAAAACAATTCCTGAGTGACAATGATATATGATTGTTTTAACAGTAAATATATATTTACTGGGATTTGATTTTATCAGAAGGTTGCCTTTAGCCATATGCCAGTTGCTTGCTTCCTAGGGCTGGAAGAATATAACTAGTCCAAAGTCACCCACCTGGCTTTGAGTGAAACGAGAACTCCCAGTTTCTAATTTGTTGTCTTAACTACTACACCAAACTAAGAATTGGAGGTCTTTGTGTGTGTTCTTTCAAGTTAGTTTCTGACTCCTGGACACTACCTTGGCCCTTGCAGTTTTCTTGGCACAGTTTTTCAGAAATGGTTTGTCTGAGAAGAGGGTTGGACTAGAAGACCTCCAAGGTACCTTCTGTTAATCTGTTATTGTTTTCTTCATAGGGATGAAAGAGGCTTTTTGGCTTTTTGGCTCAAGGTTACTCAATTGGTTTTGTGTCTAAGGCAGGACTAGAATTCAGGGTCTTCCAGTTTCTAGTGCCTAACCAAACTGACTCTTAAATGGAGGTAGGACCATTTAAAAACACTGTGTTGCCTTGAATGAATTAAAGACCACATCAGTTCACCTGATTCTATTCTGAATTTGGATTTAACACTGAGTGGAATGCTCTCTACTTAAAATAATATATTTTATATTATATTAATAATATTAATATACTACTCATGGGATACTCATGGGGTGTATCAGGCAGTGTAAGTAGGCTTCTACTGACCTTTGAAATCCATGAGGTATGATGTAATATGAGGTGACTACTTCAAATGCAGCATACTCTTTTCTCTTTTTATCTCCAAAGGCAATTTTGTAGTAACCAGACCCCAACATTAACCTTGGCTTGGTCCTTTCGAAATGTTTGAAGAAGAGAGAGCTGCAAGTGATATTTTAGCATAGGAAATCTTGCTTTTAAAGAGAGAATAACTAGCTGAATCAATCTCGTTACTTCTTTAATGTGTGAAAAATCAGTCTTTTGAAGTCATAATGGAAGATACGATATTGCACTCTGGCACTAGGAAAATTCATGTTTTGCAAGGTGTAATTTAAATCTTGACACATAGAAAATAAGAGTTCCAATACTCTCTTTTTTTGCATCAACTTTTTATACTTTGGCATTGACAATTTAATTATTTTTATGGGTTTTTTTATTTTTAGAATTTCTCTAGTTTATTAACTTTTCTCTCTGAATAATTTAAAACAGAGACCGGCAAGATGTTTCCCCATAGCACCAGTGAGCATAGTCAGATATAAGAGTGGTTATCCTAACCACTTCATGGGCATAGGTCTTCTCATCTTGCTATGGAAGCTCAAATTATGATATTAAGTAATGGTAGCAGCAGTTTTAAAAAGTACTTTTAAGTATGTAACATGATTGTTCATTGAGAGAATAAAAAAAGAACCAATTTCCCCCCTAATGTAAATAATATGTCATTTTGTGTGATGACTGCACATGCAAAAATAGATGCTTATTTTACAGTATTATCTGAGTCTTGTGGTTTCAAAGGATTCTTTCTTGCTTATAGTTGTGCTGTGGAAAAGCTCTCATTAATATTCATTAGGCTAATATACAGGGGGGGAAATTCAGACAAAATGCTGCTTCTTATAAGAAGGAAGCTATTAAGGTGACAATTTCAGCAGATCACAGAGCATCACAAGGACAGTAGGAAAGGCACAAAATTATACCTTGTTGGTATTTGCAACAGATTTTCCTTGTTTGACCTAAGCAGGGAGGGTGTACACACTTCCTTTGAAAATAAGCAACCACCGTTCAGAACATAACAAGCCTATAGCTAAAAGAGGATATTTCCCCCCATCTTCATTCAAGTTACCATTTTCTGTCTTTAAAGCACAAGATGGGCTCTCTGCAAACCTGCTCCGCATAGTTTATGATTATAATCTTTATAGGGAATACAGAGATATTGGTACAATATACCGAGCACTATTTCATGTCTATTCTCACTCTTTTCACTGGAAGCCAGTGACTTTGATTTATACATCAGGTTCAATGGCTTATCTGAATAGTTTACCACATATGATTCTCTGATGTGTTTAGAAGACAAGATATGATTCTAACTATCTATTGTCTTAAGGAAATATGCCAGGGATGACATGTGGGAGCTTTCAATAATGTAACTCACCTAAAAACAATCCTAGCAGAAGCAGGAACTCCTGTGTGTATAAGCAGTTTGTCTCATCTAGAATAATGCTCCATGGATCTGATGAAGTGGATTGTATGATATTTTATCCTTATAAAGCACTTACCAAAAAGGAAGATGAGTCAAAATTGTAAGCTACACCCTTCCCTAATGAAACAAAATGAAACAAAATAGAAAGTTTTTAAATTACCACAAAGCTATTACTTCAACATGGTTTGAATAACTTCACCCATCTTAATACGGACACTTATACTTATACAACCTTATTTATTTATTTAGTGTATGGCAATGTTACATTAGCCAGGAGACTGACTACAGTGTGAGAAGACAGTAATTATTTGGCTGCCAATGAATTGCTAGCCCATTCAGCTCATGCTTATACGCTATCCAGAGTGCACCACAGGGGACAGACTAGTTCCATACTCTGAAAGGTTCAACAGTGTTCTGCAGTGACACCTGGAGCTTCTCCCTCCACTGATGTCATTGCACACTTGAACATACATTGGAAAAGGTCCGGCACCAACTGGATTCACTCTATTGCATGAAACACTGTTATTTTCCCACCAAAATGATGGGATAGTAAAAGCGAGATTATAATTGGCAGTTGGGACACTGAAAATGTAGATCAATTAGGATCACTGGAATTGGAGTAATTAAAGCCATTTGTCCTTCCAATACAAGTTTCATTTCAAGCACAATATTGTGCTTGAAAAACTACAGTTTTTCCAGACCAGCCTTTGCTACATAGCAGATTTTTGTTTAAACAAAATTTCTTAGTATATAGTTTGGAGTCTATTTGTTATTTCAATGCATTTTTATGCTGCAAAATGTCAGATTTGTGCTGACAACATTATCCCATTAACAGAATTTGAATGATTCCAAAATTCCCTTGACAAATAATTTCTGAAAATTCATTCCTTCAGACTCTTAATCAACTACTGTATATTTCTTCACACAAGTCACAATATATTTAGTCACCTAGCTAATTTCTAAAAACCAAAAGATGATTGAGGTGAGCCAAGCCAGCATTCGGCAATTTATTCTAGGGGTTTGCCAATCCTAGAACTCATACATGCTTAGATAAAATGGATAACGGATGTGCAGATAGGTCACAAGTTTTATTACTGATTGACCACTGTGGAAGACAAGAAGGACAATTATGGATGGATGACATATTAAACAAACATCTAAGAATTCTTCTTCTATAGAAACAGATGGAATATAGTGATATAAATGTCAGAAAGATGAGTGTTATGCCATGACGGCACAGGCCTGGATAAAAGCATAAGCTCTCTGAAAGGGTGCCATTGTTCCTGACAACAGCACTGTAACAATAATATTTTTTCTACCATCTACTTGATGGATGATCAGGTGGGAATAGAAGAAAATGGGTAAGATTGCCTGAGGCTGTGTACATGCAGAAAAGTTACTGTAGACCACTGATGGCCTATATACAGCAAATTAGGAGGAAATAATATAGGGAGAAATATGCTTCAGATAAAAGAAGAATAGAAGGGAAAAGATTGAACATTTCTCTTGCCCATGCTGCATTTTAAATGTTCCTATATATACCCTGATTTCCCTTATGTTTAGAACACATGGCCACCATTTCTCCCATTTATCACAAACTTCAATGCTTAATTTAGGTCCAAATTGCTTGCCTTTATTGCTCTCTCTCTTTTTTACTGGTCTTTCTATGTTAGGAAATTTAATGGAAAGTTGTTAGATTGTAAAAATGCACACACTCCAACTTCCTAGTGACCCAGAGTGTCACCAGAGTGGGTCATAATCCTGTCTTTCTATCCCTGGCAACATATTAATGGGTACCGCATGCAGATTTTTACCACATCCAAATAACTGGAGATAATAGTCCCAACAGAATCAATAAAATTTGTTCAAATAAAGTTTGCAAACTGTAAACACTGAGGACAGAAACATCCATCCAACCCATCCATAGGATAAACAGATATCTTGCACTTGGATGCAACAACTTTTCTTCCCTTGCACAAGACTGCCCATATCAGCAACTCCATACTCTAGGACCATATATGTTACACAGCTTTGGAGCAAGATGGATGAAGTCCTTTATTTGTAACTGGTTACTTCAAATAATTTCTGTTTTTGAAAATAAAGCAGAAACAGCAGAATCATATTAACAGAGACTATTACAAGGGCAAACAGTGTAATGATCATAGGCACCGATCTTTTTCAATTGCTATTTGGCTCCCAGCTACACCTGATATATTTAGATGTTTCTAAATTAGAAAAAAAACAGAAGGCCAATATATATATTTTGTAATATACATAGAATATTTATAGCAATGCCTTCAGGCTGCATAAAAGTCCTACTAGATTGGTAGAGGCTGTTCTGGGGAGTGGGGGATCTTGTGTTCATAACAACTTCATACTCTCAAAACTCCAAATATTCTTGAGTTCAAAAAGGATCTAAACATTAGGTTATTAACTAGCTCCAGGTATTATTTTACTTCCCTGTATTCAGCAATGGGATGTAACTGGTGCCATCTACAGGTTCAGGAGCGCGTGTGTGCACTGGGAAAATGCATGTGCCCCGCTTCCAAGCCCCCAGCTGGAGTTTGCAGTAACAAGCACCTTCCGTGGATAAAGGACAAGTAAAAAATCAGGGTGGGTGGGGGCACCCAGCATAACTTTTTTGCTTCCCGTTCCTCTTGGAAGAACTGAGCCTTCTATTAACAACCGGATCGCCCGATCTGGGCAGACCCGGCTAGATCCCCCCCCACCTGTATTCCATATTCTAACATTTAAGTGTAGCATATAAACATATGATGGCAGAAAAAGACTGAGTGGTCCACTGAGTCTATCCTTTGACATTTTGTTTTCATTTCAATTTCATTATTTTTAATTTTAATTTTATTTATATACTTTATTTATTTATTTTTTGTTGGATAATCTATGTGCTTATCCTAAGCATGTGTCATCAGTTACTGAAAATTCGCACACTACTTCTGCTAGAAGTTGGTTCCAAGCTTCCATTACTCTTTCTGTGAAGTAATACTTTCTAACATTACTTTTGAACTTCCCTCCTGATAGTTTGAGGATATGTCCCTGTGTCCTTGATTTCTGAAAATTGACTATTGGATATCAACATTTTTGATACTGTTTTTGATAACATATAAACATAGAAAACTGATGGCAGAAAAAGACCAAGTGGTTCATTGCGTCTGTGCTTTGAATATTGAAAATGCTGCCTTTTAGAACCTTATTCATAATCTTAATATATTTCAAGGTTTTAATAATGTCCCCCCTCTTCTTTTCTGTTCTCCAGGCTCTCCATATTCAGTTCTTCCAATCTCTTCTCATATGTTGTGTCCATCACACCTGGCACCATTTTCGTTGCCCATCTCTGGATTCACTTAATCCCTACTGTAGCCTATACATGTTTGGCAAAATTGTTTTAGGACATTTAATCAGATATTTTTCTGGTTTTTTTTAAAATGACAGCTCTTGTTATTTAAGAACCTGTATGGTAAGGGATTAAATAGAATTCATTTTTTAAAAAACCATGTAGTAGTTGGCATATTTAGTAATTAGCAAAAATTTTAAAGTTCTAAAACACTGGCTAGTTTCATGGGCCTTATTTATTCTCCAAGACAACATTTCTCGATCTTGAGAACTTTAAACCATACTGTCTAGGGAATTCTGGGAGGTGAAGTTTATACATCTTAAAAGTTGTCAAGGTTGAGAAACACTGTTCTAAGATATAGCTATGCCTTGTCATAGAGGCAAAAGCGACTCATGCTTTTGAGCACGCTTACTAAGGGGTGAAAAACTGGGAGAACTCTTTTCCCCATGCTTAAATACATAATCACATTTGCTAGTGGTAGCTTTGAATTGGATTTCATCTCTCCAGATATTCAAACTAGATATTAATCACATTGTCTCATCTATAGTATATGTTGCTGTCTAATGTCTAGTCAAAAGTATCTGTTGTTGGACAAATTTTACAGGCTCGTTATGGTATATATGAAACTCAGATTATCAAAGCTGAGGCTTGAGTGTCATGCTTAGGCAAATATACCAGTGGAATTAAATATAAGAGCTGAGTCAGAGAAAGCCATGCAAATGATTGACTTATTACTGAGATGGGAAAAACAGATGAAAGCAAAGCTGGATCCTAAGGGATTTATTCATC
>JAOYMU010000292.1:36832121-36844001 GCA_025802295.1 Psammodynastes pulverulentus | reverse complement strand
AATGATAGATTACAGTTTGAAAAAAAATCCAGAAAACTAGATGTGAAATGGCTGGCCATCTGTTACTAATTTATTTATATATTTGATTTGGACACCCCTTGCCTCCAATTGACTCTGGGCAACTCACAGAAGAAGAAAAAAACAGCAATATACACACAACCCAGATTAAAAGAGAGAGAAAAACAAGGTGGCAAACAACAGCAACATTCACACACCCTGTTAAATGCTCCAACTGCTCTAAGCCCAAGAAATGAATGTTTAGAAGATTCAAGAAGATTCAAGAAGAAAAGCACAGTTCTGCTGTAATGATGTGACAGGAAAAAACCCCAAGAAATTCAGCAGTTTAATATATAATAGTTTAAAATTTAAGTTCCATCCGTTTCCCCATGATTATCCATTACTAGCATTATTTAAACAAACATAAAACACACTAAAATATTACACCATTCTTCTGCACCGGTGATGTGGGATTGGACCATTTGAAAAGTCGGTAGAACTTTAGTAATATTTATATTAATAATACTGAACATTGCCTTTATTTTAAAATTTTGCTTGAAAACCCTTTCTGAATAGTTTTAATGAGGAAGTAATTTTAGCTTTTTGGCATTAATAATTTATTATAGGTGCTTTTTCAGAAGAAAAACCTGTAGATTATAACTGTAGAAAATAAGCTGTCAATCCTACAGAGTACATCTAGCACAGCAACC
This sequence comes from Psammodynastes pulverulentus, assembly GCA_025802295.1. Taxonomy (NCBI): domain Eukaryota; kingdom Metazoa; phylum Chordata; class Lepidosauria; order Squamata; family Psammodynastidae; genus Psammodynastes; species Psammodynastes pulverulentus. The sequence continues at coordinate 36,843,294 of JAOYMU010000292.1, read as the reverse complement.
AACAGACATATATCAAAATTCTGTAGTAAAGCAAACCTTAAATTTTATCTGCTCTGACTTATATTTTTAAAAAAGCAAAATGCTTTCTTTTCTTCATTTATAGTGTGTTACCTCTCTTTATGAACTTCAAACTATTTTTTACATATCCTAATGTTAAAAAACTACTTCTTTTTGCTTTATAGAATTATTTTTTTCCCAGAAACATCTATACCAGCAACAGTACTTTTGAAAGAGCATCAAATTGAACTGAAATATAAACAATACTGAAGAGCAAGAATTTTGTTATGCATGAGGTCCACTGACCATTTTAGAACAGCTGTCAGTGTCATGAAACCAAGCTGATGACAGATGGTGAGGCTGTCCTTGAAAATTTTTCACCTTAACATGTCAGGCTATATAGAAATCCCCTATAATCACTGGGGACCTTCAAATATATCTTGGTACACGTAGAAATGCTCTTTTATTTTGGAAAGCTAAATAAAAGTTAAGCAATTTCTTTATGATTCATACAGTTTCTTCATACGAACAAATCTATACAATCGATCCGTCAGTGCTTACAATGCAGAAAGAATGATGCTTGTCAAAATGCAATGTCTATTTCACTTTGAAAAGCAGAATTTGGCTCTGAAGGTATGTAAAAGAGTTAAAAGAGTTAAAAGAAAAAAATCTGAATGTATTCCTTCACTTATATTCACATTCATGAAGTTGTATCAGCAGACTTTATTGTGTTGCCTTTGAAAAATAAGGCAACTTTTTATTTTTTCCGTTAAGAAAAAAAATGGCAAGATCAAATGCTTCCAAATGTGGAGCATTTAACCCTATTGAATTTTGGATTCAGGCAATCAAAATTGCTATGTACCAAAAGTTGCTATAGTTTATTAAACATGCTGTGACATTCTATTTACTTGTCTGAATTTTGTAAATTCAATAGAAATGCTAAAAAATACGCCTCACATCTTTTTTCTGTTAATGCAAATCATATTTAGACATTGAAGCCACATAAAATGATAGGTGCCCCTAGGGATCTACATAATTTTTTCATACATTGAAAAGATTTAATAGAAATGCACAGATTTGGGTTACTATCTGCAGCTAGTTCACTATGAAGTGAACAGCTTTTAAAGACAGAAAGCCGAATTAATATGAAGAATTAAAAATGCATGTATATTCCCATAAAATTAATTTCCCTTAATTAAATATACAAAATCAATTCATACAATAGTTTCATCAGGATAATTGAAGTTTTACCAAACAATTACCAGCTTTTGAGTTCAAGAACCCTTTATTAGGAAGGAGGTGGCTTATTTTTGTTGCTATTATGTGTACCAGATTAAATTATTGGATGGAGTGATGGACAGCTTCTATACATGCAAATTGGGTCTGATCAGAGGAAGAGCTTCATAGTAGCAATTTGTCCAAGCTTGCTGGGAAGGAAGAATAAACAAACAAATGTTTCAACAGAAGAGAATATTTTTAGCTCAGGGTTGAACTGTACTATTAACACCAGCATTAATACCAGATCAATAATCAAGCAGTAAACAATACCTCAGTCAAGGAACTACTAACTCAGACAAACAATCAAATAATAAGCAACAGCCAAAACAAGGAGCTACGAAGAAGAAAACAACACATCCACCAACACTAATAGGGCAAGCAAAACCCCTTCCCTGGAAGATGTTGGCTAGTTAGGTAATGAAACATCTGCAAGAAAACAACCAAACTCAGAGAGCTCCAAGGTCTCCCTAAATAAATGTTTCCTAATTTCTTATTTATGAGTACTGAAATTACAGCTGTTAAAATCATAGTTCAGTTGACAACCAATAACCCATATATTACTAACACATATATTACTACACCTATGGATTTTGAATCCCCCTTCTCCAAAGTTTAAAAATACTAGAATGCAGTTTCTGGAAGCTCCAAGTTGTGGAAGAATGATGTGTGTGACAAGTTAGACATAAGAGATATAATTTATATTTTTCGTATGTCTAGAAGCAAGGATTTATTTTACTGTAAGGGACAATAAAGAATAAAGAATTAAAAAAATACTTTAGTGAGTCATGATGAACTAACACCATTGGTTTAAATGGAGAATAAACACAACTCTCAATGGGATCAGAACACTAATTTTCTAAATGTAATTCTGCATTGGCACAGCATTTTTGTCCATAGGAAGAGATAAATCTTTAAGCAATTGTAAGTTATGCTTTGATCTTCTAAGTCAAGTAGTTCATATACACCAGAAAATGGTTTTATGGAATGGTGATTGTAAATATTTTTTTTTCTCAGTAAGATTTTAATGAGAAAATTTTGCTGTCATTTCGTTACTGTCAGTAGCAGGTCCTATAATGTGGTCATGTAATACACTGGCTTAAAGGTATTTTGCCACCAAGTAAAACAATTTCGTAACAAAAGATTCAATAGCTCATTATTTGTGGACCCAAAATAGTTTGCATGTTGCATTAGAAATTTCATTACATTTAGATTATTTGCAAATTAAACAATCTTTGGTACAATCCATTAAGTTGTCAGTTAATCTTCTTAAAAAAAGACTTCGTTTTAAGCTTTATGTAAAAATGGGTGTGTTGGGGGGGGTGGGAGTTGTAAGGTATCTAACAGAAGATTGTATGAAGAGTGTGTGTGTGTGTGTGTGTGTGTGTGTATATATATATGTGTGTGTGTGTGTGTGTGTATGTGTGTGTGTGTAAGTACATACACATACACATACACAAACACAAACAAGTATAATGAATAATTTCATTCTATTAACATACTACAGCAAAATTATTATTTATTTAAAATACTTATATCCTAGCTTTCTGCTAAAGAGTGAGAAGTTTACTGTAATATAGAGAATTTTAAAATATAAAAATAAGCTTTAAGAAGTATCATCATCATCATCATCATCATCATCATCATCACCATCATCGTTACTATACATAAAAAATACCTTGCCTCGATATTTTCAGTCCCCCAGTTATCATTCCATAGCATCTGGGCATATCAATATTCAATGCACAATTCTAGTTGCTTTCTCTTGCTTGTGGTTTAGGATTTTTGAAACTTCTGTAGTCTCCGAGGATACTCTAAGCTTGTTGACATTCCTCTCTTTAAAAAAAAGGTCTAAAGTAAACTAAATTCTTGTAGGAAGAAGGAAAATTATTTTTTGGCCTTTTAGGGAATGCTTCAGAGAAAAAGAATACTGTAACCTTTGATTTGGTTGAGGACCCTTGGTGGCATGGAGGTTAGAACGCAGTATTGCAGGTTAGCATTGCTCATAGCCAGGGGTGTATTAACCATTAAGCAGACTAAGCATGTGGCTTAGGGTACCAGGCCCAAAAGGGGCACCACAAAGTTGAAAAAGAAAAAAGCTTGGCTTCATTTGTACAGTATGTATAAAGGAGGTGGGCACCAAGATTTGTCGGTGTTTAGGGCACCAGTGAGCCTTAATCCGCCACTGCTAATAGCCGGACTTTGATTCTGAGCAGCTCAAGGTTGACTAACTTTTCATCTTTCTGAGGTGGTAAAATGAGGACCCAGTTTGTTGTGAGTAATATGTTCACATTTGTAAACTTCTCAGAGGTTCTGTAAAATACTATATAGTGGTATATATGTCTAAGTGCTATTGCCATTATGCACTTTTATCTCTATGCCAGTTCATTGGAAGCTTTGGACCATAATTTCCCATGCAGGTCCAGTGCTGGTTGTTAGTATCATCCATCATAATCTTTATATGAAAAATGTGATATAAAGTACTTGAAGAAGAAAAAATTACCTCTAAAATATTAGGGGTCAAGTAATTTCATGTAAACTTGCTCTTTTCTTCTTTGCACTCCAGATGCTTATGATAAATTGAACACATCTTGTCTGTAACTTCCTTATATAATCAGGTCAGCCTTTATTACCACTTCACTGGATTCTTTTCTTTGGAAAGAAAAAAGAATGAGCTTTGATGATAAATTTTCAGTAATTACAGGGGAAAAAATGCAGTTACATCTTCTCTTCCTCCCAGGTTGCTGAAGTCTTTTTATTTGATCATTCTCATTGTTACAGAAAGTGTTTATGAATTTTTATGTTTATTGCCCTTAAGCTTTATTACTATGTAGAATGCAACTATACCATAGTTGTTATTGCAGGCTTTTGTACCTGTAATATTTGAGATACCATTTTCTTAAATATGACAACCTTCAAATAACAACTTTTATGTTTATTAATTAAAGTTGGAATGCATAGAACTTGTTCAGTTTTTCAAGGGCAGCTAAATTGAACTGTTAAACAGAAAACAAGTTTGTTGGACAGTTGTTTAAGCTAAACAGATGATACAAAAGTGTTCAGTGTATATATGCATACATTGAACGAGGGAAGTGAAGTTTCCATTACCTGACCCAGCTGTCTCTGCATAACTTTTAGCTAGCCTTGTGATTCTGTCAATGGATGTGAAGAGCAATGCACATCCAAATCACAACTGATTTCATATACCTTAAAGAAAATGTACACTTGACCATTGCCTTTAGAACAGAATATATAGCATAATGGTGGAAGGGTTTGTGCAAGGTAGGCAAAGACAGCTGGATCAGATAATGGAGCTGGAGCAGATAATGGAGACATCACTTCCCTGGACATAAAGATTTAGATGTCCTTGCAGGTTCATCAGCATGCTGGAATTTTTTTTTAAAAGCCAAGAGGAGCTTATGATCTCTGTTAGATAGACAGTATGATCATAGGATTCCCCTAAAAGGCTAAGAAGAATAAACTCACTGAATATGCAGTTTCTACCAATGTTGGTGAAAAATAGGTGGTCATCTATTTTCTATGTTTTTTCCATTTCTCTCTGTCTTCTTTCTCTTTTTCTCTTCACAATGAGAAAAACAGGAGCAGCTTTTATTCTTGCCAGGGGTCTAAATTGCCTGTTTGCAGAGAGCTTTTGAAATTATTCTGAAGATAGGAGAATGCTTGTTACAATTTAGAATTTTGTATCTGTGCTTTTGTAAAAATAGTATCTGACTTATATAAAAAAAAATCCATCCAGGAAGAATATATGGTACAATCTTTGTGTAAATGCAAAGAGACATATAAGATAGCTGGAATCTAAGAGCAATTTTACCCAATGGCAATAGCAATAGAGTATGACATCCCTAAAGGACTTTCAGCAAAAAAGAAAAAGAAAGAAAGAAAGATGGAAATTAGATTAGCAGAGACACAATGCATAAACCATCTGATTCAGGTTTCTTCTATTTCCTAGCCATTACTGGATGAAAAAAAAATTATTTATACTTTGAAAAATGATCACAAGATTTAAATGAATAGAATGATGTCCTGTGGAATTATTGTCAAAGTTGTGCCCATGGCTTCTGGAATTTGAATTGAACCTAAACTGAAATATATTTTTTTAGTACGTTACTAATTCTGTTCCATTGTAGCTGATGTCAGCCAAGTTAATGAAAGATGGACTAGAATCCATTAGTTCCGGCTTAATCATCATGTTGTTGTTATTGTTGTTGTTTAATTCCCAAAGACTTTAATAGATGATGTTTTATAATGTGATAGGAACAGCTATTCATGTTGTGATTTTTCTTCTTTTCAGCTGAAAGTTCCTCATTATTATATATCATGCTACCCATCTCTCTCTCTCTCTCTTTCTCTCTCTCTCTCTCTCTCTCACACACACACACACACACATCTATCTATATCTATCTATCTATCTATCTATCTATCTATCTATCTATCTATCCATTTATCTATCTACATCTATATATTTATTTTTATATATTAATATGTTTCACATAGAATTACAAATTCCTAGTGATCAAAACTTTGAGGTTTACTAAATATATTATTTAGTATGTGCATATACAAAAAATCCTTGAGAAATAGTAGGTTAACAACCTACTAGTAGTAGGTTGTTAATAGTAGGTTAACAAAAGGTGGAAACCATAAAACTCAAATATAATCTTAAAATATTGGCCTGTTCCTACTTTCACAATGATCCAAGGAGGAAGGCCCATTATCACCATCCTATCTAAACCCAAGTTACAAACTCAGAAATGTTTGAGAGCCTTTGACAGAAATAATTATTGTAATAGCTAAAGTGGTTGATTTGTTGCTAAATCTTTTAAAACTCAGTTCTATGACTCAGATAATATTTTAAACAAAACTTTACAAAAACAGTTATGCCTACTTCCTGAATTCACTTTGGATAGGGAAAAGTGTATGTTTTTAATACAAATGTTTGTTAAATGTATGCTTTCCACCAAAATATATGTACTGAATTACTATTAATAAATCTATTGTGATTTTCAAAACAGTAATAATAATAATTACCCCAGGTCCTTTAGAATAACTCAATAGATGGATAAAACTGTCAAATCCTTATCTAAACCTCTGGCTGACTGTGTGACCAATCATAATAATAATAGTTATTGTTTTGGAAGTGAGTCATGAGGCCTAAATAAATAACTCCGGTAGAGTAAATAGAAGTAAAAATAGACCTGAATAAGTGATAATATGTTGAAAAGTGGAATTAAAACAAGAAAAAATGATAAAAAATTCTATGGAAAGGTTAAAAATGGTGAGACGGTAGGTGCAGACAGTGTCACTAAATGTTAAAATATGGAAGCACTTTGCTTTTGGAGTAGTTCTCTAACTATTAACTTTAATAAGAAAACAGCATCTAATTTTAATTATTGTAAGAATTCTGTTATTGGATCTACACATATGGAAAGGTGGCAACAGTGATTCCCAAAATTATAAGGGAATTCCTTTCTTTTTTTTATTTTTTTTTTATTTTTTTAAATAATTCATTTCTTAACTGTGTTCTGGAATGTGCTTAGCAGAAACCTGATAAAGAGGAAGAAAAAGTGACAAGAAGCAACATTTGGGAAATGCAACATAGTCTTATGCCATTCAGGTGCCCAATCAGATTTGCAACAGACTATTGAGGAACATATGCATATGAGAAAGAAATGTCAATGGAGATTCTCAGTCATCCAGGTCATGGTTGTCTCAAAGGTGCTTTTTTTTCCCCAAAAGGCAACTGGACATTCTGGTTTTTATTTTCACTACTCCCAAAAGCTTCTTAGATGAAAATCAAAACATCTCCAAAGAAAAATCAGAAAGTCCAGTTGAATCTTGAAAAAAAAGTACCTTTGGGACATGAGAAAGAAATCACATTTCTTGAACTAAATAAAGTGTATGATAAAGTGAGTAGGATTGAATTATGGAATATTTTATGAAAAGACAGAGATGAAGATTTTTAGATAAGTGCTATCTTATCTAAAGTGCAACATTGATGAAAATAAAACATGTGGGAATAGATGGAATGCATGAATGTCCATATTAATCAGAATATTAAGACAATGCTATGGAATATCCCTTGATTTCTCAGAATTTTCGTAGATAAAATGAAGAGAAATGCCTGAGGTGATATTATGTGATGGAGATTTATGTGTACATAAGTATTTGGATGATATTGCTTTGTTGCCTGAGAACCTGAGTTGTTTGCAGTGAATGTAGAATGCATGATGCAATCAGGTATTTAGATCTTAAAACCAAAGAAAACAATAGAAAAAATGGAATGAATGATTTGCAATACTCTATAGACCATATACATAAATTAGTGTACCTTGGTAGACAGTTAACTATATTTGGAAAAAGTGCTGGACAAGTTTTGATATCAAGGATTGATAGAAAGCTAATGGATAGTATGTTGAGGAATGAATTTTAAGGGAAGTGAAAATGATCATATATATGAGCATATTCTCTCCCCTTTGTTATAGAGAAGCCAGTGAGTTATGTCAGGAGAGACATGCCAACACTTAATAGAGTGAGAATGGGGCACACAATATATGTTTGGGGTATTGATAATTCAAAAAAAAATTTCAAGTAGACAAATGGCAGACATACCATTGTGTATCAAGGATGATGATGAGGTGGAGTTTGACAACCAGACCTCTGAAGCTTTTCTAAAAAGGAGAAGCTGTGAGATTGCTCACCTGAGCTCCAAAAGGTAGGTCCTCTCAAATAAACCCACAGTATTAAGAGGGATGCTGCAGAGGACTTGCAGATAGAGTGCTGAGAGCTAAGGAAGAAAAACCAAACTCATAACCTCAAGTAAGAAAATACTTGATAAGTGAATATAATATACTTTTTTGACTGACAAACAGAAAAAGATACCATTTCATTAGAATAAACTTGAAGGAATGTAGTTTTTAAGCAGCAGAGATTTCAACTATATTTAATCCAAAAGGCTCAAGACTTTCTTGGAAGGTCTAAAGAGGAAGTGCAGGAAATGCAAATGGATTCAAAAGAAGGAGCTATCCAGTAAGCAAAACAAGGAACAGGTGATTTATGGATTTGCCGATTGAAAAGGGTTGAACATGGGAAAGAGAGAATCAAGATGAAATTTTAGTGAGAGAGGAATGAGGATAACATTGTTTGTACCTGCTGTAAATAAGATTGGAAGTCATCTCTCTCTCTCTCTCTCTCTCTCTCTCTCTCTCTCTCTCTCTCTCTCTCTCTCTTCCTATATTTTATTTTTTTCCTGAAATTTTTCTTTTCTTTATTCTTACTGTATATTATTTCATGTTTATCTTTAATTCTTAATAATTTTTTGGGAAAATAATAACATTATATATAAAGAGATAGGTTTAAAAATGAATACTGGATGAATGAGGTTTCAATGCAAAAGTGAATGATGATCTGAAAGATCTTTGTAAAGGTTGCTTGTCCCTACAAAGACAATGAATATGGACATAAATTTATAAAGGAAGACAGAATGGTCAAGAGAAAGTTTATCATTAGATGAAATTGATATGATCTTCAGGAAGAGAAAATTGATAAATTTGAAGAACAAAGGCTATATATGAAACATTGACATAGTGGAAGGAAGATCACTTGCAGATAGAAAGACATATAGACACATACATAGTGTTGGTATACACTAGATATTTTCCTTTCCTTTCTTTCTTTAGCTTAGTATTTCTTAGTACTTTTCTACAGAAAATTGCTTATGCCAAAGTGTAACATTGCTTATCCCAAAAGGGAGTAGTATAATGTTTCTGTGTGTATATACATCCTCACCTCTAGCAAAAATTCTGATGCAGGGTGGGTGAGAATAAGTGAAACTCTTAATTTCCTATAGTATGCTTTGTAGGAATCTCATAACTGGGTCAGTTTTTCTTTGATTTTGTATTGTTCTGTATTCTTTAAATCTCCTTGTCACTGTCTCTAGTATTAAAATAAGCCACTCTCTGAGAGAGTATGTAAGATTTTCATTTTTGCTGAAGAAAAACTCAAGTAAACTATGTATTTTCTGTAGCAAAAGAAATCCAGAAAGAAGGAACAATTTGTCCTGATTTTTAGATTAATTTTTGATATGCTATCTTACTTCCAAGGTATTATATGCATCCATTGAATTTTTCCAAGGAGACTGCCATAAGGCTTTCCCCACGTTTGGTCATGGAAGTGATGTAAGCAACAATATTAATGTTGAAAGCCACAAGATATTAAGTGCTCACTGTTTTGCCCCATATTTTGTTTGAATAGCTGACAATTTGTGCATGTTATTATGCTCTTCCTTCCATGGGTCTTTGTTTCTTAGGTTTGCTAGAAGTAAGAAGACTTCACTCATTGCAAAGCAGTCATGTGAAACTGCACAATTCATATTTGAAACCTTTAATTATAATGCTTATCACTTCTACATTTAAATGTTTAATTTCCTCAAGTGTGCTACAATTACAAGAGAAGATGATGTTTCATACACTTATGATTAGTGGTCACAGATAAAGTATCTAGAGCAATTACAAATATGTATAACAAATGTGCTAGTGGTAATGATTTGTGTCAGGCATTAGGGTCACTATCCATGCTCTGCCAATTGTGTTAAGCATGTCAGAGCTGAGTGACGACAGTTCCAGAAGCAAAAAAGAAAGATAGCAGAAAATGTCTGGCAGAAGAAAGTTTATTATATGGGTTAATTAAAATGACTGTAAAGTCTTGGAGGACAAAAATGGGAGTCATTTTATGTCCTTTTTAAAATGCATCTTAAATTATTGGGATGCTTACATATTCTTCAGTATGGATTGATGCTTTCTTAATTGAGAACAAGACAGGATACGGTCACATTTTGTTGTTATGTAGCCATGATGGGAAGAGAATTATATGTGAAGTTTTAAGTTTTAAGAGAGTTGAGCTGAATTTACAATTACTGTGTCTATGTATAAACCCATTTAATTTTCATTGTATATCTGGATATGCAAATGTGTTTTACTTTATTTGAAGATAAAAAATCTAAATATAGCATGGGGCACAATCAGTTTCTTAATATTAGTGATGGGGCTTAAAAAAAGAAAAGTGCTATTTACAGATATACATTGTAGTTAATCATCATAATTGGTTCTGGTAAACCTAATCATCAGTGAAAATTATTTCATTTGTGCTTTTCATATAAAAGCTTGTCTTGTTCTGCACTCCATTCTTCTCTTCATACATTTGCTTTTCTCCATTTTAAGAGGCAAGAAATAAAAGTGAAATAAATCTGAGGCTTTGCAATCATGGATTCTAATTTAAATCTAAGCTCCAGATGTACAGAGGTTTCAAGATTATGTGAAACTGGTGAGATTATACACTATGGATTATGCTGCCTTGTTATTGCTATGTCTGTAGATTAATCTATGTAAATCAGTGTTTGAGGTATCCAGTCATTTCTCCAGCAAAAGCAGTCTTCAGCAGACCCACAAACTGCTTGCAGAATTGCCCCCGTAAAGATAACAAAAACATACGAACAAGGGTAACGTGTTAGTTGAGACAATCCAGTATTTAACATATAAAATATATTTATTAAATTATATAAAATATGCTTAAGATAAAGCAACTGAAGTCAGTACTATTCAAAGTATTTACTGTAAGTTAAATAATCAAATACATGTTTAGAAAAAGAAGGGAGAGAAGGATGAGAGCCTATCAAACATATTACATAAGTTATGTTTGTTATGTATATTTCAAACAGAATGTCACCTACTGAAGATAATTACTGTTTTAAAATATGTATAATTTGCTTAACACCATTAACACCATTGGGAAGGACTCAATAGGTAGATTAAAATGTCAAATCCAGTCTGAATATCTGACTGGATATACATACATACATACATACATACATACATACATACATACA
>JAOYMU010000292.1:36800378-36816790 GCA_025802295.1 Psammodynastes pulverulentus | reverse complement strand
CTTCCGGTCCCGAGGGAAGTGTACGTAAGTATGAGTATTACGTAAGCCGAATGTACTTAACCCGGGGACTGCCTGTACATCAAATGGCTAAGTAGCATTGCTTCTGTTGCAATGTTTCTCAATCATTTGATCACCATTTTTTATTTTTCAACCGATAAGTTTTCATTTACAATGAGTAGAGTTAACACTATATACAATATAGAAGGGGAAACTAAAATTCTTAAGTCATGGTCATTTGATTTTTCACTTAGTAATTGCATCATGTCACTTAACAACCAAAAGGGAAGTAAGGTCATGTGATTTTCCAATTAGTGACTAAATTGCTGAACTTTCTTGTGGTGATTAAGTAGGGACTTCCTGTATATCCTTGAAATATATATATATGAATAGACATACGTTTAAATCACATATTCAAAATGACTAGATTTCACATATAAACCAATGAAGTTATGATTCTTATTAAACTTGGAATCTCTGAGTAGGCCAAATAACTTTTTATATTCTTTTCTTCTCTTTCCAACTCTTTAAATGATGTACTATTATGCAAAGATCCAGCTCTCTGTAAAAGGCTCAAGAGTTGTGAAAAGAGAACATCTTCCAGCAAGGTGAATGAACTCAGTTACAATGGCAATGAGTACTTCACTGGGAGGCCTGAAAAAACAGGTTAGAGACAGATCATCAGGGAGAAAAATCTATCTATGCGGTCATTAGGAATAAAAAAAATGACCTGATGGCACATAATCAATCAAAATAATTCTACATCCCCCCACCTCACCTTCTAAATCCCATTTATACAGAATGTTGCATAATTTTCCTATCCCCCCCAGGTTCTTCCATTATTACCCTCACTGGAGCTCAACATGCAACTAGATCAGCCTACAAACATCTGTTTTCATATACATCCAGAACAATAAATACACCAATTAATACTTCTGATATATATTTTAACACTTTCATTAAAAATTATGTTTGATCTTTAGTTCCCTGTCAATATTCAAATGCTTTACCCCAGAAAACTAGGCAAGCTTCATTAAGGTCTATTAAATATTTCCCCTTCCTCTTAGTTTCAAAGGTACACAATGTCATTATTCTTCTTTCTTATTTTTCATTTGCTAATTCATACTTTTTAGCATTTATTTCTCTTACAACTCTATCGCAACTCTATTCCACATGCCATGAAGGTCAACAGATGAAATCTTACCTACTGATCTGGTTAAAGGGTGCAATATGTTACATTTACCACACAGTCATATATACATTTGTTAAAAACAAACAAACAAAGGCAACACTCCTTGCTAGGCAGAAGGCCTCCGGAGCCTAGGAAGGCCGTTTTCGCCCTCCCGAAGGGTCGAGGAAAGCCTCCAGAGCCAAGGGAGGGCAAAAATACCTCCCCACCGTGGTGCAGGAAGCTGACTAGGCCACGCCCACCCAGCAGCTGGGAAGAGAACCCCTTGCTAAAATTTTTGAAGCCCACCGCTGTTGCTATTGGTAAGGGCAGCACCAATCACTCATGGCATATTTTGGCCAGAAAGCAACCAAAGTCCAATTTTATCCAATAGCATCTCTATTGAATAGAGATGCTATTGGATAAAAATTTTATCCTCAAATGTTTTAGGAGCTCCAGTCCACAGGCTAACTTGCAAGCTGTTGTCTGTATCCCTCCAATTAGGAGATATAGCCACGATCTTGAAGGAATGATGTGTGTGTGTGAATGAGTCACATACAGTTATGTGATTGTTATTTTCAGAATACAGCCATTTTTATGCTACTATTATGATGAGATTCCATCATACTCAAACATCTTGCCCTTCTGCTTCATGTAAATATGCTGCTTATAAAAAAAGGGGATTGTCATGTTTAACTCCAAGGGGTCATTTTTATGATGACCTTGAGTCTCCTATTTTCTCTTTCTTTACCAAGACTAGTGAATAGTTTAATGAAGGAGTGGTTTATGGATCTATTAACATCTATATAGTATATAAAATATATGTATATCCAGAACCATAGGATTTGATAGCATATCAAAATCAGCACTTTTGTCCTTTGTGAAATAATGTGAAATACAATTTTCTTTCCTACCATTATACTCCCTCACTTTTTTACTCACATTTTATTGTTATTTTTAAAGTTATTTTTAAAAAATAATGTTTATAACATATAGGCATTCTGTTTTAAATATTCTGTCCAGAGCTGAAAAGGAATTAGCATCCCCAAAGGTAAGCTAAGGTCATTTAGTCTATTAATGGACAAATATCTGGTCCTGCAAATCCTTGATCAGTTGAGAAGTTATTCCATTTATCCGGAGTCCCACAGGCTTTACCCAAACCAATTAGGATAAAGAAAATGAGCCAGGTTTAGATGTTGTCTTGTGGAATTTAAATGTATCTATTTTTGTGTTTAGGAGAAATTGTCTTAAAGATTACCATGTACTTTGCTATGCTATTTTCATCAGAACCTTGTACGTGGTTCACGTGCTACAATTCAGCGCAAGGAATGGATTGAATTCAGCCTTAAAATTACAGAAATGTCTGAGGAAAATCATAACACAGAAGGAAATGCAACTCCCAAGTTTTGTAATGAGGACCACAGGCAAGCCTTTTGTTTGGCTTGCATTGAGATGAGACTGTCAAAGTCAATTAGAAATTCGGTTCATTCAACCCCAAGTGTTGCAATCTGACAAAATAATGCAACTTTTTTGCTTTGTTTATTATTTGCAAGACATGTGCAATTAGAGAAATCCTCCCCAAATGGAGATGGTCTAACTAGGAAAAGCTGAAACCTGCTGAAATCTTCCCATATAAACAGCATAGTAGCATTTCGAATGGCCCCTTTCTGTCATCCACCATAACCATCACATCACATCCCCCATTTCTGCTGCAGTCAGGTGAACTGTCAAAGAGTTATTATGGTTGGCTGCCTAGAAACCTCAGGAAAGAGAAATTTGTATAATTTTCCTCTGTGGACAAGGGATTATTTTTCTGGTCTTTTAAGCTTCTTTTTCGATCAAATTTTGTTGTAAAAATAACACAGATGTTTCTTGCATTAAAAATAAAACAAAAAATCAAAACGTTAAACAACAAATGTAGTCAGGGGAGGCGGCTTTTGTTTGGGCTGAAGCCTTCACCATGAATATGTAGCTCTTTGATGGATGCACGTTAGCCGTACCATATATTCTGGGTAAGCTTTGATTTCTCTTTCTTGTGCTATTTTGCATGTTTTAGAAACGTAAGGGAAGCACATAGCATTTTGGTATAGGTTAAATGACAGTAAACAGAATTAAGTGTACATGGCATCAGTGAACTAAATGTATATATAAGCTTCTACAATTTAATTACAATTCAATTCTCAGTTCCTACAAATGTTACATATACTTAATCTTCCATAGCTGTTGAAAAACCTGCATGCTTGGAAATGAATGCATTACGGTAGCGTGTAGCAGTGCCTCTTCTACTAACCTTTCCTTGTAAATAAAGACTTATAGTTTAAGTAGAATATTTCTGAAAGTACTTTCTTTAGAAGTGATTATTTCTATATTAAAGGAAAAAGCTCTATTTAAAATGGGAGAACATATTCTATATTTTATATAGTGAACAGACTTTGGTTCATGAAACCCTATTTCCCATTCAAAACTAAGCATTTATAAGAGTATTTCACTCACTCATACAAGCACACATATATGGTATGTGCATATATGTACAAAGTATATTCTTGATTTAATTTCTTATACTTGCTGCAAGAATGTCTTAGCTGAAAGGTAATAGGATTTCGTACAATCCATGTGGCCATTGAATAATTACCTACTCTTGTGCAATCCCATTTTTTAAAAAGTGGCCTAGACTAGTGTCATGAAATGAGTTCCTAAATAGTCTTTGAGTTATTCTTTCATAAAAGAAAACAATGCACAAAAGACACCAAGTACTCACTGTAGGAGAAAATGCAGCATATGCAGATAATTCCAAACCTTACATAATTCAAATATGTTTTAAAAGAATGTTGTTCACAAAAATGAAAAAATGACAATCACTTTAAAATATCTGCTATTCTGGAATTGTTATATTTCCTTTTGTAGAGAATGTTGAGTGGATAAAACAGGTTTTGAATATTTTCTTTCATTTTCTTTTCTTTCTTTTTTTACATTCTTTGGAAATGCTATATATTATGCACTATAGTTGACATCTTTACAAAAAAAACCAGCAGTGGTTAACATTTTAAATATGCTAGGAATATATATTGATACAATATAATGTGGATACGTTAACACTATTTGGAGGGGGGAATATCACTTTACCTATGAATTGGGGGTTGCTTACAAGTACTGTATGTTTTGCAAAACCTCAGGCCCAGAAGTAATAAATGAATTTTGTGAAAGATACTAGTTTTGCTACACAAATTGCTCCTCTAGATCAATTATAATTCCTCTGGATCAACAGCGGGGCAGCAGCAGTAGCAACAATATCTGTTTTGCCTCCCCTCCTTTCCCTCCAGTCCATGTCTAGTACTAGGAATTGCACAAACAATGCCCCTAAGCTGAATATGCACCAGTGAACAGCTGCTTAGCACGGTTGCTACTAATAGCTGGTTGGGACACAAAGGAAGGGAATTCATTCTAGGCATCACTTTTGTTTTCTTTGCCAGTGAATAATCCATTCAATAATCCAAAGTCGATAATATCAACCACACATTTAGCTAAAGGATCCTTATGTGCTTTATCACATGCTATGTAAACAAGCTGATTTTTATTTTTATAATTATTTGTCAAATATATTTCTATCCCACTATAGACAGAAAGATTCTTGGCAGCTTACCTAGGCTTTTCATGCACAGTCCATAAGTTACTATTTCTGCGTAGAAATAGGTTTCCATATTTGAATCACGTGTCCTAAATTTATGTATGGGTGTGCAATCTGTACAAATCTACAGTTTGAACAAAAAATAATCCAGAAATCAGATAATGCAGGCATATCATTTAGTATATCCCTAGGCCAAGGCATAAGTCTTTGTGCATCTGCTCATTTGCAAATAGGTTTAAGACCTCCTGCTCAGAGTTCTCTATGCCTAAAGAGTTGACACTTGAAAAAAAACAGTTACAGTTAAATACATTCTAGAAGAAATCAACCTGAAAGCTAAGTACAGTATAGGAGGTTGTTTTTATAATACAAATCACATATGATGTGTCAATTTAGATTATTTTGTGAAGCTGTCCCATCAAATTCTTTGGTAGCTTCCCATTGCTTCTCAACGTAATTTTAGAAAATGTTATGTTTAAGCTTCTTTGCTCCTCTGCAATTCATATAAGTCATTTCTGCATCTCTGTTAGTCTGGACAAATCAAGGTGACAATCCATGGTTAGGTCTGTCAAGCCCTTTGTCCTGCTGCTGATCTGAATTGAAATACAATGAAAGCAAGGAAGGATATATAAGAATCCAGCTGCTTTACTGTGACAGGACACTCCCAGTTTTATAGTGTGTCTGATCTTGTTTGTATATCAGGGTAAGCCATTCCATCTGATCACCATGCAAACAGTAAAACCTTCTTTTGCAAGAGACGAACTCAAATCTGGAGATGCCTGATAAAAGGCAAAAATTGCTTAAAATTGTCTTGCATGTAGACACTGCATCAGAGCATTTAATTTTGGTGAAGGATCTTGTAATCCTAGGTAGGACCCCTGTTTCAATAGTTACATGAGATACAAGTAGGCTCTTGTTTACAATCTATTAGAGGCTTCTTTGCTCAAAACTCTGCATTGGTAGTACTTTGTAAAGGCGGCTTTTTTATTTCCTTGAAGCATGCAATTACTCATGCTTTATGGTGTTGGATAACTGGCATCAGCCGTATGATTTAATTAAATTTGAAATTATTAAAGAAAATATATAGGCATCCAACTAGCCAGTCCAAATTAAATGCTGTGGTCTATTTCTAACCCATGGTGTTTCCAATTGAAGGATTTAGCCAAAAGATTACCCTTCACAGATGGAAATAATTTTTATGTTTAGCTGTTCCAAGCGAAAAGAGCAGTATGATATCTCTGACTGTTCAGAGCATTGATATTCACACTGATTGTTCTCTAAATTGCATCAGATTTATGCTGGTTTTATGTCAATATTCTTTAAATATTTCATTCTTCTGTATTTCATCTAAGCACTACCATTTTGTTTCAGGATTGCAATCAAGCAATTAGTGTACAAGATGGAAGCTCTTTGCCTTTTCTCTCCTTCTGACACTGCTGTTATGGGTAACTTGTAGAGTCGAGTCTAAAGGCAAGCTCACAGACTTGCCAATTCTGGCAGAAAATTCAAGGGATGTTAAATTAAGAGTAGTTATTAAAAGACGCTCAATAAAATAAGACCACATGGTACTTTGCTTTCTGAATGACTTACAAACTGATTGTAGCAAAGATATATTTATGATATCTACAATAAACTAAAACTCTGGTTTAAAAGTATTTTGCATTATATTCTTACCCATGCAATTCACAACTTATGAAAAAATGGAAGGAAACACAGCATATTTCTGTATGTGTGTATACTACTGAAAAGGCAGCTGCATATATAAATATTTGTATAGGTACAAAGAAATAAAATTAGATAGGTCCTTTTTTTAAAAAAATGGACAATTTTGGAAAATCATCATCTTTAAGCACAGATCAGGTGGTGTATGTGAAAATCACAGGGGTTTTTTTTTAATGTGCTGCGGTGCTTGCATTTTTAAAAATTGCATATTTATCAACCACTGAATTATTCATGAGTTTGGGAGGGGGAGAAGAATAGAAAGAGAGCAAAAACATATGCCTAGGCAGAAGAGCATTTTATGTGCAGGTAGCAAGAATTATGCTACATAATAGCAGTAATGCTTTCCTAGTACTTTTTCTATTACTTATTCTAGCTAAACCTTATGATCCAGCTTTCTCTCTTTTATGCTTGAGGTCAGTGCTGACTTGTGACATGTTTTTCACCAATATCAAATGCTTTAGCAATATCCAAAGATGGAGCATTTAATAAATATTAGTCTTTTAAACGTCGGAGAAGAAGAAGGCTATCAAGAAGCTTCTAGCAAGCCAAGGCTCAACAACAAATTCCATAAATTAAAAAATTTCCAGCTATAGAAGGTACAAACCTAACCTTAAGAGCTTGGAATCATTTAAGCACGTGTCTGTATATTAAGTCAATCTGGGAGACAAAACTCGTGCTGTCCCATTATTTATTGTTACTGATTTTTCCCCACTTTAGAGCCATGTGCACGGCTGCAGGTCTAGCTCCTCTGCCCTATCATGAGGTTAGGCCCTTGCATTAAATATTGCTACTTACCATTTCATTCAGAAATATTAACAAATAGGGAAAATTACTCTTTTCATTAATATATTGTCACTGGAAAAACATAATGCACCAAATGCTGAATATATAAGGATTGCTTATAAACCTCAAGTAATTCCTAAATAACACTAGGCATATAAAACTTATGATAATAATTGAATATGAATTTACTTGGTTTCTAGGTATAGGAGATGAGTATCTAACCAAAACAATGTATTGTGGGTATTTATTATAACTACAACAAAAACACAGTGTTATTATTATTACCATTATGCCCAGGTAACGGTATATGTATGAGTATGTATATTATTCTCAAATTAATAAAATAGCTTAATTGAATTGTGCATTGCTCAATATTTCTATTTGGTATCATAGAGTTAAGCAATTACAAAAGAAAAAAAAGTAATAGTGCCTCCCCCCTCCCATCTAAAATCATCTACAGCATGAAACTAGGCTAGAGAGTATATAAAAATGTTTAGCCTAATCATTCCTTAATGACAGTGACTTATATCCTTATTGCGGTTGATTTGTTTCCTGGGTTTTAAAAGATTATTTCCATGGTGCAGGCTTAGCATAAGCTGCTAAGAAACCACAAGCACTGCACTTCAGCCAGAGTTTGGGACATTTGCCAATGGTAATCTGATAATCTGATTATACACACAAACACACATACACACACGTGTGTAAATAAACATGCACGCACACATTCTCCTGCAATAAAAATTATGGGTCATCAGACAGATAGGGGCCCCAAAATTGCTCATTCAAGCTATACTGTTCTGCCTGAGTAGAATTAAATGTGAGAAAAGCAGGAATATTTTTTTAGTAGACAACCAGATAAACAGAATCAGAAACAAATCAACCATAAATTTAATGCTAGTTTTGCTTGTAAATTCTGCCTTTGGTCACATCTAATTATTGCATAGATGTAAAGCTCTCTGACCTTGCCGTTGCCTGCAAAATTTCAAAACAGATCATTTTAAAATACACCGATACAAAACCTGGAAACGAAGACCCTCAAAACACAACAGTAGTGAACCATAATGACTCACTACTAGTGGTCTGACTTTTATGAAACCTAGTATAAATGGAATTGTTTCAGAAGTATACTGGATACTGTTTACCTGCAAAATTTAGAGCTAATCTCAAATGTTTGATTACTTATAAAAAGAGAATATAATATTAATTAAATATGTCATGTTTGCACACATAATGCCACTAGAGTTATTTTTTATTTATTAAAGTACATTTCTGATTTGGTGGAGCATCCGAACAACAAATTTTATTTTCTGCAATGTTCTGGAGGTGGCAGATCTCTGAGGAGGGATTGGTTTACATCGAAATATGCTGTAACACATAATATATACCCATGTTTCATCCTGCTTGTTTAAACCTTCAGAGCCAGGTCGTAGAACTGTGCAAGAAAATAAATAAATAAACGTCATTTGTTGTTCCATAAATGGAGACATAAAATTGTTTTCCATTCCATTGCTTCAGAGGATGGCACTGTAAAGCAGAAATGTAGAAAGAAAACATGTATAAAATTAATTTAGGAATCTTTTTTCCATGGTTATTAAATGATATAGCAGATTAAGGGAAATTGCAGGGCAGTTGGAACTGTAATTTGCTCCAGATAAACACCAATGTGCAGAATATGGCTTTATATTTTATTTATGGATATAGGTCTAAATAGTCATTGCATTCCCTTTTAGTTCATGTAGATACATGTATCTTTGCACTTTCCAGGACTAACAGCATAGCCATTCTAAAGTGGTACTCCAATAATATTTTACTTTTTTACTATTCCTTTAATTCCTTCTTCATCTTTTTGTAAATATATTCTGGTGTTCAAGATTAAAATGTGATTGTCTATCTCCTTCAATTGCTTATTTATGTTAGAAATTGTTTCTTTTATTTCCCTTAGAATTTACAAACTGGCTAAAGAATATACCCTTGTATTTGTTGGAAAGCCAGTTTTGAAGAGCACCATGTCTTGCTAAATAAAAATAATGGAATTTTGGTAAATAGTTCACAACTGAGAATAGCAGAGAGCTGAAAGCTGATATATTTAAAGCTCCTAAAAAAGAAAGTAAATAAAGAAATGAATGATATTCAAGCTTTTTGCTTGCGCTCGGTAATAATCTCTATGGAAGAATACAGTACAGATATTAAAAATTTGGCCGTATCAGATATTAACATTGTTTCATTTGAATTACCTATTCAAAGGTTGCTGATATGAAGAAACAAAGTGGGATATAAAATATAAAATCCAGCTCTTAATGGTTCTCAGGAGAGCAATTATTCTGTCCAGTTCTGAATACATCAGTGCCCAAAACAGGGGAGAGACACACTTCCTCCCTCCCTCTCTTTCTCTGTCTCCCCGTGTGTTTGTTTGTGTACGTGTGTGTGAAAAAATCAAGACGGAAGTCCTAGTCATGTGGTTGAATGCTTCTATTTTACATGCATTCTATGTATGTTAAAAAGGGACATCACTTTGATTGCTCTGTGATCTTTACTTTTTGGGTACCTCTTGCCCCAGCTGGTGTCCCAAATGAAAGGCTAGAGATATAGAACAATATGTTTGTATTTTTTTTTGTTAAAAACTTCTGCCAATTACTTATAGTGGATGAGGAGCATATTGCGATGCTATAAAAATTTAGGTTTCTTCAGCTTCACAGTATATCAGAAAAAATAAGAGTAGTTGGTAGGGAGATGGGATAGCAAATCCAATGTTAGATTTTTTTTTGCTCCCTCCAAAGAAGACCTTGCTGTCTTTTTTGGAGGGGCATCCAGGAGCTTCCAGGAGTCTTTTTAGAGGTCAAAAATATGAAATATGTACAGAAAGCCCTGGCTGAGTATATTGTGCTCCCTGCTATGAAAAGCCTTGAGTAGTTGAGGTTTTCCTTCTATTTCTAATTCTCTTCTAAAACCTTGTGCAGGGAAATGTGTCAAGGGAAAATATCTTGAACAGTCTCTTTAGGTAACACTTTAATTACACTTAAAAATACTGACTTTAATCAGTTTTCTAACATGTATGTTTCCTGGGTGAGAACTTTCATTTTCATTCTTATTTTTGAATGCCTATAGATTTTTATTTGGTGAGGTTCTTGAGCATTAGAAGTGGTGGAAGATGTACCTGCTGCCATGGTGCTTTCTTTATACAACTTCCAACATTTAATCAATCTAGTTACTTCTTGGTCTCAAATAGCCTCAGGGAATGATTCCTTGACCTTTGACAATCCATTAAAGTGCGAGAAGCCAGGGAAGCTGCATGTTACAGGAGAGATGACAGCAATAGACAGGAGATTCACATAAAGACTGAAATAATTTTAAAGCAAACTGCCATTCATGACACTGACAAGATCCGGAAGTAAAAAAAAAATAGCAGACTTCTTTCTGTATAAGATTAAAATTGAGATAAAAGACATATAATATTGATTAATTTGGACCTCAATTTTCTTAGTATATAGCAACATATCTATCGTATATGTCTGAAGGCAGAGCAGTGAACACCATCACTCCTCTAAGTACAATATGCCATTATATGTATTGGGGAACCATAGTCCTCTTGTGTCCCATGCTATTGAGAACTGGGTTACTCCTTTTTCCAACCCTATAGCTCTGCTTGCTATAACTTTGATTGAACTTTTCTCTTTTTAATGGGCAGATTGATCAATGGAAGTGTGTTGAGACAGTGGCCCACTTTAGTATTGCTTATGAAAGAGAACATTACCCTCAAATGACTTGACCTAACAAAATGGATTTGGCATGTTTAGCAAAAAAATGCTTAAAAAGACAAGATTGCTAAGGGTTTGAAACTCGGGGACTATTTATTGGAAAAGAAGAAATCTTCATGTAGACAAGCTCTATATAAGCTTGTACCCTTCCTTCTGTTGTATTCTGTTTCCTGCAAAGTACAATAAACTTGGTTCAAGCAGATTATATGTCCTCAACTCATTAGTTGAGATAGGAATTTTCACTTGGGATAACTCTATGTATATATGAACATCTGGTCCTTGTCATACATGCCTCTCTCAAAGCATCTACAAAAAACACTTGTTCCTTGGTAACCTGGAAGGTTATTTTTCAAAGAACTTATTCCAGCTTAACTATTTAAAGTTGTACTACAATACGCTTGCTTATCACTCTTTTTTAACCTGCCAAAAGTTTAATCAGCGGACTCTGTTATAAATCTTCCAGGAAAATGCCCCTTGTGGAAAGAAAAATATGGTTGCTTTTTATTTGTTTTCTTTTATTTTGTAGTGTTTATGTTATGTGAGTAACCCCTGTATGAGGTTAGTATAATGTAACCAAGAGGTGTAAAAGCCGTCTTTGTTACATATGATGGTTTAAATTCAGATCCTGCTACCTTAGTTACGGTTACTATGGGACAGAAACTTATGCAAGTTAATGGTTTTAAAAAATTGAATAGAAAGAGGTCAGTGGGCGATAGTTGGTTATTAGTTGAAGCAGAATTTGAAACCAAAGCAATTCTCCCTATCTAAGAGAACCCTGCTGGGTGGTCTGAAGATTGTAGCTGTGTGACGGAAGTAAGCTGGATCCTATGCTGTGAGGAGACAGTGAAATTTAAAGATAGCTTCAAGCAGAGTTATGATCAAAGTGTACGTCAGCAAATACTCCTTGAAATAATCAAATTATCTTAGGGGCCAAAAGCAGTAGGTAGAAAAGTGCTATTCAGCAGATACTGCTCAATATGACTGGTTGGTTGGGGTGAAGATAAGAGAAAGAAAATCTTAGTCTGTATTCAGCTGGAGAAACATCTTTCACACAGTAGGAGTTATACATTTAATATAAGAATGGTATACACCTTGTAAGAGGATTGCCACATGCTCACACTTGCCAATTCACCTAAGTGAAAACATACTTCTATTCCCAAATGAATGTTCAAAGAAAGACTATTGCAGCCTCTTGAATTCCAAACAAAAACAATATAAAACTGATCATGGAACCCATAAAACTGAAGAGTTGATATTATCTAAATTCTGTATTGAAATTTTGTGGAACTTCAAATGTATATACAGTAGTGCCTGAATACAAGAGCATTTTATTCAATTGTCTTTTGTGGATGATTGCACTCTCTAAATATCCATTTTGTTGTAAGTTTGCATCTTTTGCAGAAAACCCTATACAGGCCTGGTGTTTTGATGCAGCCTTGAATGCACATTTGAAGCCAGACAGTTTTTCATGACTTGTGAGCCAGTTGTTATTACTTGCTATCTTAAAAAAAGTTTCCTAGTTATCTAGAAAGTGTGGGGATGTTTGCTATATTTTCCTGTGCTGTTGTAATACAATAAAGCTGAAGCATGGAAAAAGATCTTGCCAAGATCTGAATGTTTCCAAGTCTGTTGGTTTTCCATTATGTCTGAAATATTTTTTCCTAAATTCTTGGGCCAGGATGTTTGCAGAACTTAGTTTGAATGATGGTTCATATGTTTTGAGGGCTCAGTGCATGACTTTGCATAGCATAGCACAGCATTGTTTGTTGCTTGTGTTATTTATGTTTTAAATTGCTCACTCCGAGAAGTTATCTACTGAGATAAGTAGTAATATTAATATTTTAAATAAATAAATAAACATAAATTGATGAGCAAACCTCACCTGACTTCATTTGCTTTCCCCAAATACATAACAATCTTGCTGAATGCTGAGATGAGAACACACTCCTGAAACATCACACCCCAATGGCAATAAAATGGCCCTAAATATATAAACTTGTATACAGAACTAATTGTTGAAAGCTTTAAAATAAACAAGACACCTTAAGCTGACTATCACTTGTTCTAATGTTCTGGATATGCCCCACCCAAAAAAGCACACTGTTAAATAGTTCATGAAGGTTTCATAATCCTTTCAGCGGCTTTCCACAGCCTGATGTTCTTCATATGTGTTGCACCAATTTCCATAATACTGAATGCTAAAGAAACCCACCTCAGATACAGATTTAGTAGTGATACATCATCAGAAGTTTTCTCTGTGTTGATTTTAGAAAGTATTCTGAGACACAACAGAAAAATATTAAGGAATGGGAAACTTGTAGCATATCAGAACTTTTTGTATTAGAACTTGAAAATTGAAATAATAAGAGATTAGTGAACAGACCATTAAAATCAGTGGTGTTTAAGCTAGTAATTCATGTGAACATATCGATCCTAAATACAGCAACCAAAAGGCTATACCCAATTTTTTTTTAAAAAGTATGGAATAAATATTCTTGCTAACGTAATCTTCCATCCAAGAAAGGAACTTGTTCAATTTTTGAAGCAAAGCAACTAGATATCAATCCTTGTAATCCTTTTTTAATGTCATATGTTATGACTGATCTCCAGTTGAAGAAAAATAACAGAAGAAATGTCTATAATCTGTTTACCTTTATGAACCAGTCAAATGAAACTGATTTTTGAAAGGACAGGAATATTATTTCTTAATATTTAAGTTTAGCTCAAAACTTTGACATATGACCTTTTAGTTTTTTTCATTCTTTAGAGAGGCAATATCTTATAAAGAGATGCTCATGTTAGAAAAAAAAATGACCTGCTGTTTGGGGAGGGAGGCAGAAAGAAATCATTAAAGAGATTTTTCAATATTCAAGGACATCTGTGATCCTCTATTGCTTGGAGAGGCACAAAGACCTATTTTTTCCTATGTCAAAGTAATACGTCTGTGATCCTTCACCCCAAAAGGGAGGGGGAGAAGAGCAAGAGAAAATTATATGACAGCAGATCAGCTGCTCTCTGCTGCTTCTTAAAAAAATGAGGTTGTTGCTATTTAACATATAACCCTCTGACCTTACTACTGTGGCTGCTTTGAAACACCAAGCTATTTAATTATGCAAATTACAAACAGAGAAAAACATCAGAAGAATCTTGCTGGAAATTACCTTGTTGGACTAGAAATTAGCTGGCTTATTTGAACTTACGGGATGCTGATTTTCACTGTTGAATCCTGATTTGGTGGTTTGGTCCATTTGCATTATCTCACATCTCTGCGGGGTACCAGATAGTGTTACAAATTAAAAGGCAAAGTAATATCTCATCTATTATCCTTATACCTAATTATTTTAAAAGACCTATTCTGTAGTGGGCATTAATGAATCTTTTCCAATCCTAGAGCAAACAGTATGAACAAAGAATGCATAATACCAGTTTTCTTGATGTTGCCATGGGTGCTCATATATCTGTATAATCATCAACAGGCAAAGAACTCTATAATTCTAAATTTACCCTTTCTGCCTCAAAGTGGTCAAAATAAGTAAAATTTATTTAATCCACCTAAGTAGTCTTTGGATTTAGAACTTTTATGTAAAACACTCCTTGTTCTTTTTTTTTGCTTTGATAAAAGATGGTGGATGAATAGAAATACTTATAAAACAAACATAGGAAAAAGATAGTCTTTTGGATTTCAGTCCCAATCAGCAGCTTTCTTCTCCAGCTGCAATCTGATTATCACTTTCACATTATGTGCAATGTTGTTTGTGTAAAAGGTACTCCATTAATACCAATACAACTACTAGTATAATGGTGTTTTTCTTTTGGTATTAGAAACATATTACCTATTTATTTCCCACCTTTGTTATTTTTATAAATAACTCAAGGAAGTGAACATACCAAATATTCATCCTATTTTCCTGACAACGACAGGCAAGTTGGGTTGAAAGAGATAGAGTGGTCCAAGGTCACCCAACCCACTTTTCTGCCTAAGGCAGGAGTAGAACTGACATCCCCTGGTTTCTGGACCAGCATCTTACCCACCAGACCAAATTGGCTCTCTATAAACTACACTCAACTTAACTAATGATTAGGGATTATCAAAAAAGGTAATAGTCGCTGTGGCACCAGCTCTCGCTAGAACAATAAACGCAAGCCACACTCAGTCTAATTAAGTCACAGTAAGTTCTGCAACAGTGTGAGGAATGACTTGTGAAACAGCTACTACAATAACTTGTACAAAAGGCTGTGCAATGCAAGAAGCTGTTTGTGGAACAGTCAAGTACTGGATTTTAGCCATGTACAAGGATGAAAACAGTATGTCTGGCTGTGGGAACAGCTTTGTGCTAGTAAAATGACACCACTGGATGCAATCTATTGAATTTTATTTCAGCAACTTGTTTTTAACTTCTTTCTTAATTCAAAAGAGATTGGATTTCTTTCTTTCAATTATGTTTTGCCTGATGTTGGGTAGACTTCATTGTCACACATATTCTTAAAAGAATATAAATGAGCATAGAGAAAGCTTATGTTTTGCATCTTTTCTTCTGCCTACATACCATAGATATTTTTATAGGATGTTATTGATTGATCCTAGCATCATATCGCATAAGATGTTCATCTTCACAGTTATTTGTTACACAAATATACAAAGGATGCATTTTAAGTTTACTTTGAATTTTAAAGCAAGCAGCCACAAAGTACATGGTCATATTTATCACAGATTTTATGACTTCATTTGTCTCCCATTATTTCTTCTGAAAGCATAAGATACTGTGTGAAAACTAGTATCCCATTGTGATCTTACTCAGAATTGGTTCTCAGAAAGTTCAGTAGATGTGTTATATCATCTGCATTTAAAATAATATTGAGCAGAACTGAGCACAATTAAGTTTAGGAGAATTAGTGAATTAAACAGAAGTAAATATTTGTTTTTCTGTAAAGGTAATGTTTCTATTTTTGTCCTCCTCTATACTTTCTTCAATTCAGCAACCTAGTTTATAGTAAGAAAAAGAAGTGAAACTGAAGATAAGAAGGGTAGAACTTAAGCATGCTTTTCTGGTTAATGTTTTATCTTCGCATTCTCTTTGTCCCCTTTTTGATGCAATTAGTCTTCATATTGTTAGGATTTTGAGAAATAAAGTGTTAATGGGTAAAATATAGGAATGTCCTTCATGAAGTAATATGAAGGTATTCACCTGGTTCGCACCTAATCGCGCGATCCGGTAAGGAAAATTTGGCATTGGTTGCTGAACCAGTAGCAACCTTTGGCTGGCCATGCCCCCAAACTGATTCCGGAACTTGCCGCCCAACCCCCGCCATTCCCAGCCACTCAGAAAGCAGCCAAAGCAGTCTGCAGCCCAGCAGAGTGGCCCCG
>JAOYMU010000292.1:36768991-36784786 GCA_025802295.1 Psammodynastes pulverulentus | reverse complement strand
TAAATAGCGGTTGGTGTGTGTTTTTTTCTGGTAGATGGTGTGTCCTAGGGAGCCGTTGGATTTTTTGTAGATTAGGATGTCCAGAAAGGGGAGTTGGTTGTTAATTTCTATTTTCAATTTTATTTTGGGGTATAGGCTGTTGAGATGTGTGAGGAAATTGTCCAGTTTTTCCTTTCCATGGAAAGTAATTTCATAATTTGGCCACATATATGTCTGTCTTTATTATTTAGTTATGAGCGCAGGAACATTAAACTGTCTAACACCATCACTTCTTCAGTATTCCTTAGGATTACTTTTTTAATATTTGCCATTACTAGATTTTTCATTTTACTTTTTTAACAAGTTAAGAATCTCTTCTAAGTCTTTTTTACTTTTAACAATCTGACTGATACTACTTGCATCTTTAAATTTATTAGTCTACTTTTGTTTCCAGATGTCATCCTTCAATCCTGCTGTTTTTGTACTGTAATGAGTTGGATACATCAGGAAAGTAGATATGGCACCATACACATCCTTGTCTACCTTTCCTGTTCTGAATCACTCTGTTTCTCCAAACTTTGTAACCTTTTTAATACATCTTAATATTTATGATATCCAGATTATGCCACCAGCACCCTACCCATCCCAGCATTCCTCTTCTTACACACTTCCCAGCTTTTATAACCTAGAATGAATCATACTATTTCCATGTTTTGCTGGCTGGCAGCCAATCTCTTCCCAGGCATTTGTTTTCTGGATCCATTCTTTTTGTGCAGATAAAATTAGTTTGATTGTTCACAGTTATTGAATACTCTGGCTTCTCGCCATCAGCATTCCTTTCCTGAAAATTCTGAGTCTCCTAGGTACTGGAGCTATGCTTGCTGGAAAAGCCTGTTAAGTATCTCCTGGTTTGTTCTTCAATTGAAGATGAAAGCCAATTTAGCTCTTTTTATAAAAGACAGGCAGCCAAATCTACAAACCGATTAAGCTGAAGCATTAATGTTTAAGACCATTTCATTCCATTCATGTCAAGTGCACCAATTGCTACATATATCTCACTACTTTGGTTTAACCATGTTATGAATCAGATATTTAGCAGTTGAAATCAAAATACTTTGTCTTAACTGTAATGTGAATTGTTTTAATACATAGAAATTCACATTAATAGTAAGATAGCCTTGGTATGTCTGAAATTTCCTTTATTAAGTCTTGAAATACAATGACCTTTGCTTCACTGAAAGAGAATTGTTACTGTTGTCCAATATGGGAGACCATAGCAACATAAAAAGAAACTAAATGCCTCAATTTGTACATAGCTGGTCACAGAGAACTTTACCTTGACTTAAGACCTACATGCAGAGATAGTTTTGACAGTACCCATTGAATGCCTCTGAATATTGCATCTAATATAATATCCATCTTTTCCTCCAATGTGATGTCAAATCTAACTTTTCTGTCTAAAGAGAAGTGCGCACAGGTCAGCATATATGTAGATTAGTGGTTTATATACCTTACACGGACACAAAAAAAATCCATATTCAATTCACCATTTAGTGTTTACTGGCCAGTAACTCTCTCTCAGCCCAATAGTGTTGTTGATGTTCTGAAGCCAAAATTAAAAGATAGTATCTATGCTGCCATAATAGCAAAAAAAATAGAATATTGTAATATTAAAAATAAATATATATAAAGATCATTGCTGCACATCTGGATAACAATAATTTGTATAGAAAATTAAGAATTATTTTGCTTTGAATAGCTCTTCTTTTAAAGAAAGGAAAATATATAATCCTGGAAAGATGGACTTAATTAAAAAAGTATACCATAGAAAAGCATTATTTAGATAGAACTAGTTTTTTTAGGAATTTTTTTTGCAATTGTGGGAAGAAAGCAATTAAGAAAATGTGTATATACTCCTTTGTATAAAAAGTGTTTGACCAATATGTTTCTAATGGCTTAATAATTTGTTCTAAGATAAATTAGAGGTAAACTGAAATACTATCCTTTTTGCAATAAAATCTATTCATTATAATGTATGCACTACACATTTTACTGAAGACATATGTTGAGGCTTCTTTTAATCTTTCCAAATTCAGTATTTCTTGTATAATCTTTAAACTATTCAAGCTTTTTATAAATAAAAAAGCTAATGAGTGCAACCCTCTTCTTTAAAATGAGCCATTAATAAAAAGTCCATAGACACTAGAAAGCAAATGTAAAGAACTACTGATAAAGACAAAACCATGCATGTCAACAAAAGCATTAAAAACCAAATATATTTAATTAAAAGAGTGAAGTCAATTAAAATCAAAATAGTGCAGCCTGTGCAAATGTTGGAGCAATCATTAGGCCTTGCTGAATAATGGAAGAGTATAGAATTTTTTAAAAGAGAAACAGCAGGGGTGATACATTACACAAAGCAACAATCTACACCAATATGACAATTGAATTACTTCAGCCCCATTAGGCAGGTGCAGAAGAATAATTATCATGAATTTCTCCAGTGGAAAAGGAAAAGAACAAACTTTTTGTTAGACTGCAGGGTGTTTTTCCCTCCTCCTTCAAACGATTAGAAAATAAAATTATACAGAATGAATAACGATGGCGGGGAAGACTTTTTAAAACTCTTTTGGTTAATATACTAAATTAGACTAATCCATTAATGCATTCAAAATCTCTGAAATTGTAAGTAAACTATCAAGAAGCCATGATGATATCTAAATATCAATATTTGGATCTTGAAGTCATTAGGAAAATGGCAAGAATGTCAAAGGGATAAAGAAGAGGTGGTCTTCCAGATGTTGTTGAATTATACTTTCCAACATGGCTCTTTATTAGCCATGCTGGCTGGAGCTGTGTGAAATCATAGCTCAGCAATTTCAAGAGGTCCATAGATTTCCAGTGTTAACAAAGGCCTTTTTTACATTAACATTTTCCAATTTGATTGCCCTTCACACATATTGAAAGTCCCAGAAATCCTACTGACAATTTTGGGACCTATAAACCCCAAACATCTGAAAGTGCACCTTGCTCTTGAGACTTGGGAACCAGCTTTGATCAGACTGAAAACACACTGAAAAATTGGACATCTGTACAGTCATTTCCTTGTAAATAAAAAGTCAATCTGTGTCTATTGTATGCAGATTGTATAGTATTTTGTTTTTGAATTCAGGGTGAGATTTAAAACAAAACTTCAGTTCAAATCCTAATATGCATTTTCTGAAATTTTAAAAAAGTAAAGAAATATTATTTAGCAAGCAGTATGTTGGTTCCAAAATTGCCACTGATGTCACAGTGGCTGATATTTGTTTTCTTGTTTTACAGTTCTATTATGAAGGAGTGATCTATTTTCCTTGAGAGTGCAAGTGAAAGAGGGAGAAGGGGAAAAAAAAGCTTTGACGAATGGGGTCCTTGATCAGAAGACAAATATGCTACTGTAGTGATAAAGAAATGAATGGCAAATCAGAGACATTGTGAAATAAAATATGTTGGTAATTTTTTTCAGGATTAAGGCAAATTTGCACCAATAAAATTCTGTATTGTTGAATGAAAATCAGTAAAATTACAGGAAACTATATTATATTATTATTCCAAGCCATATAATTTTATCAACAAGATCAATATTGTACTCTGTCTGGGAACAACACTGTGGTATTTCACCTGGGAAGTTTTCCCATTATATGTTATGTGATCGTTTGAGTTGGAAATATCAAAAATGAAGGTTAGCATCTTTTTCTTTAGACAAATAAATATTCTACTATTGAAGTATTGCCCTTCCTAATCACTAATTATTAAAGCAGCCTAACTATATAAGATGGAAAAATGTATAGTTTGTGCTATAAGCTATGTTTAGAGTCTTTAGACATAAACTTACCACCTGAACATGGTTTAGTCTATCATCTGTGCAACATGCAATTGTCAGCAACTTATGGAAACTCAACTGACCACTTGTCCATTACTCTCCACTGAGTTCTCATGTAAAATTTCCAGTGGACTAAGTATATATCAAAAGGAAAAGTTTGTATGTCTACAATTCTCTCCTGTATAATCTAGCTTGCTAAATGAATAAGCACATATTTATACATACTGTTGTGCATGATCATATTTACACTAGGAAAAAAGTTGGGAATGTGGCCTAGAAAAAGAATGTATAGGAATCACTCACGTGAATTCTATGTATGTGGTAGACAAAATCATAATACCGATGCTTTGTCGTGTGTGCTGCCTTCTATGAATTGGATTTCTATGAATTTGACTTCATCCTTGAAATTTCTCTATTGTGGCTTCTATACCATGCTTTTAAATTTAAGACAGAACTGAAAACTACCTTTATCAGAAAACATTCTATTTACCTTATTAGAAAAAAAGTGGTTTGAACATATTTGATTTGAATATAAATCATGGATGTAAAAGTGTTTAAGTGATGTTTAATGTCATTTTTAATAGCCCAACTCTCCTTCTTTCTGAGTTGAAAAACAAGATGACACTCTCTCTCTCCTGTAGGAACACTGACTCTGTTGGGAACCACCTGAGCAATGAGAATGAGATCTCCAAAGTATCCCAGAGAGCTAGAGACAAAGTTATTCATGGGACTGAGGACATACCCATGGCACCAACCTTCCTCCTTCAGAATCTCAATACCAGCTTTCAGTATTTATTGCTTGACATAGTCACTTCATTTCATGGTAAGGTCACTTCTTTCTTGATTTTGAAATATGCTAGCATGTTGGAGTTTCCTGTGGTGTTTGACTGAAAAAAAAATCAAATAGTACTTTCTTTTCACAACATGGAAAATAATTTTATTTATTCATTAATGGAAAAGGAGAATAAGAATATTTTATTAAAAATAAATGCATACATGAGATGTGATATTATATTCTTCTCAATATGACTGAACTTGTATAGAATTGTTTTAAACTTAAATTGTTGAGTATTCAAACCTGCATTATGTAAGAGATGCTTCAGAAAACTCAGATTTTTTTTTCAAGCTGACTTGACTGTTCAAAAATTTGTTTAGTTTCAACTTTTTTTGCACAATTTACATAAAGTGGAAGCAATGTGCTGATGAAATCCAATGCAGGTAACAATCAACATCATTTTACATGGGAGAAAGACCATTTAAGAAGAACCTGCCAAAGAAGCATTACAGTAATTAACTCTGATTGACAGAATCCAGCACATTCTTGCATTTCTGAGCAGTTAAAAATCCATCCAAATAAATAAATAAAAATAGAAGTTGATATGCTTCACTGCTTTGGGACCATGAAGGTGTAGGCAACATCTACAATCCATAAAGATAATCGGCTGTCCACAAGAGAGAGAAAAGGAAAACAATTGGAGCATAAATTCTGATGGATGTGGCAGCCAAAATCAGAATCTGTAGCTTGCTTGTGAGGAACAGAAAATTTAATAAAAGTGGAACATGTTTTTCCTTGTCCTGGGGCTAATGGGAAATATGAGAAGACCTCTGAGTTCCCTTCCAACTCTGTTATTCTGTTACAGTTTGAATTTGACAGTCTTAAATAGTCAGGTTATCCCATTTTGCTAAGACATACTTTCTTCTGAACATTTTGAGCATTTGACTAGATTAAATGTAAAAAGTATGTGATTTCAGTACTTGATGTAAGACCAAAGATATGAAAACTAGTTATCAAATAGCATGATCAAACTTCTTAATTTTATTGAATCAAGAAAACAAATGACCAATCAGCCTGACACCAATACTTGGGAAGATCCTAAAAAAATAAGCAATGGATCTGTTTACACCTGAAAACTAGCAAAGTTATTACTAGAAGTCAACGTGGTTTTGTCAAAAACAGATCATGCCAGACAGCATCACCACCTGATGGATTCATACCTGGCTGATCAACTGGAGGCAACACATAGTCCTTACTAGAGTGAAATCTATATGAAGAGAAGCATGCATTAGGGTACCTAAAAGATTCTGGCTTTGACCCAGTACTCTTCCACATCATAAATGATTTAGATTAGTGGAAAGGAGGGAAACTCATCAAATTTGCAGATAACATCAGGCTGGGGTAAGTGCAAGACTACATCTGGAATACTGCATCCAGTTTTGATCACCACATTACAAAAAAGATATTGAGACTTTAGGAAAAGTGCAAAGAAGAGCAACTAAGATGATTAATGACCTGGAGACTAATATATATGAAGAATGATTGCAGGATTTGGGTTTGGCTAGTCTAGAGAAAAGAAGAATTAAGGGGGTCATGATAGCAGTATTCCAATATTTGAGAAGTTGTCACAAAGAAGAAGAAGTCAATTTATTTTCCAAAGCACCAGAGGGCAGGACAAGAAACAATGGGTAGAAACTAATCAAGGAGAGAAGCAACCTGGAATTAAGGAGAAAGTTCCTAATAGTGAGGACAATTAACCAGTGGAACAGCTTGCATTCAGAAGTTGTGGGAGCTTCATCACTGGAGATTTTAAAGAAGAGACTGGACAGTCACTTGTCTGAAATGGTATAGGATCTCCTACTTGAGCAGGGAGCTGGACTAGAAGACCTTCAAGGTCCCTTCCAGCTCTATTCTGATTCTGATTGCAAACGTTTTGATTTTCCACAAATGATCCAGGTTTCTGGTCTCAGGCCTCAGATCATGTATTCTCAGTTTATCATATCATAAATCTTGTATTTTATTTTTAAGTCTTTGACCATTTCTGATCCCATCCAATGCTTTGATACTAGAACATTTGGAGCAACAGTACTGACACTACTGACCAAGGGGCCTTAGGTTCTGCTTAATCATGACTATTTGATTATTGCTAAGACTTTTCTGGCTTCTTTTGCTCAGTGGTACCTATTTTTCAGTTAGAGAGAAAGTTGTCTCATCCTATACATCTCATTACATAAACTCAAAGGATGAACATGTACATAGGTAACCAAAGGATCAATAAAGAAGAGTCTGGAAGAAAGTATGTGCCAAAAGTAATTGACAGAGTCACAAAATCAATGTGAGGTTGTTAAGGCAGCTAGCAGCCAGCCTTCTTTTTCCATGCTGCAAAACTCTGTTTTATTCCTAAATCTTATTCCCTTTTTGCTTATTTTACATTTATGAGAAGACCACTAGAAATTTACTATTTTCATTATGATTGTATTGTAACAGAGTACATATAATTGTGAGACAGAACATTTCATTAATACATGTTTCTCTTTCTGATGTTAAGATAAATGCCATCAAAGGTTTTCACTATTTCATAAATAAAATAAAATAAAAACAGGAGAATATTATAGAACTTGAATATTATCTAGTTGTCAACTCTACAAAACTAGTGAATTGTTCTTAGGCAATTCACAGGGAAACATATTATATAACATCATGTAATTTTCAAGGAGATTTCAATGTGACACAATGAACAGCACTATACACAGATATTGTCACAAAAGGAAGATTTATTTGTGTCTTAATTTTTGGAAAAGTGAATTACACATACATTATACAATCTGGGCTACAATTCACAGCAAGCATTCTGAGGATGCTTCATTTGGGAAGCTAGAATTACTCCCCAACTTAAATCGTCTCTATCATATCAGATTTTCTGGATCTAAGGAATGATTATTTGACTGGTATGACATTTATCCTAAAGAAAAAAGATTTTAAGCCCAAAGAAACACTCCTTTTTTATTAACCCATTCAACCTATACAAAATTAATATTTCTAGTGTATTTAATAATTTCCAGCTTTTATCACATTTTACATTACAATTTTTCAAAGAATTCCCAAAAGACACAGTCAAGTCTTTGCATACATGTGCTGCATGCAGAGGTGGGTTTTCAAATTGTCTAATAGAATTAGTGGTACCAGATAATCTAGACTGAGCAACAAGAAATGCAGTGCTATAACTGGATGTAGATAGTTGATAAATGTGCTTGTTTCCTTCAGAATGATCCTTGTGAGATTCAGAGCCCATACAAGAAGAAAATGCAAAGGCATCTGCAGAGGTTATTGCTATGGTCATTCAGGTGACTGAACAGATATCAATAGGTATAATAATGCCATGAATTGCGGGCTTCCGGTGGTGATGCGGATCGGGAAGGTCTGGGGAAGCACAGCGCTTTCCCCAGACTGGACTTTTTCTGGTTTCGGAGACCCTTTTTTGGGCGAAATCTACCCCGGAGGAAGGAGGAAATCCTGGTAGCGACGAAGGACGGTGCAGGTCCCAGCCGCGACGAGAGGAACCCTCTACAATCCGAGATGGAATGCCTGCCTGATGGCGGGCGCAAAGATCCAGCGTCCCGCTTTTTGAGAAGTGAAGCGGAAGAGTGAGTACAGGTGGACGGCGAGAGAGTGCAGAAAGAATCCAAAAAGATATTTGCTGTGAGAAATTCTCCAAAATTGGATTTAAAAGGACAAACCTTGTGCAGATGGAGATAGCCTGAGGACTGTGTTACAGAAAGGAACCAGAAAGAGAAGATAAGACTCGGCAAGATTAGAGGGGTAGAAAGGAGTTGATAACGATTCTTTGGAATCAAGAGAGGAAACGAGCCGAATAAGATCTTTTTGTGAAAATTGAAGAAAGGAAAGAAAATATGGGCACCATCGCAAAGGAAACATGGAGGATTATATGAGACTGGGAAAGCACGAAAGGCAGGACGTTTGGATTTAATAGTGAAGCCATTTTGAACTGAGCAGCGGATTGATTGAAAAATTGTATACAAGAACTGCAGATTTACTGGAAAGGAAAATAAATTGAGTGATATTAACTTTATAGTTTACCCCCCATAATTTACATCTGGACTCAGATTAGTGAACTGTTTCGTCCTCCAGAGACTGAGATCAATATATATTAATTGTGTAAAATTTGTATGTTTTGTCCCTCCCCACGGATACTAACTTTTCTTCACTGAATATATAATACATTATATCTTATATTATATCATATTATATTGATTTAAGAGAGTAAGATAAGAATTAATTAACTATATATGAATTGATATGGTAATTGTTTGATATACATACAAATCTGTTTAGTAAACACCCGTAAGTGGGAAAGGAAGAGGAGTTTGGAGAGTTAGTAAGAGAAAGATAGGAAAGTATATTAGTTAAATAGTAGATGGTGAGCTGGGACAAGATAGATAAGATTCTAAGGAGACAAGCGGAGATTGTAAAGGAAATGAGCTATACAACTACTACAACGACGCAGAAGGCAGGGAAAAAGGGTCCTTCTACCCCAACAACACTGACCACCACGTCAGCCACCCAAAAAACGATTGAGGAAATGTTTACAGCAGAGAAAGCAAGCAATACAGCGAATATGCAGATGATGCAAGCTGCCCTGCAAGCGATCCAAGAGAGTATAACAAAGTTGACAGAAAACGTGGCTAAAAATCATAATGAAGTAAAAGAGGAGATATCTACAATTAAGAAGGATATGAAAGATGTAAAGGAGGAACTTCAAAAAGTTGAACAAAAGATTGGATCACTTCAGGAAACAGTACAAAAGAATGATCAAAAGATAAAAACGATTGAACAAAAAACAGAACAGACTGAAAAGAGGGTGGATCAAATAGAAAAAAAAGTAACAGGACTAAATAAAGAACTGGAAGAATCAGTTATTAGACTTGAATTAGAACAAGCAGCTCACTATCTACGCTTCCAAAACGTGGAAGAGACAAAAGAAGAGGATTTGACAGCAACAATATCTGAACTCTTGGCTGGAGCACTCCAAAGAGAGGCAACCGAGATAGCTGGCGAAATAGATGAGGCATACAGAGTGTACACCAGCTATGCGAGGAAACATAAACTCCCCAGAGAAGTTCATGTACGTTTTGCCAAAAAGAAAGTGAGAGATGTAATTTATAAAACTACAAATGATGAACCGATAAAATATAAAGGAAAAGAGATAATCTTCCATTATTTAATTGTTCACTATTTCAGTATATTGTTCTTATGCTAATCACCATTTTCAAACATGCTTAGTATTACTATCATTCAAATTCCATTTCCCCCTTTTGTTACTACTTCATCTTATTGTATACATATATGTATTCCCTTGTTCCCCCTCTCTCTAATTTCCATCCCTATTCTAACTTTTAACTACATCATTATTATGTTTAAAAAACTATTCCTTATCCATTATCTTGTCTGCATTAAAGCATTAATTATTTGCTTCTTCTCATCTCCCATACTCCTCTCAGATCATTATCTCTATCTACTTTCATATCATGACCAATCGTTTTAAGCACTTCTCTCTTCTCAACCCTGTTCCATTGTCTAATTTTCAAAATGTCTGCTCTTGCCCCATCTCTCTCCCAGAAAAATCATCCTGCAGCTCAAGTTCCTCTTTCAATTGCCTTAAAATACTCTTCTCTCTGCTTATTACTTCAGTTATTACTATTATTTTATTTTCATCTCCTTCTTATCATCACATTCTATTTGTTGGTTTGTCTCTGTGTTTTCTTCTGATCTTTCAATTGATTCCTTCTCTTCCTGGGTCTTGCTCACTCCTTTCCAGCTCTTCCTCTATGCTCTGCATTTTATTCATAATCTCCTTAATGCTTCTTTCCAAGTGTCTTTCATATCCTGCATCATCAACACCATTTCCTCCCAGATTCCACTTGTTTCTTGCTGATATAACATCTCATTTAATTTTATTTTGTTCCTTTTTCTTTGTCCAATAGTCCAAAAAACCAAATGTTCAAACCAAAGTCACTTCTCACAAAATTCTATATTCTTGTATCTTTATATCTCCAAATCAATAGGCCTGTTCTTCTGGATCAGGGGTCTCCAACCTTTTGGACCTCAGGGACCACCAAATTCATAATTTTAAATCCTGCAGACCATTAATAGGAATCCAGTGTGCTGCTCACTGAAGTGCCTGGTCTCCCAGGGTCAGGATGGGTTCCTTCAGGCACTCAGCTGCCTGTTTCTAAAACCTTAAACATTCAAAGAATCATTTGGACCCATTTCCCACAGAAAACAAAACACTGGGATCTCTCATCTCTCTCTCATCTCTCTCTCATCTCTCTCTTTCTTGCTCTCTCATCTCCCTCTTTCACTCTCATCTCTCTCTTTCTGTATCTTTCTCTCATCTCTTTCCAGAGCTCTAGTCACAGGACTAACCCTTTGATCATCCTGGAGCAGCTCCTCCACCCGGGTGCGCTGCGGACCACCAAATTTTTCTCATGGACCACCAGTGGTCCCCGGACCAAAGGTTGGAGACCTCTGCTCTGGATGGTCTCAGGAATTTTTCAGAACCTTCATTAATCTATAAATTCAATCTTATATTTAAACCTTCAGGGGTCCCTTTACTAATATTTCCAGACTTTTGGGAATCTGTTATGCCTTCCTTCTATCAGCAGGTGGCACTCTTAAATCCAATTCTAATTTTAGCCAGTTTTATCCAATTTTAAAAATAACAATCCAAAATAATAGAATAATATTAGTTTTTTACGTATATAATTCCAGCATTTTTAAAATGCCTGGTCAATGCAATATTTATCCAATTTAAAGTTCCGATTTTCTGTATTTTTCAAAAGTTTACCTTCTCCTTCTTTTTCCTTCAGCTTTAAAGTTCTTCTCAAAATACTCATACTGCCACTTTAAGAGTATCAATGAGACTCTCTTTCCCTGGAAAGTCTTTTGGGGTTAGGTTTTAGATAAAATAAATTCTTCTCACCCAGTTCCAAACACTGTTCACTATCTCTGCTCCAGCACAGCTCTTAGGTGTTCATGGCTGTCCCAACTTCATGGTGGCCATTTTGACTGCCTCTTCTCTTTGTCCTGGCATAGAGGGAAAAAGCTCCAGGGCTCCATAGGAGAGTTGCGATCTCTCCTGGGACCTCACAGAGTGACTCTCCTTAGCTTCACCACCCCTCCAAGGTGGCTTTGGCTCCTTCCAGAGCCCACAAACAATGAGAAGCCAGCACAGGAACAGAGAGCTCCATTTCTTTGCGTCTGGTGTTGTCATGATGTCAGCTGGAAGTCCATATTCTGGCCATATAGTTGAAGATAGAAAACCATCTTACAAACTGCAGACAATCTTTAATCAGTGAGTTATATAGCTCACCAAATTATGTAATTTTCACTGAAGAACTAATGAAGAATTTAAACTTTTTATGTGAAGTACTAGAAAACAGATAGTTTTCTAGTACTTTTTTAATGAATAAGTTCATTAGGCAATTATCTACAGTAAAAATGAATCAGCTCTCCATGCTTTCCAAATTACAATACAGAAATCTATTTCCTTCCTGTACCTGCTAAGTTTGTACTTGTTCACTCTCACTGCTGTAGTATATTTAACAATAATTTCAATATAACTTATGACACTTATGCCATCAGAAAGAAAAGGAAAATATCATTTGACTACTTAATATCTTATTCCTAATTTTTATAGCTATGATAAATATCCCTTTAAGCACAGAACAAGTTGCTGATGCCAATATCATTCTTGACCTGATCTTCTGTACCTGTTATCACCTTCCTGAAATGTTGAAAGCATCCATTATCCATAAATTCCCTGGCTTTTTGCTGGGTTTCACTGTGGAGGATTCTTGCAAATTAGCCATGCCCCACCCTTTAAAAAAACAACAACTCTGCTCCAGGTATGATTGGTTCCAAGGTTGGAGAATATAAGGAATGGGTTAGGAATATTTCACTATTGTCTCTAAAAGAAAACATCAAAGAACTACTCTTTTCAGAGAACGACAGTGGCTTCCTTCCTTCATTTGGGATCTGGTTGAATAGTCTTTAATTGGATAGGTGTTAGAGGTTCATTAATCTATTCCCAATGTGGATCTGATGAAGTGGAGGAAAGGATTGGAAGAGTAGCTAGACCAATTAGGGATGATACTTGCTCTGTTGTCTATCAGGAAAGAGAACAGGGGAATGTGACCTCACTAATCACAGTATCTTGTTTGAATGTTTCACAAATTTGGGGATTGGAAGATCTTTTGGGTGATAATTCTACTGTTATCTCTCTGGCCACAATCATAAGATGAGATAGAACCATTGTTTTTCCCTAGGACCCATGGGTTCTTCCAATAGCCTTTTAGAGGTCTGTCTTGAAAAATAATTAAATATTAAAATTCCATCAAACAATCATGGGAAATGGTAGCAGCGGTAAATATATCCATTTTAATTTTTAATATAGTAAATATTAATAAATATAATTCATACAAAGAAAGTTATTTGGGGGCTTTCTATCATTTTTAAAGGGGGGGAGTGTGCCTTGAGAGAGAAAAAGTTTAAGAAACACTTAATAACTGTCCTGGAGAATCTTAAGGTACATTTTGTCGCATTACTTAATGCTTTATGAAACTACAATGAAGGATCATTTGCAGATCTAGCTGTCATCAATGTGCTGATTATATGTTATCATATTATGGTTGCTTGGCACAGTCAGCCAGATGTTTAGACTGGATTTGGCATTTTTATTCACCTTTCAAGTTTCTCCTAAGGACCTGAGGCAAGCATAAGTTGTTATTTCAAGGTGTTTACATTGCAAGATATAAACTGTTCCAAGTAAAGCTACCTTTTGCAATTGACTGGTGGTGATTTTGTCTATGCCAAGGGT
Organism: Psammodynastes pulverulentus; assembly: GCA_025802295.1. Classification (NCBI taxonomy): domain Eukaryota; kingdom Metazoa; phylum Chordata; class Lepidosauria; order Squamata; family Psammodynastidae; genus Psammodynastes; species Psammodynastes pulverulentus. Next base: position 36,771,274 of record JAOYMU010000292.1, on the reverse strand, counting down.
GTTCAAGTGGTGCTCCAAACATTTTGGAATTGCACCCATGGTGCCTGTAACTATTGGTATTATTTTTCATTCTTTTGCACAATCGCTCTATTTCTATTTGCAGGTCTTTGAATTTTGTGAATGTCTCCAATTCTTTTTTCCTGTTTTGCTGTTTCCAAGTATGGCAATATCCATTATCCAGACTTCATTGTCTTTCATATCAGCAACTGTTAAGGTCTTTGTTGTTTATTATGTGTGGGTAATCTATAGTTAGATTCCCAGATTAAGACTAGTGGAAACTCAATAATTCAAGTTCTAACCATGATTCTAAGAATTATTAAGATAGTATTTAAGAATATAGGCAGTTCCAGACAGAATGTTTTTAGTAAAATTAGGAGGTTCTGATCTGATAAAATATTTCCAAATAATGAGAAAATTCTTTATAACTAAAGGCAGGGCACTGTTTTTATTCTTATATATCTATGTGCATCCTGATCAATACCAATATTGCTCTTATAAGAGCTGCATTTCCACTGGTCTCTTTCCAAATGTTATTCAAGGTGCTGGGTATCAGTGTGTGTCCTGTGTGTTTTGGCCTGCATATCTTTGAGATGCCAGCTCCAAGTTAAATACTACTAGAACAGAAGAATACTAATGCTATTCTTACTTCCTAATGGGTGATAGAATAAAGGTAACATTTCTCTCCAGGGGGTCTCCTCTCTAGAACAGCATACACACACACACACACACACACACACACACACACACACCACCACCACCACCACCACCACACCACACCACACCACACCACATCAGGCAAGTTAAATTCCTACTCTAATCTTTTAGTTTTGTCAAGGCTTGTTTTTTTGTAAAAGGTCTTTGATTACTCAGAGTGGGGCTGTTGCTGGCATCCAGGGTATAGTTGATCGTTGTTTACTGCTTAGCCTTAGTGTATTATTATTCTGTTTGTTTTTTATTATTATCTATATCTATGAGATGTACCTCACTTGAGGGCCACTAGATTAAAATAGTATAAACAAAGTTGCACGTCTCTGGGGGAAAGTTAAAAAAAAAAAAGTAAAGGTCCCACAGCAGTTGAATGAACGCTCACCCCTTTTTGAAAATGCATTGCATGCATGACAGAAATAAAAAAGGGTTTCAATCAAATGGCTGCAACCACCATCTTAACTTTCTTGATCCCTTGGATGCATTGTGAACCTTTGGAGCCACCTCTAAAGGCATAACAGTTGTGCCTCATTTCGGCAGCATCCTCAAGCACACCAATAGCTAGAGGAGATTTTTATATTGGTACAGAAACGTTTCTTAGCATTCCCAGTCACTCACTATAAGTACTGGAGAATGCCTCTGTACAGAAGAGAAGCCTCTTTCAACTAATGTCATGTGAGGCTTAAAGGTGGTGCCAAATACATCAACGAGATAAATAGTGGCTCTCTTGCATACTGTAAAAACCCATTTTGTGCCATTTTGATTTGTCCTAAAAGATGACACAGGAGTGAAGTAGCATTTCAATTTGCCACAGGAAGTCTATCCCCTTTTTATCTTCCAAACTGATTGTATCAGAACCCTTCTAACCTGCTGTGCACTTTGGTGATTCAAAAAGCCAAGGGTTGGACTTCCTTTGCTTTAAGGTATGCGACACATCACTCCTTTGTCATTTTCATATACAGACTTGCTTGCTTTAAGAAAGGTATCAGGAATTCAAGCTAGTGCAGGCAAATAGTAAAAACTATGCACAATGGCCATTTTTTTCTATAATAATGTGCCTAGTCATATCCCTTGAAAATATGCAGAAGAAAATATATTGGAAGAAACAACTAAGGAAGATTTTCAAATGACTTTAAAGTATCTAAAAGTTTATTTAAATGTTATGTTCTACAATTATCTTTAATTTTTCATTTCTCAATCTGATCTTTACTTCTCTAATGTGTTTATGAGTGTCTTGAGAGTTTAGCTGACAATCAGATTCTCTGTCACATTTCCTTTTCTCTTAACTGCAATTTATTCTATTTTACTACTTAGTTTTGAATTTTTCTTTACAGTTCAATTAACATGCTGTATATCATCCTTTAGCTAGCAGAAAACTGTATGAGTGTAAAATTTGGCAGTGAGGGCATAGCCTCACTAGAAACCCCCTTCCTGTCTCCATAGCCTCTTTTCAAACTAAAGCTGATATCCTAATTTTATGTATATAAGGCATCTTAAGCATACCCAGGGCTTTTTTTCTGCCGGAACGCAGCGGTACTGCGTTCCGGCACCTTTTTCGAGTCCGCGTCACGTGACGCG